>BLSH010310864.1:288465-303238 GCA_018402905.1 Glandirana rugosa
GACCTATTACACTTTTGAAGGCCCTGGAGCACCAGGACAATGGAATTAACCACAAAATGACCCCATTTTGGAAGGCAAACACCCCAATATATATTCTATGAGGCATCGTGAGTGTTTTGAAAGGTTAATTTTTTTCAAGTCTTTGAAAAACGCAGAAAGAAAATGAAAACTTTTTTATTTTTACACAAAGTGGTCAATTTTTAAGATATTTCTAACACATAGCATGTACATAGCAAAAATTACACCCAAAATTACATTCTGCTACTCATCCTGAGTATGGCAACTCCACATGTGTGTGACTTTTACACAGCCTGAACACATACAAAGGTCCAACATTCAAGGAGCACCTTCAGGCATTCTAGGAGCATAAATTGCACATTAAATATCCTAACGACCTATTACACTTTTGAAGGTCCTGGAGGACCAAGACAATGGAATTACCCACAAAATGACCCCATTTTGAAAAGCAAACACCCAAACGTATATTCTATGAGGCATTATGAGTCTTTTGAAAGGTTCATTTTTTTCCACAAGTCTTTGAGAAATGCGGAAAGAAAATTAAATCTCTTTTATTTTTACACAAAGTGGTCAATTTATAAGATATTTCTAACACATAGCATGTACATAGAAAAAATTACCCCCCAAAATATACTCTGCTACTCATCCCAAGTATGGCGATACCACATGTGTGAGACTTTTACACAGCCTGGTCACATACAGAGGTCCAACATGAAGGGAGCACCATCAGGCGTTCTAGGAGCATAAATTACACATAAAATATCCTAACGACCTATTACACTTTTGAACACCATGGAGCACCAGGACACTGGAATTAACCACAAAATGACCCCATTTTGGAAAGCAAACACCCCAGCATATATTCTATGATACATTATGAGTCTTTTGAACAGTCCATTTTTTTCCACAAGTCTTCGGAAAACGTGGAAAGAAAATGAAAACTTATTTTTTTTACACAAAGATGTCAATTTATAAGATTTTTTTAACACATAGCATGTACATAGCAAAAAGCCCCCCCCCACCCAAAAATACATTCTGCTATTCACCCCGAGTATGGTGATACCACATGTGTGAGACTTTTACACAGCCTGGCTACATAGAGAGGTCCACCATTGAAGTAGTACCTTCAGGCATTCTAGGAGCATAAATTACACATCTAATTTCATTCCTACCTATCACACTTTTGAAGGTCCTGGAGCACCAGGAAAGTGGAATTACCCACAAAATTACCCCCTTTTGGAAAGCAAACACCACAATGTATATTTTATGAGGCATGGGCTGCAGATAGGTACTCGGATACTCTGATGGGCTGGAGACAGGTACTCAGGTACTCTGGTGGGCTGGTAAAAGGTACTCGGGTTCTTTGATGGGCTGGTGACAGGTACTTGGTGTGACGAACGCAGGTACTAGATCCCTGTCCACCTCACCGACCGGTGACCGAGGACCCCCCTGATCTAATACCGCACTTGTCACGAATGTAACAATGCCACTCTCAGCTCTTTCAGCACAAAGATTTCCCAGTTTGCGGGACCACCGTTTAAGTGTCAGCCGCTTGAGAGCGATTGTTACCGTGCTAATTCAAACAATTAACCCTTTCACTGCCACCACTTCTAGATACCAGCCAGAAGATCCGTATGTTAGCAATACCAGTATTTTAGAACAACCTGTAACACACATTGTCACCGCAGACAGGTATATTCAGATGTGTTATTTTAAAAACAGTAGCGCTCTTCAAAGGAACAGATTTGTAATAGTTGCACAAGAGCTTTAGGGACAAAATTAACACTTTTCAAAATAAGGTTTAATAATTAAAAGGCCAAGTTTTAGGTGCAGTAAAATATTTACAGAAAAATAAAAGAAGGTTGCAAAATACTGAGATGAAATTTACAGCAAAGGAACAGAATGAAAAAAAAATACCTGCATTTGAAATGTCCGTGCCTAATCAGTGTTTCTAAGATGATTTCCTGGTTCTCTGATGTTGTTTCATTGATGGTACTTGAGAACTGACAATTGATCTTGGCAGTCCTTTTTCTCTGGATCACAAGGGGGGGGGGGGCATACCCCTCTGGCCATTCGCATGAGAAGGCGTCTTCTTGTGAGACATGCAGCATAATTCAGGCATGGATTATGAAAATCATAACTTGTGAATGGGCCGCCCGGCACATCTCCCAGTAAGAAATTTCATCTCAGCATGTGTAAAGCTTTCAAATGGCTCCAAACATGAGAGTTCTGAGACCTTCTGGGACCCTGGGGGGGGGGGGAATAGACTAGTTCTATCCCTCCTTGGGTAACAAGGGGTGAATGTTTGTACTTGAATTATCCGGGCCGAAATTCTACATTCAAATATGTATGTTTTATCACTATGGCATATTTCTACTGGAAATTATAGGTTTATATAGCTTTTGGGTAAGTTTTAAGGCAGAGAGAGGGTTGTCCCAAGGTTAGAGTTGCCAGGGGAATTTATGGGCAAACATCAGTTTGTTGTGTGTTTGTTAAAGATAAGCAAACAGGGCTTCTTCCTGACCAGTCATGGACCATAATTAGAGGGTCCCCTTTGAATTACTTTGCGTGTGTCTCAAGCGTGATACCATCACACTTGGGTACTCAGATGGTCTGGTAACAGGTACTTGGGTACTCAGATGGTCTGGTGACAGGTACTCGGGTACTCTGATGGGCTGGTAACAGGCACTCTGGTACTTTGATGGGCTGGTGACAGGTACTCGGGTACTCTGATGGGTTGGTGACAGGTACTTGGGTACTCTGATGGGTTGGTGACAGGTACTCGGGTACTCTGATGGACTGGTGACAGGTACTCGGGTACTTTAATGGCCAGGTGACAGGTACTCGGGCACTTTGATGGGCTAGTGACAGGTATTCAGATACTCTGATGGGTTGGTGACAGGTACTCGGGTACTCTGATCGGTTGGTGACAGGTACTTAGGTACTCTGATGGACTGGGGACAGGTACTCGGGTACTTTGATGGCCAAGTGACAGGTACTCGGGTACTCTGATGGGCAGGTGACAGGTACTTTGATTGGCTGTGACAGTTACTTTGATGGGCTATGACAGGTCCTCTTTATTACTTGGGGGGGGGATCAGTGTGCTTGGTGTACACAGTGAGTGGTAACAAGCTGTTACCGCAATCTCCCTCTCACACACGATCAGTGTGTGAGGAGGAGAACCCGGTAACAGCTTGTTAACATGGTTTTCTGGCATTCTGTGATTGGACACAGCTGGTCACGTGATAAAGAGCCACATCATATGATGTCTGCCCGGATTGAGGGAGAGTTCCTGCCGGCGTCATTTGTCTATGGCCCGGTAAGGAAGTGGTTAAGGTAAATGAGAGATCTGGGGTCTTTTTCACCCCAGATCTCTCAATAAAGAGGACCTGTCATGCATATTTATATAACAAGGGATGTTTACATTCCTTGTAATAGGAATAAAAGTGATAAAAAAATAAAATAAAGAGACAGTGTAAAAACAAAAAATAAAAAGCAAAATAAATGAGAAAATGTTTTTTTAAAGCACCCCATCCCTCCCTGCTCGCACGCAGAAGCGAACGCATACATTGGTTGCACCTGCATATGTAAACGGTGTTCAAACCACACATGAGGTATTGACGCGATCATTACAGCAAGAGCAATAATTCTAGTGCAAGACCTTCTATGTAGCTCTAAACAGATAACCTGTAAAAAATTTTAAGCGTTGCCTATGGAGATTTTTAAGTACCGTGGTTTGTTGCTATTCCATGAGTGTGCGCAATTTTAAATCATGACATGTTAGGTATTTTCCCGTGCAAGGGCCATACTTACCTGCAACGGATGCAGAGGTGTTCTGTGCATGCTCATGCAGGCAGTCACATAGATGTAAATTGTGACTCAGCAGCTGCACGGACACAGCTGCTGCTCCCAATTTGACATCCTTGTGAGTATGGGAGCATCAGGGGCAGCCCCTCCATTAGGAGTGCATGGGCGCTGCCCCCTTACACATGCATCCCGCCCCCATGCAGGATGCCGGATGAATGGATTCCAATGGGGGGGTTTATTGAAGCACCTGATTAGAGCCAGAGGCTCTAATAGGCTTCAAAATAGGGTGGGCTGGGGGGGCAGAGCACTGCGAACCAAGCCCACCCAGTTGCGTGAGCTCAGTTGTGTGGGCCCATGAATATTCAGTATTTTCACACTGATTCTCCTCCCGGCCAATCAGGAAGCGGGTCTGATACCCGTTTCCAGATTGGCCAAAAGGAGAAGCATTCCGATCGGCCGCCGAGGTGGAGGGAGGAGGAGGAAGTCACGGAGGAGAGAAGGTGAAGCCGCCCATGATGCCTGTCGTCTGTTGCCCAAAGGGGAAGCTGCCCCTCGTCTGTAATGCCCACGGCCTGTCAACCGAAGGGGAAGCCACCCATGATGGCCGCCACCTGTCACCCGGGTGCTGCCCGCCATTGATGGGGTAAGTGCTCGGGATGGACCGTCCGGACCGGGTGAGGGGGTGGTGTTTTTTACCGGACGGTGGGGGGTGGCTGTGGGTGCACTGTTTGCTGCCCCCCCAAAAAAAATTTACCACCAGCCGCCACTGGGATGCATGGCCCCCAGTGCAGACAGGGTGCTTCCTCCTTGTGATAGGCACAGCTCCTTCACCTCTCCTCCTTACTCCTCTTGTATCAGCCACAGCTCCTCCCCCGAATCCTCTCCATCCTTCCTCCTTACCCTCCATGGACATCTGGTACTTACCATGCATAGCATGCGTTACCCAGAGAAATGAGAATAGAACACAAGGGAGATTAAAAAAAAACTGTATTTTCGCTTGCACATAAATAGACAGAGATCAGCACTGTTGGAAGTCAGCAGAACCTTACCTCATTCACTAATCTCTAGGGCAAACTCCCTTTTAAAGTGTGACTTCCCTGGCAAAATGAAGAGCTTTTAGTAAATAACCTTGCATTGTGATGAAGAATAAAGCAAAAAAAAAATACAGAGTAGATCATGGTAGAGTTTGAAATATCCAGCTGATATTTAACCTGTTGCCGACTGCCCTACATACATTTACTGCGGGCGGTGGCTCTTCTGCGCAGAATCATATACAGGTACGTCATTCTGCACTTCTGGGTCTGCAATTTGATTGGACACAGAGGGAGCCAATCAGCGGGTCCGGCGTACCAGATGTCTGCTGGGACCCACCGATTGTTCCTGATAGAGGCACAACGGGGGCTTGCTTATGTAAACAAGGCAGATCACCATTCTGTTAGTAGGGAAGACAGAGATCCTGTGTTTCTGCAGTTGAAGCACCCCCCACACAGTTAGCAAGCACTCCCTAGGAACAGATTTAACCCTTTGATCGCCCCTAATGTTAACCCCTTCCCTGCCAGTGTCATTAGTACAGTGACAGTGCATATTTTTAGCACTGATCATTGCATTGGTGTCACTGGTCCCCAAAAGTGTCACTTAGTGTCCGATTTGTCCGCCGCAATGTCGCAGTTCCACTATAAGCCGCCATTACCAGTAAAAAAATAAAAATAAATAAAGATTCCATAAAAATATCCTATAGTTTGCAGACGCTATAACTTTTACGCAAACCAATCAATATACGCTTATTGGGATTTTTTACCAAAAACATGTAGCTGAATACATATTGGCCTAAATTGATGAAGAAATTTTATTTTTTTATTTTTTTATTGGATATGTTTTATAGCAGAAAGTAAAAAATATTGTTTTTTTTTTTCAAAATGGTCTTTTTTTGTTTATATCAGATAAATTTAATACAGCACAATCATCAGTAAAGTATTAATATAGCATACTGTACATAAAATGCAATTTAAGTATACCAAAAAGAAAAAGCCTCTTAATATCCAAATACCGGTATATCAACACAATTCACTTCCTCTTCCCAGAAATGTGGAAAACAAAATCATTTTTCAAAACTAAAAAAAATAAATAAATCTTTAGATCAAATATTCTTGCCACCTCTGTGTGCAAAGATCACAATAAATCAAAAACAGGTGGTCATGCAATCCACCACCAGTGCTCTCTGGCAGCTCACCTCCAGCTTTGACTCCTGTTTTAGCAGAGAGTCAAGGCATGCAATTTCCCTTGAGAGATATATGGAGACCTGTGTGGATGGATGAATATCCTTATAGCTTTCACAGCTCAGCTTTCTCCTTCATGGGATGTTCACATGTAATTCCGGCCATATAAAACAGAAAACAAACCATCTAGTGCTCTCTGTAAAAAAATATTTTATTGCCATAAAATCTTATAGTGATTTACTCACGTAAAAGGCACTAAATTCTGTGCCAGCGGACTTCTTACTCCATACTTACTCCATACGCATTACTTGCTCATGTGGACTTCTTCAGTGGAGTCTGAAGTGAACCACTGAAGAAGTCTACACATGAGGACGCAACACGTATGGAGTAAGGAGTCAGCAGCTGACGCTATCCCATGACCATTCCTAACCAGATGGATGTAAGCAGGTGGATTTTACATGTGCAATTTTCAGCTGGCATGACTTTTAGTGATTTTTATGTGAGTGAATCACTGTAAAATGTTATGGTGCTAATGTTAAAATGCTATAAAATAGGTTTTTACAGAGAGCACTAGATGGTATGTTTTCTGTCATTATATGGCCAGTATTACATCTGAATATCCCATGAAGGAGAGAGCTGAGCTGTGAAAACTATAAGGATATCCATCCATCCACACGGATTTCCATGCATACCTCAAGGTACATGATTTTGCGCAATAGAGCTACACTGCCGCAGTAAATATGCGGTAGGCAGTCAGCAACTGGTTAAGAGACTTTTTCTTTTTGGTACACTTTTATTGTGTTTTATGTATGTTATATTACTACTTTACTGATGATTGTTCTGTACTAAGTTTATCCTATATGAGTTTAAATGTGAAGTGAAAACACTGGCAGCAGTCTATTCACTGTTGGCATTTAGCGTTGATTGATATTTGTTTTTTTATATATATTTTCTTTGTCACATTTGGTTGCACTGATCAATATATACACACTGTATTCACTATTATTTTTTTGTTTATAGGGCAAAAAAATAAAAACTGTAGAGGTGACCAAATACCACTAAAAGAAAGCTCTATTTGTGAGAGAAAAAAGGACGTCAATTTTGTTTGGTTACAGCGTTGCACGACTGTGCAATTGTCAGTTAAAGTAACGCAGTGCCATATCACAAAAAATGGCCTGGTCATTAAGGGGGTAAAACCCTCAAGAGCTGAAGTGGTTAATATGCATATTAAAAAAACACTGCTTAGCCTATACTTTCCCTTTCATTTACCTCTCAAGAGACCAATATTCCATCAAAGAGAAAAATCTCAAAGTAACTGTAACACAAATGGTCTCTTTTACCTCATTTAAATAAACTTTTTTTTATCCATGAAAGCGCATTTGTTACATAAGGCTCAATTCACAAAACATACCAGGACAATGTTCCAATTTTCAAAAAAGTGACAGTTATTTACAGCCAATGAGAATTGAAAATTACAGTCACATAGCTGAAAAAATGCCTTTGTGCTTGTATAAAGCTTAGTGAATTGAGCCTAATGTATTAAAAATTACTTTCAGATTCCTAAAAGAATGCTTCTGTCAGGTATGAAATAAGCTCCATAATGGCTTCCTATGGTCTAATAGTGTGAAATGTATCAATTTCACGCAGAAATTGTAAAATATTCCGTTCACAGCCTGAGCTGCCCATTTTTCCCAGTGCTTTAAAATGACAGCACATGTCCATATGTAATGACCAGAGCCTGCTCATGTTATCCTCGAATAATGGATCACAACTTAATGAGCGTGTTTTTACTCGGCCTGTGTTTTCACTTAGCCTCATGTCTCCCATCCCTAATCTAATCTACAATTTTCCTCATATATTTCCTATAAATTGGTTATCTTAATTGTTTGTGCAGACACAGCGGACTCACCGTATATAAATCAATTCAGAATCCCACATCTCATTTCTCCAGGTCAAATCAATCCGATACAGATACAAGCCAGCTGTTACAGGCTACTGGAAACACTATCTGCTCTGTGATAGCTTTTAAGAAAATGTAGCACAAGAAACTGAGACAAGTCCAAGATGAAAAGAATAATTAATCATTTAAACGTATAGTATATTTCCTTTTTAACCAAGCTCCAGCTTCTCTATTTTACATATACATTTATATATAATCGTTAAAGTATATAGAGTTCTCAAATGTAGCTCTTACTGTACAACTTATCTTCTCCTCCCTGCTGTGTGGCACTGCAAACCTCTCTAACGGCATAGGCAATGCACAGCTTTCTAGTTGGCTGACACCCATCATCATTCAACCACTTTGTCTTTGTGGAAGCAGTCGAGACCACGCTTCCTATAGTCCCCTTGAATGCAGGATTTGCCATCATGATCCTTCTGATCTCAACCAGGGTTCCGTGGATCCCTAGCTTTCCTCCAGAGATTGCTAGGGATTCTTTCAATAGTGGCAGATCTACCTCCTTTCACCAATGTATGAGGTGGGTAGAAGGAGCACCCGGAGTGCAAAAGAAAGTAATTCAATAGTAGTTTTATTGAGAGTAGTAACACATAGCGGTAGCTGCATACCACCAGAGGATACAGCCGCTCTCCAGATTACAGGGTCACAGACACACCAATGTGGGTACAATCTCATGTACTTTAACATACAACAGCAGCCCTGAAGAATAGGGATTCTATGTTCCCCTGAAACGCGTTGGCATCACTATGTTTTACTACTCTGAATAAAACTACTATTGAATTACCTTCTTTTGGACTCCGGGCGCTTCTTCCACCCACCCCCAAAACTAGTTGTAGAAACGACTTTGCAAGCCGTAACCAGAGGTAGCAGCCCAAGCCCCCCAAAAGGTGCCCATCACCACCTTTCTGCCAAGTTCTGCCAGACTCACTGGGAGTGTGACCCTCAATCGAGGCAGTCAGTCCAGCATGGTCTCCCACACATAAGAGCCACCAATGTATGAGGACAATGACCCGCTGACACACAATGTGAGGGATACCTTCTAAACTCACCACCAATGTAAAAGGGCTTTTAGTCACCCCCAATGCAAGGGGGCTTTATTGACCAGCAATGTGAAGGGTTATGTCTTTAATTAACATCAATGTGAAGAGCACTTATCAACTGGCCACTGGTGTAAGAGGACACTACACTTTTCACAGTATGGTGTAGATTTACTAAAACTGGAGCACTCAGAATCTAGTGCAGCTGTGCATAGTAGCCAATCAGCTTTTTCAATTAAGCTTTGACAATAAAACCTGGAAGCTGCAGAGTTGAGTCGGATTTTGCAAATTTTGTATTAGTAAATCTCCCCCAATGTGTCTTATTTTTGGTCATTAATATTATCTGTTTTATAGTATGATTAATGTTGTTCTACAGAGTAAAGGTGTTGTAAAGTGACCTGCTCTGGGTGTCAAATACTGTAGGTATGCCTCATTCTTTATTCTTTTATTCAAAGGAGAAGTACAGCCAAAGCTTGTTTGGCTGTACTTCTCCTATGGATCACAGGGGTGCAGTTCGTTCTGCACTCCTGTGACCTGTTTTCAGCAGACAGGGGGCTGAAGCCCGCTGCCGGCTGACGTCACAGAGCAGGTCCAGGCTTGGGCAAGATTGCGACCATATGGTCGGGATCCACCTAGAACCCTGGGCCGGCACCTGGACCAGCCGCTCCCGCCCCCTCCACAGCCCAGCGCTACAGTGAAAGCGGGGGGGGGAGAGCAGACAGCAGTGACTGACAGTCACCAGCTCTCTGCTCACAAAGCTCTAGAAACCAAGCGATCTGTGTTTGATCACTCGGTTCTCAGTCTTAGGGCCAGTGGGGGACCGATGCAGCATCCACCTAGGTAAGTATGATTCTTTAACCACTTCACCTCTGGAAGAATTCCCCAGTTTAGGACCAGAGCACTTTTTGCGATTTGGCACTGCGTCGCTTTAACTGACAATTGCGCGGTCGTGCAACGTTGTACCCAAACAAAATTTCCGTCCTTTTTTCCCACAAATACAGCTTTCTTTTGGTGGTATTTGATTACCTCTGCGTCATTTCTGATCAGCGCTATAAACAAAAGAATAGCGACCATTTTGCAAAAAAAAAACAAATTTCTTATTTTTTGCTAAAATTCAAAAAAAAAAAAAAGACATATTTTTTCACCGGTTTTGGCCGATTTATATTCTTCCTCATATTTGTGATTAAAAAAATCGCAATCTGCGTTTATTGATTGGTTTGCGCAAAAATGGCCGCGTTTACGGACGGTGAGAATTCATTTCTGGGGTTTTTATTTATTTTATTTTTTTTACTAGTAATGGTGGCGATCTGCGATTTTTAGTGGTACTGTGATATTGCAGCGGACATGTCGGACATTTTTGACACTTTTTTGGGACCAATGACATTTATTCAGCGATCAGAAATTTAAATGTCCACTGATTATTGTATAAATGTCATTGGTAGTGAAGGGGTTAACCTGCAGGGGGAGATCTAGGGGTTAACTGTGTTCTTACTGTGGGGGGGAGTTGGGCTACCATGGGCATGAGAGCTCTAACTGATCCCAGTGACAGGGATCAGTAGATCTCCCATGCCCGCACTGTCACGGGCACACTCCTCAGGAGTGCGGCGGGCGCGCGCACCCCCTAGCGGCCATTCGCAGATCTTTTTACAGTGATTCGCGACCAGCGTCCACACTGCCGCCGTAAATATGCGGTAGGCGGTGTGGAACTGGTTAAAAAAAAATGCCAAACTACTCTTTGGAAACGTTTCACAACTTACTAATCGTCCTAATGTGGCATGAGCTGTAAATAAAATCATTTTTAGCAGGGGTTCTCTGAAACCTGAACATTATTTCAAGGGTTCCACCAAGGTAAAAAGTTTGAGAAAGGCTGATCTTGATGCAGGGCCGTCTTAATAGCATCATGGGCCCCTGCCCCAATTTATTTAAGAATTAAAGTATAAATTGTTGATAGAATTAAACATATATTTATTAGTACTTTCAATAAAATCCAGCCATCCCGGGAGAGCTTAGTAAAAAGCGTGACTGTCCCAGTAAATCCGGGACAGTTGGCAAGTATGAAGTAATGCAAGATTATCATAAGGCCCCCCGTGCACCTAGGGCTGCCCATGCATTAAGACAGCCCTGTCTTGATGGTCCTGGAAATGGTGACTGGCCCACTGATGTCTCTTCATGCTCCTGGTCATGGGAGGGAGAGTGGCATGTTGAAAGTTTACCTCCTATAGGGGTGCTTACATGTCATAGCTTTGTGAAGTGTTTGTGCATTATTCTTTGCCCACTACCAAGTGTTGAACTAGTAAATGTATAATGTATATATATATATATATTTATTTATTCATTTTTCTTTGTTTCTTTTTTTATTGCATTTGTGAATATTAGTTAAATGATTACTGCATGTAAAGTAACATAGATTGTGATATTTATCTCTGTAAACTGGTGAAAGCATATCTTCACTGAATTGATGTAAATATACCCACAACAGTTTGATTTTATTTGATGCAAATCTGTAAATACTATTTTTTTTTGGGGGGGGGGGGGTCCTATTGTAATTATTATATACTTTTGGTTATATCATTCAGTAATTTTTTTTTAATTATATTTTGACGTTTAACAAATTTGCAGTCATAAAATCAGGAAATAGTAAAGGTAGAAATCTGATTGGTGAGGAAAATGACTTGTCTGGAATGTGGAGGCGGAGTCATACAATACAATACACAACGTGTTACATTATTATAACAAAGTATTGTGGGAAAGATCACAGCATAGAAAATGGGGGAAAGCAGAAAATAAACCCGGATATTAAAGCAGAGTTCCACCCAGGTAAAAGCCAGCAGCTACAAAGAGTGTAGCTGCTGACTTTTAATGTTTTATCATTCAGTAATTTTTTTTTAATTATATTTTGACGTTAC
This sequence comes from Glandirana rugosa, assembly GCA_018402905.1. Taxonomy (NCBI): domain Eukaryota; kingdom Metazoa; phylum Chordata; class Amphibia; order Anura; family Ranidae; genus Glandirana; species Glandirana rugosa. Next base: position 300,407 of record BLSH010310864.1, read on the forward strand.
TTTTGGTTATATTACTAACTATATAAAAACTGTTATTTCAAAAGACATTTTTATTGTTTAAATATGAATCTTTCATTAAAAAATAATTGATGATCCTGCCAAGAAGGTCCTTGATATAGGGTGACAGCACTGTGCTCCTGCCTCTTAGTTTTGCTTCTGCGTTGTCCCCCTGTCACATGAACCTTTGATACAAATGGCGGTTTTAACACACATTGTGCATAAGACAAAAGTGGACCTGGCAGACTCATTAATTCTCTTTGTGGCATCATCCCATCCGTTACATATACCAGACCATACATCTTATTAAAAGATACCATCTGATTTTAAACTCAACAGTACAAAAAGTCAAACAGGCATATATGGGCAGTACAAGCGTGTGACATATCTGTATGACTTTTTGTACTGTTGATTTTAAACTCAGATGGCATATTTTAATAAGATACAATAAATCTATGGTTTTATGATGTGAGTTTTTTTCTGCATATATTACTAATTTTTGTTCTGATTTTCTCATTGGTTTGGCACACTCAAAGTCCCCTCCCCTGTGGATGGAGAGTCCTGCGTCTAGCTGGGTTTTGGTCTCTCTTCTATAGGGGAATCACTATTGTATGATTTAGTATATTTTAACACACATTGCCCAGGCATGGACCACTGTTGTCATCAAGAAACCTGCCCTGAGAAATGCCATGCAGCTCAGTACATTTAGACTCATAAGAACATGTATCAAACTGCAGCAAAGAGGCTGCAGAATGAAAAAAAAAAAGTTAAAACAAGCATTCTATTTAAACTGACGTTTAAAGTTTTTTGCACCAGGGACAATACTTATGTAAGTGAAAAGTGCCCCATGTGCCAGTGACTGCTGTGTTCCTTGAAATCTTCAGTCGCCCACCCCCCCCCCCCCCATGTACCCCCACATTAGCACACGTTACACAGGGCTATGTATGTAGTTTGCCATTTAGATTAGGGGTCTCCAAACTTTCTAAGCAAATGGCCAGTTTATTGTCCTTCAGACTTTACTGTGGCCGGCAGCAGGAGTTGAAATTTTCCTGGCATCGGTGAAAGTAAACATTGTCACATTTGGTATTAGGGGGAAGAACAGTGCACCATCATTGGTATCATTGGGAGGTGTCAGTGGGGGGAATAGTGCCTCATCGTTGGTGGCAGTGGGAGGAATAGTGTCCCATTGTTGGTGTCAGTGGGAGAAATGGTGCCCCATGGTTGGTGGCAGTGGGAAAATTGATGCGCCATTGTTGGTGTCAGTTGGAGGAATGGTGCCCCATTGTTGGTGTCAGTGGGATAAATGGTGCCCCATTGTTGGTGTCAGTGGGAGAAATGGTGCCCCATAGTTGGTAGCCGTGAGAGAAATGATGCCCCATTGTTTGTGTCAGTGGGAGAAATGGTATCAAATTGTTGGTCTCAGTGGGAAGAATAGTGCCCCATTGTTGGTGGCAGTAGGGGGAATAGTGTTCCATTGTTGGTGGCAGTGGGAGGAATAGTGCTCCATTGTTGGTGTCAGTGGGAGAAATGATGCCCCATTGTTGGTGTCAGTGGGAGAAATGGTACCCAATTGTTGGTCTCAGTGGGAGGAATTGTGCCCCATTGTTGGTGGCAGTGGGGGAATAGTGCCCCATTGTTGGTGGCAGTGGGGGGAATAGTGCCCCATTATTGGTGGCAGTGGGAGGAATAGTGTCCCATTGTTGGCGGCAGTGAGAGGAATAGTGCTCCATTGTTGGTGTCAGTGAGAGAAATGGTGCCCATTGTTGGTGTCAGTAGGAGAAATTGTGCCCCATTGTTGGAGTCAATGGGACAAATTGAGCCCCATTGTAGGTGTCAGTGGGAGAAATGGTCCCCCACTGTTGATGTCAGTTGCTAAAATAGTGTCTTATATCAGTGGGAGGAATAGTGCCCCAAAGGCTGGATAAAGGCAAGCAAAGGGCCACAGTTTGGAGACCACTGGTTTAGCTAAATCTTTCACTACCACAAAAAGCATGGAGGTATATATATTTGAAGTGTGAAAATATATTAAAAACAAGGGTGGTGAAACCGAGGAGCAAAATAAAAAAAATATGAAAAAATATGATGACATCAAAAAATACACTTAAAATAACACATGCAAGACAGATGCAAATCACAGGCATGTTAAAGTATAACTGTATTTTCACAACACATAATACATTTGTTCTTGTTTCTGTTGCTTATAAAAAAATGCAGATAGGATGGATTCTCTTTACTAAATTGTAATCCTGTTTTCCAGTTTCCAGCCTGGCCTTGCTCTGTGTTTGCCATCCATTTTTTCTGTGAACAAGCTGTTAACAGACACTATTACAGGGTGCAGTTAGGAGATGAATTGAATGAGCAATCCATTTCCTAGGAGCAGATATTTCAGAGCATGGCAGAGTATGGAGGCTTCAAGCAGTATTGCTGGACACAGGATTAACCAATCATTTCTTCTAATGTTACTCGGACTGCTACAGATGCGACAATTTAGAAAAGTGAAGTTATTTTTAAACTCCAAATAGTGCATTTGTTCCTGTAATGGTGTCCCAAGGAGGTATTAAAATAAAAAGCAGGTCTGGCAGTAATTTTCATCTCCTCTCTAGCTCCTCTTTGTCACTTTTAAGTAGCTGGGGGTACAGGTGGCTTGATTCAACGCGTTTTGCAAAAGGCTTCATCATGAGCTCAGAGGAGCTTTGTAAAGTTATTCATATAAATACCATTAGTATAAGACATATGGCTGTACATATTGTATCTTTAAGTAGTACAACACAAACATATATGTCTTGGAAATGTATGGATATGTAACTCCTATCCTAATAATGATCAGCACTTCCA
>BLSH010310864.1:344853-357484 GCA_018402905.1 Glandirana rugosa
CACGTCCGAGAACGGAAACGACAGGACGTGAACCGGGTGAAGGCATGTAGAATGTGGTGCACCACCACCGCGGGACAACAGAAGAGAACCTCAGCTTCCAACACTCCCTTGGAGAGAGAGTCAATAGAAGCTGACGGTAAACTTCTGAAGGGAAAAGAATATTAGGAGACTTAGAGAGTCCTTAAAGAAGCAAAAAAAAAAAGAAACTAGAGTAAATAGACAAAACAAAAATTCAAACGAACTATTAGATTACTTCACCCCCAAGAGAAATTGGTGAACTGTTGACCCGTGAATTTGGGGGAAGGATTGGGTAGTATGACTGAGTAATTGTCATTCAAAATGTGAGAGCACTGAAAGCTGAAAATTGGTCTGGTTAGGAAGGGGGTTTAAGTGCCCAGTTGTCAAGTGGTTAAAGAGAACCCCCACTTCATTAGATTATCAAGCAAACTTAAAAACAAAACAGATAAATGAGATCAAAGAAAAAAAAAAACGAAGAAATTCCTGAGAGATTCAGAGGATTATAAGAAAAGGGAAGTCTTCAAATGGCAGTCGAAGATAACTGAGAGAGAGGTTCCCTCACAACCTTCGACTCCAAGAGAAGACAACAGGGCGCCACCACCACGTGGTGTAAGATGTACGGAAGTGGGCCAAGTGCAGGACAGCAAAGGCAAGAGCCTGCACCGAGACCCCCCAATGAATATAGACAACAGAATCTTAGACCACCTTACAACAACAACAGTTTTAGACCACAGTATCAAAATGGAGGTCCACAGAGGTTCTATGGACAGAGAAGGAGAGCTTTCAAGAGAGGAGGCCCCCCTAGAAGGCCAGATCCCCCTATTATCAAAATGATTCATCATATCAACAATATCCCCATTACCACTTGTTTACTGGGCACTTAAACCCACCTCCTGCCCAGACCAGTTTTCGGCTTTCAGCGCTGTTGCGTTTTGAATTACAATTGCGCGGTCGTGCAACGTGGTACCCAAGCAAAATTGTTATAATTTTTTTCCCACAAATAGAGCTTTCTTTTGGTGTTATATGATCACCTCCGCGTTTTTTATTTTTTGAGCTATAAACAAAGAGCGACAATTTTGAAAAAAGAATAATATTTTTTACTTTTTGCTATAATAAATATATAAAAAAAATATATAAATAAAAATATATATTCATCAATTTTGGCCAATATATATTCTTCTACATGTTTTTGGTAAAAAAAATAGCAATTGGCGTATATATTGATTGGTTTGCGCCAAAGTTACAAACTATGGGAATTGATTTATGGCGTTTTTATTTATTTATTTTTTTTACCAGTAATGGCAGAGATCTGCGATTTTTATTGGGACTGCGACATTGCAGCGGACATTTTTTACACTATTTTGGGACCACTGACATTTATACAGCGATCAGAAATTTAAAACACTAAGGGGGCAATCAAGGGGTTAACTGTGTCCCCTGTGTGTGTTCTAACTGTAGGGGGATGGGCTGGCAGGAACATGACAGATATAACTGATCCCGATTACAGGAATCAGTAGATCTGTCATGTCCCCCCCTCACAGAACGGAAAACCGCCAAGTTTACATTGGCGGTTCCCCGTTCTGCCGCTCTATTAGGCAATCACGGGTCTCCAGCGGACATCGAGTCGCCCAAGGAAGTGTTTCCACAAGGGAGGGAGTCAGAGCACTGACCCCGCTCGCTACTGGAGGACCTGTCACCTCATACCACTCTCCGATGTCTGGCTGCTATTACGTTCCCACCAGTTTATGATTACCCATAGCAACTACAAACTTCCCGCCAACTCCTGTGCTGAGTTAACCCTCCGTGATGGTCTTCCTTTCCTTCTTCTTCACTCCCATATGTGCTTACAGACCCTGTTCTTTAGATGCACAATCTACCTCCATGCACCCCTTTTGTAATAATGTCAGACCAGGCATAAAACTGTTAAAAAGACTTTACTGGACAATTCGGCAATATAGCCCAACAGTGCAATAACAGTTCCTTTCTAACTAGCTAGATCCAGGCTACCTGGTGCATACCTTCCCCAAGTAGGGTTGCCACATCATCCCTTTAATCCAGGACACATATGAATTACACAGGTTGTTCTGAGGATAATTTATTGCAGATAAGGTACCAAGTGAGTTTAATTACCACCTTAATCAGCCACAGAACCTGTGTAATTCGTATGTGTCCTGGATTAAAGGGATGATGTGGCAACCCTATCCCCAAGGCGAGAGTCCCTATATGGTAGGGTCCTGGCTCAGGTAGACTTCCTAGGGTTCACTCCAGATGTTGCTGGTGGTTACATCTTCAGACTTGGCCTCTCAATTCATGGTATGAAAACTTTTCCGAGTGTGGCTAAGGCCTGCCATAGAGGATTCAAATTCCGACGGGTTCAGCAGGAACTGGCCAAGATTCGAAACCATGTATGGGCAGGATGAATGTATCCAAGTTGATCGATTGGGAACAATCAGCCTATCAGATTTTACATGTGATTATCGCTAGTGGCTATTTTAGCTGCTAGCAATAATCACTGTATTCTCCCTGCAGGAACGGCTTCCCCCCGGTGAGAGAACGCAATAGCTCCACGGGAGGGATTCTTCCATCAACACTAAATGTGTTGATTGAGAAATCATGCGATTTTCTTTCCTGCAACCGGCGGGTTGCTGGAAAGAAAATTGCTCCACCGATGGTCGGCTTAAGCAGCCACTGTCAGGTGTTCAGATCCTGCTGCCTGGTAAATGCATTTTTTTTTTTTTCTGAATTTCATTTTACAATGGGGCTAATGCACTGCAACTATGAGCCAGTGTCTTTACCGTACCCCAGCCACACTTGTGAGAATACACAATATATGCAGATGGGGGACTGTGTATACACACTTTTGCATCAAAAACACGCTGCTATTAACAGATGCACAAGGGTGCCATTAATTCTTAATGGCACACCCATGCATTGGAAACCGCAGTGCGTTTTCCCATGCTGGGAACCAGTATAGCACTATGCGGTTTCCCTGTGGCTACAATTTTCGACCTTTCCCATGCATTTTCAGTAGGTACAGCAGCCTATTTGAAACAAATAGGCTGCTGTGCCCATGCAAATGCAGCTGCCAGGAGACAACAATAGGCCTGTTTTACATGGGCCTCAGCTTGTATAAGAGCAGTGTGAACAGCAAGCATTGACAAAGTATTTGCAGAGCTTTCAGCAAGCTTTGTTGAAGCATTTAAAATACCATTAGCTCCAGTTTGCAAATGTTGAACACCGATCCTAATGGAAGTGCTGATTGCCACTTTAAGCAAGCTGCCAGAAGCTTGATTGAAGAGGCAATCAACACTCTCATTATGTTGTGTGTTCAACATTTACAAACTTAAGTTGAACGGTACTTTAAATGCCAGAGGCGTAACTAGAACCTTCAGTGCCACAGTGCAGGAAACCATGAAGGGCCCCCCTGACCCCCCCCCCTTCCATCCAAGCCCCGGGTTTTCAGTTCCGGGAGGGCATCCATGGACATCCTCCCAGAACCCTGCTTCCCGTTTGCCCCCTGGGGCACGCATCCAGCACGTTCTGTGACTGCTGTGTCCTTCGGAACACAGCTGATCACAGGTTATGGTAAAGGCTAATCAGAGCAGCCCTTTACCATGTGATCAGCAGAGACTTGCCCGTTATCGTCAGCCCTTTCCTCCCACGTTGTGTCTGTGTAAGGAAAGGAGAGCCATTAACTGGCAAGACTGTCAGTACATTGTTTACACTGATAATCAAGGCACTGATGATCTGTGCAGCCCCATCAGTGCAGCCTATTAGTTCCGCCTATCAGTGCTTATCAATGCCGCCTATCAGTGCCCATCAATGCCACCTAACAGTGCCCATTAGTACCACCTATCAGTGCTGCCTATCAGTGCTCATCAATGCTGCCTGTCAGTGCCGCCTATCAGTGCCACCTATCAGTGCTTATCAATGCCGCCTATCAGTAACCATCAGTGCTCCCTATCAGTGCCACCTATCAGTGCTCATCAATGGTGCCTATCAGTGCCCTTCAATGCAGACTATCGGTGCCACCTATCAGAGCTCATCAATGCCACCTATCAGTGCCCGACAGTGCCGCCTATCAGTGATGCTTATTAGTGCCACCTATCAGTGCTCATTAATGCTGCCTATCAGTGCCCATCAGTGCCGACTATTAGTGCCACCTATCAGTGCTCATCAATGCCGCCTATCAGTACTGCCTATCAGTAACCATCAGTTCCGCCTATCAGCACCACCTATCAGTGCTCATCAATGCTGCCTATCAGTGCCCATCAGTGCAGACTATCAATGCTGCCTATCAGTGCCTCCTCAGCAGGACTCTGAGCTGAGAGCATCTCTTTCATATATCACAGAGCCTGCACTGACAGTTCCCCCTGCCTCCTACCTCACTCGGATGGGAGAGCCAATCTGCTCCTTCTCCTCCTGTATGCACCGCAGGAAGTGTGAAGCCCAGCAGCTGAATGATCAAATTCAATTGCTAGTGTAGCCATGTGCTCCCTTGTGAGTGGCTGAAAGTAGTGGTTCACCTGATAGCTGACCTCAGTCACACCATATCACACATCTGGAGACACTGACCAGGTCAGCTCTTGTTTTTGTTGTTTTATTGGGGGAAATAACTTGGATGGGGATAAGGGTTTGCTGTGGGATGCCCAGTAGAATTATAGTACAAAGTTGGCACATACAAGCCTGTATGTGTGCGCTGACACTGCAGACTCTCCCTCTGCAGACTATTACTCCTTCGCCCTCCAGCTCAGTACTTGGTTTCTGGCCTAAAAGGTATTTATTAGGCCTATACTCTCGGTTCTTTGCCGCAATTAGCACGTGGCGAGGCCTACCCTGTCCCAGCAGGACCTCAGGTACACCCATTACAGGCAAGGGGCACACGGGCCCCTGACTGTGCAGAAAAGTACTTCTGTGCTAACCAGGCCTTTGACAGACTACAACACCCAGCCCATCGCTGACTCCAGGTCCCCTAGACCTTCTCTTTTCCTCAGTGACTCTCTCCTTTCCTTGACTGACCTCCAATGCTCCCACAGACAGTCCACTTTCCTCTCCCAGCCTGCTCCAGCACTTTCTCTCCTTCAGTCCTAGGGGCCGTCACTGACCGCACCGGTGGGTTCCTTAAAGTCTCTCACTGTGTAGCACCTCCACTGTTCTCCTGTTCCTCCTGTTCCACTCCAAGGATCTCTCTCCTCTCTGGCTGCACCCAAACTCCCAGGCCCCAAGGTCACCCGCCCCAGACTGGGGCGACCTCCCGGGTAGGGGTCTGCTCCACAACACCTCCGCTACATCTCTGACGTTCCACCCGACACTCCTCCTCCCAGAGTGGGCTGACTCTTAGTATTTAAGGAGGCCTACCCCCTGACAACCCTGCATAGGGATTGGCCAGGGCTCCCCAGAATACTCCAGATGGTTCCACCTATCTCCCAGCTTTCTGCCCAGAGACCAACACCAGGTGTCTGGATACAGAGAGGGAGGTTCTGGTGACCTCATCTGTTTAGTCCACCCAATCCTCCCTGAGTCACTCCTCCAGGCCCAGACCAAAACACCCAGGCCTGCACACTACAGTCTGGCCTGACTAAATTTACCTTTCCTAGCCAAAGACCTGCTAGAAAAATGCACCTACACTATGGGGGCGCTACACTTGCTTCACACTTCCCGCGGTTCACACAGGAGAAGAGGGGTGGAAAGAGAAGGAGCAGATTGACTCTACCAATGGGGAATGGGGGGGAACTGTTAGTGAAGGCTCTGGGCTGTATGAGAAAGACGCTTTCAGTTTAGAGTCCTGCGGCCAGCAACCCCCCTGGGCCCCTCCAACAGTGGCAGAATGCCAGGGCCTGGTCACAAGTGTGGCCTTTGAGACCCCGGTAGTCCCGCCACTATTAAAAGCATCAACAAAGCTAAATGAAAGCTCTGGAAATGCTTTGTCAAAGCTTGCTGTTCACACTGCTCTTATACAAGCTGAAGCTTCTGTGAACCTAGCCTTAAAGTTTACTGTAGACCTCTGATGGAAGTCAGGCATGCATGGTCCAACCACACTCAGGTGCTGCTACTGCTATCACAAACACTTGGCTTCGGCAAATGGTCGTGTCCCAGTGAATAGAGAACAGAGAAGAAGGGAAGCTTCTTATCACCGGAAGGGGGCGGTGCTAACCAAATGGATCATTCCCCTTTCACGAGCGCACTTTTTTTAGTGATTGAGTGCATGGAACTTGTGAATCTCAATCTATGGATAGCCTAATTTTCCTTAAAAACGATTGTTTTATATTGTATTATTTAGCTATACTCTTACAATGACCGAAATTGAGAACTTCTTTCACCTTTTTGAAAAAAAAAATCTAGAGGAATTCACAAACAGTTCAAGGATAACAAAAACAATTTTACTTTATGCATCTAACACTTGAAATTGTCGGTCTCAAGTTACTGTCTTGTAACAGAATTATTTTAGATCCAAAATGCTAGAACAGATGGTGGAACACTTTAGGTCTACAATCTATCACATTTCCCTATTGCTTGCAGTTCAATCACAGATGTGTTTGTCTGACTCCCCAGTACAGCATCCATGACAGATTCAGAGTTGATTATTTAGCCTCGGGGATTGTTAGTATACTTCCAGAATGCTGTTTTAGAACTTTTCCGTCTCCTGGCACATTATTATGTGTGATGTGAACATCGTTAGAATGTACCAGCACTGCTGGTTGAAACGTAGTAGCAAAAATCTTTAAAACAGAATAGATGCAGAAAAAATCTAGGCACAGGAATTTAAACTTAATTCTTTAATGATGTGCATTTATATTGTACAGCAGAAAAGTTATACAAAGGAAAGTACATTTTTTTGTATACTGAGCTAGGATGCTGTATGGAAAGTAGAAATCACGATGAGAACAAAAACACCTTACAGTGATTGTAAAGCTTTCATTTTTTTATTACAATAATAAACATGTCATGCTTACTTGCTTAGAGCAATGGTTTGGCACAGAGCAGCCCCAATCCTCTTCTAGGGTCCCCCATCAGCATTCCTCCTCTTTGGCAAGTGCCCACCATAGAAAGCCAAGCTGCACTGTCTGTGTCTATAGACACAAGTACGTGTAAGGGGGGCTGGGGGGGTCCTCTGGCATAAAAGTTTTTTCACCTTAAAGTGGTTGTAAACCTCAAACATGAAATATGAACAAAGCATATCCCTCTATATTAAATACTAAGGTCCGGTCACTAAAAAATGTTTCCAGCCGAGGTCCGAATCACAAGTCTGTACCATGAAAGATTGTACACATCTTCTTTCCCGTTTTGCCGAAAGATGCACTCTCTGGTGCTTTTCTTACTGTTTCCTCCACACACTCTGGTAATACTCTGTAAATGTAAATGTCCCCAATAGTGTTCCCCCTTACATCAGGTGCCCCTACCAGAGTAATTCAACTACATTAGGTGCCCCCATCAGACTACCCCCATAAATTAGTTGGCACCGTCAGAATGCCTTCTTATATCAGGTGTCCCCATCAGAGTGCCCCCTTACATCAGAAGGCCTCCTTACATCTGGTGTCTCCCATCAGTGTGCCCCCTTACATCATTTGTATCCATCAGAGTGCCTCCTTACATGAGGTGCTGTCATCCAGAGGGCCCCTTTACATCAGGTGTCTCCATCACATCAGATGTGCCCACCAGGGTGCTCCTTTACATTAAGTGTGCCCAACAGAGTGCCCCTTTACATTAGGTGTCAATATCAGAGTGCCTCCTTACATCAGGTGTCCCCATCAGAGTGCCCCCTTACATCAGGTGTCCCCATAAGAGTGCCCCCATCAGCGTGCCTCCTTACATCAGGTGTCCCCATCAGAGTGCCCCTTACATCAAGTGTCCCCATCACCGTGCCACGTTACATCAGGTGTCCCCATCAGAGTGCCCCCTTACTTCAGGTGTGCCCACCAGAGTGCTCCTTTATATCAGGTGTCCCCATCACAGTGCCATTTTACATCAGGTGTCCCCATCACAGTGCCCCCTTACAACAGGTGTCCCCATGACATCCGGTGTCCCCATCAGCGTGCCCCTTTACATTAGGTGTCCCAGCCACAGTGCCCCTTACATCAGGTGTCGCCATCATATCAGGTGTGCCCTTAAGAGTGCTCCTTTACATCAGGTGTCCCCACGAGAGTGCCCCCTTAACATAATATGTGCCAATCAGCATACCCCCACTAATATAATATGTGCCCATCAGTGTGCACCCTTAGCATAAAATGTGTCCATCAGAGTGTCCCTTAATATAAAATGTGCCCATCAGATCTCCCTTTAACATAAAATGTGCCAATCAGAGTGCCCCTTAACATAAAATAAGTAGCATGCTGATGGGCACATTTTATGTTAAGGGGCACTCTGATGGGCACATTTTATGTTAAGGGGCACTCTGATGGGCACAACAAAATGTGCCCATCAATGTGCCCCTTAACAAAATATGCCCAAAATATGCCCATCAGTGTGCACTTTAACAAATTATGCCCATCAGTGTGCAGCTTAGGAAACAAATGTGCCCCCCATTCCTTGAGGGCAGCACATTCGTCAAGCTGCAGGGGGGGCATAAGCTGTGAGATATACCTCACAAGAGCAGCAGGGGGGTGGGGCATGCACATGACATCACACCCAGCCGGGTGTGAGATCGTCTGATAGAAGACCGAGAGCGATAGCCGGAGTCAGGAGGCTGGGCGCACACACGCAACGTCACTGGTTGTTGGGATACCTGCGGTCCCAGCAAGCCAAAGACTGCTACTACACTGGCGGCCTGGCGGTCTGGGCCGTGGGCCGCCATTTGATGACAGCTGCTCTATAGTGTGTACTTGTCTTAATTAAGAGCATTAAGTGTCATTTCTGTCTGCTGCTTCATTCCTCTAATATCAGCATGAGTCACTTCTGACACCAAGAGAAAAAAGTTGACGGGGGGAGCTCCAACATAAAGTCTGTGATTGAGAGCCTCAGCTCTGTTCTTGTGCTCTGTGTGAAGGGGTGTCTGTCCAGGGGCTACCCATCCATTAGGGGCGCACAGGCGCTGCCCCCCCATCCATGCGTCTGGCCCCCATGTAGGATGCCAGATGCATGGATTCAAATGGAAGGGGTGTTTATTGAAGCATGTGATTAGAGCCAGAGGCTCTAATGGGCTTCAAAAGAGGGTGGGCTCGGGGTGCAGAGCACTGCGCCCCGATCCCTCCCAGTTGTGTGATAATAGCGAATGAATATTGGCTATTTCCACACTGATTCTCCTCCCGGCCAATCAGGAAGCAGGTCTGAGACCCATTTCCCGGTTGGCCGAAAGGAAAGCGCTCCGATTGGCCACCAAGGAGGAGGGAGGAGACAAAAGCCACCGTAACGCCCTCAGAGGAGAGAAGGGGAAGCCATCGTGACACCCGCAGAGGAGAGAAGGGGAAGCAACCCGTGATGCCCGCTGCCTGTTGCCTGGGTGAAGTGCTGCTCGCCATAGATGGGGTAAGTGCTCCAGGTGACCCGACCGACCGGACTGGGGGTCGCTGTGGGTGCACTGTTTGCCACCACCCCCAAAAAAAATTTACCCCCAGCCGCCACTGGGTGTGTCCCCTCCCTTCAATCAGCTCTCAGAGCTCTAATCACTGAACTCTGCAGTATGTAATTTCAGCTCTCCACCCCCTGTTTTCTGACAGCTCAAGCTTTATAAATTCTGGACTTTGAACAGATGTAGAGAAGAGAAGACCGCAGATAAAGAATAATAACTTATGTATGAGCATTTGTTTCATCTCTGTGTATCACCTGGGACCAGCCACTTCACTGGGTACACGAAGAGTTACAGGGAGATTAAAGTGATTATAAACCTTCATCTTTTATTTAACCACTTCAGCTTCTGAAGGTCTTACCCCCCTTCCTGACCAGGCCATTTTTTGCAAAACAGCACTGTGTTGCTTTAACTGGCAATTGTGCGGTCGTGCAACGATGTACCCAAATAACATGTATGTCCTTTTTTTCATCACAAATAGAGATTTCTTTTGGTGGTATTTGATCACCTCTGCAGTTTTTATTTTTTGCGCTATAAACAAAAAAAGACAGACAATTTTGAAAAAAACAAAAAAAACAATATTTTATACTTTCTGCTATAAAACATTTCTAATAAAACAATTTTAAAAAATCTAATTTCTTCATCAATTTAGGCCAATATGTATGCCGCTACATAATTTTGGTAAAAAAAAATCCCAAACTATGGGATAGATCTATGGATTTTTTTAAAAAAAATTTTTACTAGTAATGGTGGCGATCAGCATTTTTTAGCAGGACTGCAACATTGCGGCGGACAAATCTGACACTAAGTGACACTTTTTGGCGACCAGTGACACCAATACAGTGATCAGTGCTAAAAAAAATGCACTTCAGTCCCAAGGAATCTGTGCTGATCCTGGAGCCCAGTGCCAGAACAAGTTCCAGCACTGAGCTCCAGTAACTGGCCTGACAGGGGCACGCTAGTGTGGGCACTCAGGACACTTTCCCCAAATCTGTTGCATGGTGCCCAGGTCCCCCACACAGCGATCGTCCCTCTGTAGCAGCCGACACCAGCATCTCTCTCCACTGAGCCTGCATATTACACAGATGATCCTCCTGCTTGGCTCCGATGCTTACAGACAAGAGGAGGAGACGGGAGGCGAGAGAGAGAGACATTCACTGCAAGAGCCACACTGAACATCTGAGGTCTGTGAATAGTTTTGTTAAAAGGGGAGGGGGACACAGTAACAAGGAAGGGGGGGGGCAGGATGCACACACAGAGAAGTGCAGGGGAGTGCTTTTGGAGGGGAGAGAGGAATTGTCTTAGTGGGGGGGGGGGGTTGGTGTGGGGGGATTTCACATCGAACCCCTCCCCATTAGCACAATTCCTCTCCCCTCCAAAAGCACTCCCCAGCACATATTCTCTTTCTCCCCAAATTAAAGAGACATTCATCCCAGGACCTCTGCTGCCACCCCAGAACCCCTCTCTGCTGCCATCTCAGGACCCCTCTCTGCTGCCATCCCAGGTCCCCTCTCTGCTGCCAGGACCCCTGTCTGCTGCCATCCCAGGACCCCTCTCTGCTGCCATCTCAGGGCCCCCCCCCCTCTGCTGCCATCTCAGGGCCCCCTCTCTGCTGCCATCCCAGGGCCCCTCTCTGCTGCCATCCCAGGGCCCCCTCTCTGCTCTCATACCAGGGCCCCCTCTCTGCTCTCATCCCAGGGGCCCCTCTCTGCTGCCATCCCAGGGCCCCCTCTCTGCTCTCACTCCGGGGCCCCCTCTCTGCTCTCATTACAGGACCCCTCTCTGCTGCCATCCCAGGGCCCACTCTCTGCTCTCATTGTAGGGCCCCCTCTCTGCTCTCATCGTAGGTCCTCCTCTCTGCTGCTATTCCAGGACCCCTTTCTGCTCTCATCCCAGAACCCCCTCTCTGCTCTCATCCCAGGACCCCTCTCTGTTCTCATCCCAGGGCCCCCTCTATACTCTCATTCCAGTGCCCCCTCTCTGCTGCCATCCCAGGGCCCCCTCTCTGCTCTCATCCCAAGACCTCCTCTCTGCTCTCATCCCAGGACCTCCTCTCTGTCCTCATCCCAGGATCCCCTCTTTGTCATCCCGGGACCCTTCTCTGTTCTCATCCCAGGGCCCCTTTTGTCCTCATCCCAGGACCCCCTCTCTGTCCTTACCTCAGGCGTCCCTCCCTGTCCTCATCCCAGGTGTCCCCTAAACACCAACTGTGATAGGGGGATCAGGACAGTAAGGGCTTGTTTACATTCCCAGTTTGGGGGTAGTAAAACCCCATAGCTGAGCCCTGTTTTTACTCACCCCCAACCACACCCTCTTTAGCTGCAGTGGCCAGGGGTGTACACATGCATACCTCCCAACCGTCCCTGAATGGACGGGATTATCCCGCAAACTGAAGGCTGTCCCGTGATCCCGCAGAGGCAGGCAGAATCCCGCATGCTAGGTTTCTCACTGTGTGTAAAAACCTTTTTGGATTGGACCTCCTAACTGCTTTTCATCCTGGTGATTGGCTACAGCTCATAGCAATCCTCCTGTACTGGCCACTCATTCTGTGCTGTGGACGCGGGGTCAGCTGCCGTTCTGTGCTGAAGATGAGGAGGCACTCAATGGAGGAGAGCAGGTGAGTGTGTGTGTCTGAAAAATTGCTGCAGTTGCAGCGCTCTTTCAGTGTCCTGGCAGATGGCAGACAGTCTGATGGTGAAGCCTGTGCCCAGAATGATATCTGATCAGATCATTGGAATAAGCTGGGCTCAGGCTGCAGACACAGTGCATGATCTCTCGTTCTGCCTGCTTTATCTGCACAGGACTCTGCAAGCAGGCGATGAGGACGACTGTGAGTGTGCTGAGAAGGGGGGAGGGAGTGAAGTGTTCTTGTCTCAATCTGAATTGCACTGCAATCTCTCCTGAGGTCTCTGTTCATCCTGAATGTTGCAATCTCCCTGTCCAACTCCCCACCCCATCCTGCAATTTCCCTGTTCACCTCCCCACCCCATCCTGCGATTTCCCTGTCCACCTCCCCACCCCATCCTGCGATTTCCCTGTCCACCTCCCCACCCCATCCTGCGATTTCCCTGTCCACCTCCCCACCCCATCCTGCGATTTCCCTGTCCACCT
>BLSH010310864.1:364455-376399 GCA_018402905.1 Glandirana rugosa
AAGATATATGAGATAGACTACTACGATATATGAGAGAGACCACTACGACATATGGTCAAACAGAAATTAAGGGGGAATCTCTACAATTTGACATAGGTGACAAAACTGATGGACTAAATAATCTGCCCTTATTATATTGAAAATAACAGAAATATGTTTTTTTACCTTGATATCTACCTTTAATCACATTGCTATTTGCACAGTGTACTTGCTTGTAGCCTAAATACTGAAATTTGCACTGAAAACTGTAATTTTGTCACTTTTGTAAAATGCCAGTAAAAACTTGGCTGTGCCAGTAAATTTTGGGTGTTGTGCCAGTAAATTTCAATCTGGTAGGTTGGCAACACTGGTATACAGCATCACCAGAGAGAGTATATAGCATCATCAGATAGAGTATATAGAATCACCAGATAGAGTATACAGCATTACCAGATAGAGTATATAGCAGAGAGGTATATAGCATCACCAGATAGAGTATACAGCATCATCAGATAGCGTATACAGCATCACCAGATAGAGTATACAGCATCACCAGATACAGTATACAGCATTACCAGATAGAGTATATAGCAGAGGGGTATATAACATCACCAGATAGGGGTATATAGCATCACGAGAGAGGGGTATATAGCATCACCAGAGAGGGGTATATACAGGATCACCAGATAGGGGTATTTACAGCATCACCAGACTGTATACAACAGTATAGGGGGTGGTTGTGCCGCCATGGATAGACTCATGCTATGCATGAATCTATCCATTAGCATAAAGGGGGGAGGTGAGGATAGAGGGGGCGGCGCCCGTACGCCCTTAATGGACGGGCCGCCCCTGGTGACAGTTCCAGTTATTTGTAAAAACACTGCTGTGCTGACACAAAATGATGTGCTGAGGCAGGACAAGTGACCACCCTTGTGTGATTACTTCTTAATGGCATATTTGTGCAATTTTGCTGTGATAAATCGCGCTGCAATCATTGCAAAATCACAACGCGTTAAGCTTCTCAAAAAGGAGCTTCTTTTGGGCGACCGTGTTGAGATTTGCCGCAATTGCAATGCGATTTATCATAGGAAACTCACACTGTAAATGGGGTGCCATTAAGAAGTAATGGAATCGCAAAGGCATCCTGCGTCTTGCTGCGATTTGGAATTGCGGGCAGAATTGCGGCGATTACACCCGCGATTCAAATTGCTGAGGTGTTAATGGTGTCTTAGGGAGATCTGAGCTAAGATAAGCACAACAGGTGTGAGCTGTGTTGTCAGTAAGTGAAGTTTAAAGTTAGCCTGTTAGATTGACTGGGGTCTGCCATTGCTTTTCTAACAAAAATGTGGCAGTTCAAGGACAGTGCGTTCCTAAAGTCAGCCATACATGAATCGAAATTCAGGCAGTTCAGCAGGGACTGGCCGAATTTTGGTCCATGTATGGGCACTGTGGTTGTACTGAAGTCAATCTACAGTACTGATATTGACGTGAGCTATGACTAAGCACTAAGGAAGCGTGAAATGCGTTAGCTGGGGATGCTGTTCCCCTCTATTTGTGTCCTTGGACATGCTTTTATGGACTTTCTGAAATATAGGTGATTTTACTGCATGTGCGGCCAACCAGAACTATTTTTGCTCATTGCAATCTACTGATCGACTTCTGTACAACTGCCCTATTGGTTTTTCTCCACTTGATCAGTGCTGCAGGTTATAGCCTGCAATGCTGATTAGTGTATTCTGATGGTGAGGAAGTCTCCCTGCTGTCTGAATACAATAAGCCATTGGTGAGGATTCCCCCATACACCTTGAATGTGTGGATTGGGGAATTGGTCAGTTTTTTCCTTCAACCTGCTGGTTGAACAAAAAGAAAAGCTGACCCAGCTATGGGCTGCCTTAAGCCTACTACTAGTTACCTACTACTACTAGTTTTACCAGAACACCATTGGTTGAGAGCGCTGATAGGGAGCTGGTCGGCAGGCTTCTGTTGGAACGGCTGCCATACACAAGGGCCGGATATCAACCGGTTTCTATTGAACTGGCCGATGTCGCCCGTCATTTGGCCCCTGTGTAATAGGCTTTAGTATCCCCACATACAGAGACATGCATGCCTCATAACTAGCATCACTGCGTAGACTCCAGCAATGATACCCTCCTGTGCTGGTTGGAAAATGGAAATGTGAACGATAGTTATTCAAGCTGACTATTTCTCTTTTAATAGAATAGAGTGGTCAGAAGAACCATGTTATTAAATGTATAAAGTGTCTATAAGAACTGCTTAGGTTTCTTCAACAAATGAACATACGGTTGTCATTTTGTATAACCTTCCGAAAATAATAAGGTGATTCTGATTGGCCATAATAGGCATAGTTGCCAACATTTTCAAAAAGTTTTTAGGGACACCATTTTTCTGCATGTCCAGAAAGCCATAGTAGGCGGAGCATGTACCTTAATTAGGGGTGGGGCATTCATGTAATATGGGCATGGCTCTGCAAGAAACAAAAATAACTCAAACAGCTAGGGTTAAACAGAGACCACCATAACAAAAGCCACGTGGCTTATATCCAGTCCAAATAAATATAGAAAATGGATATCAAAAATATCAAATTTTATTTATCACATGGAAAGAATGTATTACAGACTGCCCAAATAACTCATAGAAAATATCCCTTCCCATCACCAATAACTCTCATCATCCTGCCACTTCTAAAATCCCCGTCCTGTTCCCACACGGCGCTATCGGCAAAAGCCGCAGTGCATGTCTCTAGCGACTCTACCGCACTTCCTGGGCACTGGAGTAGAGGAGGGGTGTCCAGGCCAATCAAACAGAAAGCCTCGCAGGCTCTGCTTCTTGGGAATGTTCAGTTCCCCAATGAGAGTGCCTTAACATCAGCTGCTAAGGGAGAAGGTAGGGGGAAGGATCTCTGTCCCTGGCAAGCAATGTTTTTTTCTGTCTCTTACCCGGCAGCACATCTGAGCTTCTCAATGCCCCGATGTTAGTGACACACAGGGGCGTTGCTAGGGGGTGGCTATTGGGCTACAGCCCCTAGTCTGGGGCCTATAGCCCTGAGTCTCTTACCGGGTGGGTGCAGTTCTGCAATTTGCAGGTATGTCTCGGTCCGGAATGCAGGAGGCAGGGGCAGACTGAGCCGTGGTAGCATGGGCTCCGGCTCAGCCCTTGCCTCCACCTGATGTATGGGGAGGCTCTCTGGGTACCCTGATGTATGAGGAGGAACTCTGGGGACCCTGATATATGGGGAGGTTCTCTGGGGACCCTGATGTATAGAGGGGTTCTCTGGGGACCCTGATGTAAGGTGGGGCTCTCTGGGGACTCTAAAGTAAAGAAGGGGCTCTCTGAGGACCCTGATGTAAGGAAGGGCCTCTCTGTGGAGCCCTGTTGTAAGGAAGGGACTCTCTGGGGACCCAGATGTAAGGAAAGGGCTCTCTGGGGACACTGATGTAAATGGGGGGGCTCTCTGGGGACCCTGCTGTAAGGGGGATCCGCACTCAGAAATGTAACGATGTATATATATATATATATATACACACACACACACACACACACGCAAACATGTATAATATATACATGTGTATGCCCGCTCAAGCGTATGACTCTACTTTGCTGCTATGGGCTCTAGCCCCAGATCTTTTGTAGACCTAGCAACGCCCCTGGTGACACATGTGGAGTCAAGTTGAATATTGTTTTTTCTACAACTTCACATGTGTGGAAATTTACTGGACTTTATTTTTATTGTTTTTTGTATGCACAGTTTTTTAAAGTTGCGCTGCATCATTGTTTGGGGTATAATGTAATGTTTGTTATTTTTAACGAACAAAAAAAAAAGACTTTACAATCACATTAAGCTGTATATTCTGTTACAAAATGGTATAATTTTCAGCTCATCGTCAACAAAACCATATTCTTGCATCATATATTTTGCTTGTGTAATTGATTCCTTTACTTTTACATCATCAATTGGCTTAAAAACAAGGTCTGAATTAACTGGTGAAAGGAATATCTACAACTAATCTAAAAAGCTATAGAAAATGTTACTCGTGAAAAAAATAAAGCTAAAGCACTTCATACAAATTTCCCATTGGCACAGCAGTTTCATTTTAAATATCTTTCCTTGCAACACCACAATGCAGCATCTTAAAAGTTTAATAAAATGCACAAAAACACCATCGTCTTTATCCCAGAGAGGAGCTTTAATGGTAGCACATATTTACATTTTTTATAGTAAACACGGGCAGGGATGGCAATGCATTTAATTAGCAGTGAGAATCTGCACATAACTATTATCTGCGCTGTTTTGCAACAGACAATAAAATAATTTTAGGTGCTTAAACTCCTTCACAGTGTATAGACCTGCTAGTACAATGTTTTACATTTATATGGCAAGCACACCACATACCAAGAAGATTTTACAATAAAGTTATATTCAGCATATAAGCACTCTTATACAATAGGTACAAATATTCAGGTACGTCATATCACATCAAGCATAAACGCATAATCATCAGGTAAAAAACCTTCAGTGCTCAGCATCCCCCAGCCTCCTTAAAGTGTTACAAAACCCAGGACCCTGCATTCACTATATCTGGTCTCCCACAGTACACAGAACATGGAAATGCAATAGTTTTAGTAAATATAAACTGCCAAATACCTTTTCTCATCAGCAGTGTATAGCAGTCTTGTGACTTCTATCAGTGCCTGGTCAAAGCTAGTAGGAGGAGTTTCCATACTGCACTGGCTGTCCTATCAGGATCCAGGACCCCTGACCCTCTGTCTGGACAATGTTGATTGGCCCTGTGCTAATTACATGCACCCTCCCAAGAAAAAAAAAACCTCTAGCAATACACACCAAACTGAGCATGTGCAGCCTGACTCCAAATGCTCTGTCTAATTTGGACATGTTCTGGAGTCAGTGGAAGAAGAGGAGGATCTGTGCATACAGGATCAAAGAGCCTTTTTACACAATGCAGACAGAGGATTACCCCGTAGGTTCCACAGTGATTATAACAAGCATGCTTTACTGCATATACAGATTAATTTTACTGTTGTGGGTTTATTAACACTTTAAATACTTACCTAAACCTGATCTCGATCCAGCTCTGTGCCCAAAAGCAGAGGCTCTCTCCACTCTCTCTCCTCATTGGCCATGGAGGCAGCAGTGGGAGTCACTGGCTCCTGCTGCTGTCAATCATAGCCTGTGAAGAGAGAGTGGTTGGGCTGATACACACTGTTTGTATATGGGCACACACAGTGGGGCTCAGGATCAAGCCTTTACAAGTGTCCCCATTGCAAGAGGCTTGCTATGGGGCACTTGGCAGGGGGGAGGAGCCAGAAGCGCCGGTGGGGGACCCCAGAAGAAGAGGATCGCGGCTGCTCTATGGAAAATAATTGCACAGAGCAGGTAAATATGACATGTTTGCTATTTGAAAAAAAAAATGAAATCACTTTAATACCAATCTGTATCCAAAAAGGATACATGCATGTACATATAGTAGGTTAAGTGAGCAACATTTAGTGATGTAGCAGCTCATGTTCATAAATAAATATAGGAATTTAGTACCCAGGACAGAATGATGAGAGAGGAGGAAAAAGAACCCAACATTATCGGGTGTTAAATTCCCCTTTCTCAAGAACCTTGTGCCTGAGATTGGAATGAAACCTGGCTACTCCCTTAACAAAAAAAAAAAAAAAAAAAAGATCCTAGGTCCACACACCACCTTCCTTCTATGCAATTATAAAAAAAATGGCCTTCTGCAATGCTCTGGCCAGGGGGAGAGGCAGGTAGCAGCAAAAAATTAGGCGTTGAATCATATGGCCTTCCCCAATTCTTCCTTCTTTGGTTGCATTTATCAAAGAGGTGGTGTGGATAGGCCCGGTACAGCTGGGGCACAAGGGGTAGTGAATTTACCAACAAGCTATTTTTTTTACCTCTGTGGCATGGGGGTCTTTAGCTCTTGTGGTAGGTGCGTTTTCAGTGAGTTTGCGACAGCCAGGATCTCTGTTTGAGGGCATGGTAGCCCATGTGTATTTCAAATAAAGTTCAAAACAAAGATCAAAAGGGTTTCCCATACAGGGGGTTGTCACTGTCAACATGCAGAAATCATAAACTCAGCCTCCTGATACACTGTATTCATATATATATATTGTGCAGGACGCCAAGGTTGGGTCCTGGACGGGTGCTATATAGCACCAATATTTGGTTTATGGTCCCTTTAAGGAAAGTGTGGATGTATTCAGGGGGTCACGCGAAATGGGTGAGGATTCCCGGGATAGCCAGATTGAAGAGAGGACTGACTTGCAGTTCTCTCTGTGTTGGTAGAGAGCTGTTTGGGGCCCGGGATTTTGGAGGCCCAGGAGTGATATTCGGGGGGGAAATGGGCCTCCACCCCTGACTACGGGGACTCCAGCAAACACAGGGTTAAGAGTCTCCAGGAAGCAGCTCTTAAGGACAGGAAGTAATGTGAGAGGTGGTGAGGAGGAGCTGTGGAGAGACACCTGTGTTTGAGGGGCTGTGAGGTTGCTGTATGCTGAGAAAACAACCAACAAGGACCGTGCTGAGACCCTGGGGTGAAGCCTGTCCACAAACCATAGGTGCCTGTGTATTTTTAATTTACGTTGTGCTGAAGCAAAGCGGACTTTCTTTTATGTTTTCATTTCTGAAATGCTGCTGGAAGCCTTGTTTTGTTTTGCTTGCTGGAAATAAAAACCATGTCTGTTTAAAGCGGTAGTAAACCCATGCATTTAACAGGTTAAAAACCAGTTACATTTCCGGCATGTGCCGGAAATGTAACACTCCCATTGGTTGTGCTCTAAACCAAACTGTCAAACCATCCAATGGCTGGTGTCATAGCTGATCACATGTGCAGAATCATGGCAGTTGTAGATTAAACAGAGGCAAAGATGGCAGCTTCCTTGGCTGAAAATGATAGGAGGGTTTACTACCACTTTAAGTTTACCGGCTTCTGCACTCAGTCCTGTGGAGCTACTATATATATATATATATATATATATATATATATATTAATGCTCCTACCTGAAACTTTTGACATCATAGAAATCCTGTGACACAGTGAGACAAGACCATTTTTAATAATATGTAACTTTATTCAGTGGCGGCTACATGCTAAACAAAAACAAAAAAAACAGTACAAACAGAGCAACAAGGTCAATAAAGTCAACAGGGGCCCTGAACAACTGTGCAGTACTAGATTCCTTTCCAAGCCAACAAAGCAGCAACCTCTCTATTTAAGTGTGTGATCCTTTTCAAACGACCCAGCTTGAATAAACTCTCTTCCCAGACAGTTTACTTACTTTACTACTGTAAACCAGTTGTCTGTATTTATCCTCTGGGTGAAGCTGAACAGTCTTTCCTTGAATACGCAATACTTTATCACAATACAGCCGGTGGGAGAGGAGAGAAGGGAAGCTGACAGTGCTGCATGGGTGGGTGGGGGGCACACAGGGGGGCCCGGATAACAGTTGGGTGGGGGCACAAATATTAGAACCAAGGATCAGTTTCTTCAATAAGGCAGTACAGCCTGCCATCCTGCCTGGGCCCCCCTTTTGAACTGATGGGACCCGGGCCAGAGTCTAGTCTCGGGAGAGGCACTGCCAGAAAATACGTTTTTTTATAGGCAATTTGTCGGGGCAATGGCTGGTGTTTCACACTTCAATCATCACGGCACCATGGTGTCAGGATGATTTAAGCGCATTATTATTTCTATTACATTGTAATATAAAATGATAGAGTTCAACTCACTATAATGCAGAATCAGTGGGAGCCCCTGAGTGTGTCACTTGCCACCGTCGATTAACACAAGATGCAGCTTGTCACTTGCCACGTCACCAGCCACCAGATGCAGCTCGTCACTTGCCACGTCACCTGCCACCAGATGCAGCTTGTCACTTGCCACGTTACTTGCCACCAGATGCAGCTTGTCACTTGCCACATTACTTGCCACCAGATGCAGATTGTCACTTGTCACGTTACTTGCCACCAGATGCAGATTGTCACTTGCCAGGTCACCTGCCACCATATGCAGCTAGTCACTTGCCACATTGCCTGCCATCAGATGTGGATTGTCACTTTCCACGTCACCTGCCTTCAGATGCAGCTTGTCCTTTGCCATGTTACCTGCCTTCAGATGCAGCGTGTCACTTGCCACATCACCTGCCACCAGAGGCGAATTGTCACTTGCCACTTCACCTGCCAGCAGATGCAACTTGTCACTTGTCATGTCACCTGCCACCAGATGCAGATTGTCACTTTCCACATTAACAGCCCCCAGATGCAGCTTGTCACTTGTCATGTCCCCTGCCACCAGATGCGGATTGTCACTTGCCATGTCCCTTTCCACGTCACCTGCCATCAGATTTGGATTGTCACTTGTCATGTCACCTGCCACCAGATGCGGATTGTCACTTGCCACCAGGTGCGGATTGTCACTAGCCATGTCCCTTTCCATGTCACTTGCCACCAGATGCGGATTGTCAGTTGCCATGTCCCTTTACACGTCACCTGCCACCAAATGCGAATTGTCACTTGCCACCAGATGCGGATTGTCACTTGACATTGTCACTTGCCATGTCACCTGCCACAAGATGCGGATTGTCATTTGCCACCAGATGCGGATTGCCACATGCGCCAGATGCGGATTGTCACTTGCCATGTCCCTCTCCATGTCACCTGCCACCAGATGTGGATTGTCACTTGCAATTGTCACTTGCCATGTCACTTGCCACAAAATGCGGATTGTCACTTGTGTCCCAGAATGAGGGCAGGTAGTGAGAGATGATGTAATCTCTCTGCTGCCAGCGGCTGCATAGTGAGGGAGGAACTGCAGTGATGCAGGGCGGGCGGTGATAGATGATGTCATCTCTCTGTTCCCTCATCCGCCCACCCGCTCATTGACCCGCTCACCCACAGGCCCGCTCACTGGTATGCCCACCTGCCAGCCCACTCACCCCCTGGCCTGCTCGCTCACTATTTTCTCAGGGGGAGCAATTGCCCCATTGCCCCCCCCCGGATCCGCCCCTGGCCCGGGCCCAGTACAGGATAGCTGGCTGTACTGCTTTATCATCGGCCCTGCCATCTATACTGCATTGCAGTATTGTATTGCAGAAAAGTAATGTAATTCGAACTATCTGAGAGACAGTCGCTGTAGCACAAAAAGTTGCTTGTG
Organism: Glandirana rugosa; assembly: GCA_018402905.1. Taxonomy (NCBI): domain Eukaryota; kingdom Metazoa; phylum Chordata; class Amphibia; order Anura; family Ranidae; genus Glandirana; species Glandirana rugosa. Next base: position 373,629 of record BLSH010310864.1, read on the forward strand.
AAGATTATTTGACACTTACAATGCAGTGGTCAGCTTTCCTCAGTCCTCAAACAGAAGAACCAGGTGAAATTGGCTCCAACATTTCTACATTATCATCTAGGCACTGTACAAGCACCAGTCTGACCAGAACATAAGAAATACAGCAGGATGTCCCTCTGAGGTCTCTCTCAGATGCCTTCTTTCAGAAAGTTCTCTCACCAATCTCCTTCCTATTAAACAATCCTGTAAAACATTCCTCTCTCTGATGTCATGCACTCTCTAGGCTGGCATATGCGTCGTCCTATTCATTAGCTATCACACAGAGGTAAATTAAGGCAATCATTTTGGAATAGTCTGAAGTCCGTTGTACTGCCAAGGAAAGATTGTCCTCTAGTGGCAGAAAACAGTCTGCATGAATTGATAAGTAATTTGCCATGTAACAGGTGAACATGTCTGTTTTGCAAAGTAAACAGTTCTATTGCATGTGTATTTGATGAATGCCCTTTAATCTCTTCAAAGGATACACATTTTCCATAAGTATCTTGAAATGATACACGTGACATGTTCTATGTATCGTCTGAAGAGTAAAAAGAGTGCTCATTAAATTCTCCTAGTGCTGCATCTCATTATGGTTTAGATTGGTATTTACCATGTTTGTGAAGGTAAATTTGATGCAGCACAGGGTGCCTTTCATTACATTGTGCAGCTCATATTTGGGGAATATGTATATATATATATATATATATATATATATATATACACATACAGTATCTCACAAAAGTGAGCACACCCCTCACATTTTTGTAAATATTTTATTATATTTTTTCATGTGACAACACTGAAGAAATGACACTTTGCTACAATGTAAGGTAGTGAGTATACAGCTTGTAAAACTGTAAATTTGCTGTCCCCTCAAAATAACTCAACACACAGCCATTAATGTCAACTAGAGTTGAGCGAACACCTGGATGTTCGGGTTCGGCGGGTTCGGCCGAACTTCACGGAAACGTTCGGGTTCGGTACCGAACGTTATCCGAACTTTACCCCGAACCCCATTGAAGTCAATGGGGACCCAAACTTTTCGGCACAAAAATGACTGTAAAAAAGTCCTGGAAAGTGCTAGAGGGCTGTAAAAGGAAGAAAAATGGGAGATGTTATTAGATCTGCAATCTGTCCCTCAAAGCAGTAGTAATCTCTACCTAGTCCAGTATCAGATCATTCTGTAATCAGATCGTTCTGTAATGCAAGATGAGAGATCATTCTGTAATGCAGGATGAGATGTTATAGATCTACAATCTGTCCCTCAAAGCAGTAGTAGTAATCTCTACCCAGTTATTATCACTGCAATCTGTCCCTCACAGCAGTAGTAGTAATCTCTACCTAGTTATTAGATCTGCAATCTGTCCCTCACAATCTGTCCCTCACAGCGCCGGCAGCATCCTCTCCCTACACTAACCTGAGAGCATGTGACATGCAGCACTGTGACTCCAGCCTCATATAGAGGCTGGGTCACATGATGCACTGGCCAATCCCAGCCATGCCATTAGTAGGCATGGCTTTGATGGCTTCTAGGGAAAACCAGTGAAACGCTTGTTGATTGGCTGCCCTGCAGCTATTCAACATGCATGATAAAATACCAGTACCCAGAACCCAAACGTTCGGGTTCGGTACACGGAAACCCGAAAGTTCGGTGCGGACCCGAGCTTTACAGTTTGGGTTCGCTCAACTCTAATGTTAACGAAAGTGAGTACACACCTAAATGAAAATGTTCAAATAGGGCCCAAAGTGTCAATATTTTGTGTGGCCAACATTATTTTCCAGCACTGCCTTAACCCCCTTGGGCATGAAGTTCACCAGAGCTTCACAGGTTGCCACTGGAGTCCTCTTCCACTCCTCCATAACAACATCAAGGAGCTGGTAGTTGTTAGAGACCTTGCGCTCCTCCACCTTCCATTTGAGGATGCCCCACAGATGCTCAATAGTGTTTAGGTCTGGAGACATGCTTGGCCAGTCCATCACCTTTACCCTCAGCTTCTTTAGCAAGGCAGTGGTCGTCTTGGAGGTGTGTTTGTGGTCGTTATCATGTTGGAATACTGCCCTGCGGCCCAGTCTCAGAAGGGAGGGGATCATGCTCTGCTTCAGTATGTCAAAGTACATGTTGGCATTCATGGTTCCCTCAATGAACTGTAGCTCCCCAGTGCCGACAGCACTTATGCAGCCCCAGACCATGACACTCCCACCACCATGCTTGACTGTAGGCAAGACACACTTGTCTTTGTACTCCTCACCTGGTTGCCGCCACACACGCTTGACACCATCTGAACCAAATACGTTTATCTTGGTCTCATCAGGCCACAGGACCTGGTTCCAGTAATCCATGTCCTTAGTCTGCTTGTCTTCAGCAAACTGTTTGCAGGCTTTCTTGTGCATCATCTTTAGAAGAGGCTTCCTTCTGGGACGACTGCCATGCATACCAATTTGATGCAGAGTGTGGCGTATGGTCTGAGCACTGACAGGCTGACCCCGCACTCCTTCAACCTCTGCAGCAATGCTGGCAACACTCATAGGTCTATTTCCCAAAGACAACCTCTGGATATGACGCTGAGCATGTGCACTCAACTTCTTTGGTCGACCATGGTGAGGCCTGTTCTGAGTGGAACCTGTCCTTTTAAACTGCTGTATGGTCTTGGCCACCATGCTGCAGCTCAGTTTCAGGGTCTTGGCAATCTTCTTATAGCCTAGGCCATCTTTATGTAGAGCAACAATTCTTTTTTTTCAGATCCTCAGACAGT
>BLSH010310864.1:376409-390906 GCA_018402905.1 Glandirana rugosa
ATAGTGAGAGTAAGAAAGTATGACCAGTGACCTGTAAGTTGTACCGTGGAGTAACGTTTCTTGACAGACTCCTAGACTTTTTTGGTTCCAGTAATCCATGTCCTTAGTCTGCTTGTCTTCAGCAAACTGTTTGCAGGCTTTCTTGTGCATCATCTTTAGAAGAGGCTTCCTTCTGGGACGACTGCCATGCATACCAATTTGATGCAGAGTGTGGCGTATGGTCTGAGCACTGACAGGCTGACCCCGCACTCCTTCAACCTCTGCAGCAATGCTGGCAACACTCATAGGTCTATTTCCCAAAGACAACCTCTGGATATGACGCTGAGCATGTGCACTCAACTTCTTTGGTCGACCATGGTGAGGCCTGTTCTGAGTGGAACCTGTCCTTTTAAACTGCTGTATGGTCTTGGCCACCATGCTGCAGCTCAGTTTCAGGGTCTTGGCAATCTTCTTATAGCCTAGGCCATCTTTATGTAGAGCAACAATTCTTTTTTTTCAGATCCTCAGACAGTTCTTTGCAATGAGGTGCCATGTTGAATGTCCAGTGACCAGTATGAAAGAATGAGAGTGATAACACCAAATTTAACACACCTGCTCCCCATTCACACCTGAGACCTTGTAACACTAATGAGTCACATGACATCAGGGAGGGAAAATGGCTAATTGGGCCCATTGTGGACATTTTCACTTAGGGGTGTACTCACTTTTGTTGCCAGTGGTTTAGACATTAATGGCTGTGTGTTGAGTTATTTTGAGGGGACAGCAAATTTACAAAGTTATACAAGCTGTACGCTCACTACTTTGCAAAGTGTCATTTCTTCAGTGTTGTCACATGAAAATATATAATAAAATATTTACAAAAATGTGAGGGGTGTATTCACTTTGTGAGATACTGTGTATATATATATATATATATGTGCAGTATACGGTACATATGTCATCTTTTATTTAGAAAACAAATGAGAAATAAGAAAGGAAATACATTTGCTGCCTTTAAGTAATTACAGCACTACCAGACATCTATCCCTGAAATATAATCATAAAAGCCTCCTGAGAACAAGGATACAACATAAGGTTTTTGCATAAAGCAGTGGAATGGAAGCCCAAAGTCAAAGCACACCATTCAATTTAACAGCTTATTTTCCTTCAAAGTTCCATCCTGACACACAGCGGTAAACAGACTCTATTTGTATAAATCATTAGTATAGCACTAAGATAAGAAATAGTCATGTATATGCAGATGGGTGCATTGCCATTTTATTCAGTCATGAGAATGCTGAGTGACAGTGCACAAGCTCGTGGTAGCCTTTTCACATTCACAACATTAGAGAAAATGTTATTCACTGTATCTGGGAGTTAATGGGGTGGGACACTTTATTTTTTATTTCCTCATTTTATTTCAACTGAAAACAGCATTTTCCCCTTTCTTTAAAAAATGCGGAACAGCCTTTTTTTGCAGAGGGTTTTTTTGGATTTCAACCATGCTTAGGTAAGGAGCACCATGCCCCCCCCCCCCCTCAGTTTCTAAAGCTCAACTCCAGGCAAAAAGCTTAATTTGCAAATTAAATACATAGAAGGGATCTGATTTACCTGCCAAAGGATTCATTTTTCTGTCCATCCAGTTCTGAGAATTACATAACTCTGCTACATAGCATAGCCCTGTCTTATCAGTGCAGAAGATCTGTTTTTCTCTCTCCCGCAGCTAAATCGGACATTCACCCCAAAAATGATGCAATATATTCCTCTAACCTTCTCCCCTTCCCTTTTACTTTATTGATTTGTGTGCTGTGATGCAGCACTTCCTTGCCTAGGTGAGAATCACGTTCACCACCACCAATGTGGTGCTTATTTTTTATATGTCACTTTAGGCTCCATCTAGGAACGTTAGCAATTTTACTAATCCACTAAGTTTTAGAGAAAACGACCAGGGATATGTCATCATGAACTAAAAATTAGAGTATTATTTATTAGCAGTGGCGGTTGATGGTATTTTTTTTTTGGGGGGGTCACCAGCCCCACACTTACCCTATCTAGGTCGAGGGCAGAGCTTCCTCCGGGGACGGCGGCTTCACCCTGCATCTCCTCCTTCTCAGCTTCGACGGCTTCCCCTGCTTCTCCTCCTTCCTCGGCGGCCAATTGGATTGTTTCTCCTCTCGGCCAGTTAGGTAACAGGTCTCAGGACCCACTTCCTGATTGGCCGGGAGGAGAATCAGGAAGATAATAGCGAATATTAATTTGCTATTGTTACACAACTGGGTGGGCTCGGGTCGCAGTGCTCTGCGCCCCAAGCCCACCCTTTTTTGAAACCAATTAGAGCCTCAGGCTCTAATTACGCACTTCGAAAAGAAAAAAACCCCATTGCAATCCATGCGTTAGGCACCTTGCATGTAGATTAGGGTCGGGCGCATGGATTAAGGTTGTGTTTATTACACAAAATCCAGAAATATGATATAGAGCCCATGCACACTATGGGGTTGATTTACTAAAGCTGGAGAGTACAAAAACCGGTGGTAGCCAATCAGCTTCTAACCTCAGCTTGTTCAATCAAGCTTTGACAATAAAACTTTGAAGCTGATTGGTTTCTGTGTGGAGCTGAACCAAATGTTGCATTTTCAAGCTTTAGTAAATCAACTCCTTTGTGTACCTCTCTGCGTTTTAGTATGCCTGAGAGGAACAGTTGCAGTGCTCAGCTACGTTGTCTGCAGCCTATCAAAGTTTATGGCAGAAGTCTAAATATTCTGTATTATGGGCCTATATCCCTGAATGCACAGGGCCCTAAACACTGGTACTACTGTAAAAGGTTCAGACTTGTCTAGCCACAACCTGCTATACACTTTGGCAGGTGGTCTGGAGTGGAGGGCGCTGTACCTGTTCTTCCCAGGAGCACTAAACACTAAAACACCAGGAGGGACACACTGCTCCCACACAGCTATTTTTTTTTTTTTTTTAATATCTCTATTGTTGTGGTTAGCACTTCTGCCTACTAGCACTAGGGGCTTTGGTTCAAATCCCAACCCCGGCACCACCTGCTTTCCTGGTGAAAAAAACTTGTCTCTGCTCAACCAGCCCAAAAACATAAAAATAGCAAACATTTTTATTAAATTGAACCACAAATATATATGTTTGAAACAAAGACTGACAGACACAAACAAACACTGATAAAAACAAGGCAAGTCTAACTCTTTCAGACCCGTGAATAGGACCAGGAAAACAAGGACATAAAATGATCGTTCAAAGATAAATCTAGTATTGAGGGTTATACCCTCCAGTCCACATAAACTCTTGTGAGTGAATAGCTTATTCACCTATAGAGGCCAAGAAAGATATGCACTGTCAATGCTCATAGGGCAAAGTATGTATATCCGCAATATCATTCAGTGTGACCAAACCCCCGTATTTTTGCATTTTTTGCTATATATGTTTAGATGCTTTTAAACAGCCTGGCAGGAGTAAGTATCATGTGTGCGCTGTAATATGCATTTTTTTGTCTGTTGGCCTTTACAAGCAGCACTATGCGTTTGGTAGGGTGTTCCCCCCAAATATCTATTTTTTTGTATGCTGTGGTCCTGACCAGACCTTTTGGGTTGGTGAACCCCAAACTCCTTAATTACCCCCAATCAGTATCCACCTGATCCATGGGATGTGTCCTCTGGTCTCCCATAAAGAGAGGCGTTGGCTTCCATGGTTTAAGAGATATGAGCATTCACTCTAAGGTCAGTGTAGGAACCCACTGGTAAAATGGGGTACTTTGCAGCAGTCAGTGGGCTTAAGCACTTCATGGCCATTCAGTGTGACCAAACCCCCGTATTTTTCCATTTTTTGCTATATACGTTTAGATGCTTTTAAACAGCCTGGCAGGAGTATGTATCATGTGTGCGCTGTAATATGCATTTTTTTGTCTGTTGGTCTTTACAAGCAGCACCATGCATTTGGTAGGGTGTTCCCCCCAAATATTTTTTTTTTTATCCGCAATATCAGTCTGCTGCACAGTTGGATCCAGTAGTAGTGAGGCTTACTGGCCACATACAGACAAATTGTGCTGAAGATGTCCTGATAGTGTTTGGACAGGATGGTTGTGTACACATAAGGTAGAGCCACTAAACACACTCAGTGGCATATCCACTCCTGTATGGCCTCCCTCGCATTGTGGCATATGGGCATATAGCTGGCAGTCCCAATCCCCTAGGGACCATTTGTAATCCAAAGGTTGTATGCAAAACTCCCGAGTTCTTAGGGTGTAAAGTATATTTATCTGATCCAGGAATGTGGCCAACTCCTCAATGGTGCAGCGATCAGTATTCCGTTGCAGGGTGCATTCAAAGCACTGACAAGAGGGTGCTGTCCCGAGGTCAATGGGGTCATGAGGTGAGACTATGGCAAGCCTGACCGGTTTCACCGGTCACCGCCGACTGCGTCAGGGGCTCAATTGAGTGAGTGGGTTTCCTTCCACGCTCCAAAGACATGCTGGGAGGTTAATTGGCTCCTGTCTAAATTGGCCCTAGTATGTATTGAGTTAGGTACCTTACATTGTAAGTTCCTTGAGGGCAGGGACTGATATGAATGTACAATATATCAATCAATCAAATCATAAAAAATCTGCACTTGGTGATAAAACACAAAGTAACAGCAGCCACTTAATTAACCGTGATACCAGCTATTAGACAAATGTGACTGAGCTATAAGCAGCGCTAATAATAAATTAATCCATAAACATATTCACATGAATCTACAATATATAAAGCACTGCGTAAATCCACGGAGCTACATAAATACCCGTTTATAAATAAAAATAAAATGAATAATACGTAAAGGCCATGTGATGGCATACAACTTCTGACATGTTTTCTTTAATGAGACATCAAGGGTCTAATGGGCCTCTGATGTCTCCCTCACACTCCACTGAAGCTATTGGAGTGCACAATGTGCTCCATTAGTTCTTCCGTGGTCAACCTTCCCTGGGAAAGTTAGCTCTAAATCAGTAAAGCTGGCCATACATTATACAATTTTCATGTTCAATTTTCATGTTCAATTTCCTTTAGATTTACATTCAACTATGTAGTGCAAGAGCCTGTCCGATTACAAATTGAAAGTGTTTAGGTTTGACCTCATATTATATGGTTTTGGTAAATCTAAAGGAAAATTGAACCCGAAAATTGTATAATGTATGGCCAGCCTAAGTAACGTAACACACACGGCTTCCTGGCTCATTCATTAACAATTGCCAACCGCGCAATAGCCAAATGATGGCTACAGCGTGGCCGGCCAGTTCTGGGAAGGCGTCATATGACGTGCTCTGTGATTACTGTGTCACTAGGACACAGCTGATCACAGATTGGGGTAAAGGGCCACAGTGGCCTTTTGCCACATGATCAGCTATGACCAATCACAGCTGATCATGATGTAAACACAAGCCAATTATTGGCATTCCTTGACAGCGTGAGGAGAGGAGAGCTGATAACCAGCTTGTGTGAAAGGGACATCTGTGCCCATCAGTGCCACTTACCAGTGCCCATTGGGGGCCACATATCAGTGCCCATCAGTGCCACCTATGAATGCCCTTCAGTGTTGCCTATCAGTGCCCATCAGTGCCACCTATCGGTGCCCATCAGTGCTGCCTATCAGTGCGACCTAACAGTGTCCATCAGTGCTGCATATCAGTACCGTCTATTAGTACCCATCAGCTCTGCCAATCAGTACCCATCAGTGCTGCCTATCAGTACCCATCAGTGCAGCCTATCAGTGCAGCCTCATCAGTACACATCAGTGAAGGAAAAAAATGACCTGCTTGCAACAGTTTTTCAAAAATTTTCGGTCTTTTTTCATTAATTTAGCAAAAAATATAAAACCCAGTATTGATCAAATACCACCAAAAGAAAGCTCTATTTCTGTGAAAAAAAAAAACAATAAAAATGTAATTTGGGTACAGTGTTGCATGACCGCGCAATTGTCATTCAAATTGTGACAACGCTGAAAGGTGAAAATTGGCCTTGGGAGGAAAGGGTTAAAAGTGCCCAGTAGGCAAGTGGGTAAATACTCTCTGAACTCCTTCTGGCCTACTCAGATACACCTGCTAACCTAGGGAGGGCCAGCAAAGCCTGGGATACACAGCAGGGGGTCATGGATTATTTCTGTGGAAGTGACAATCAGCTTGTGACGTACAATTCTGATGCTGGGAATGTTTATAAAGGCTGCAGCTGCCACCAACCTAAGCCTAACATCAAAAGGGTTAAAGGCTTGGTTGACCTTTTGGACCATGTATCATATTACACCCATATTTAGGGTCTAGCATGATACATGGTTGCATTCCCAAAGCCTCCACTAACATGAATCACAGGGTGCTTCTCCCTGCAATGTCCCATTTTTTTTTTTAAATAGAAAGACTTCAAATCCCATCTGCCGCCAAAGCAGAGGGACTTACAGATCACAATGGAGAACAAAAGCGGTGATGTCATTGCGCTTATAATCCATTGATTATTTCCTCTCTCCCCATAACAAAGGGTATGTTCCTTCGTACAGACCTGGGACTGGGATATACTTAATGTAGGAGTCTTTGCATTGCATTCACAATTTACTGATCTCAGTCCAATACTCTGCAGGCTTGAATGCAAAAACGTAATAAATGCACATTTTTTATTTTATTAATGTGACTGCATTTATTAACATTTTGCTAAAGGTGGATTATAGCTTTAAACCAGATTCTGCTTCACACTTAGACCGGAACCCTACTCCAGAATTAGTCTCCAAGAGCACATTTTTATTTTTATGTTTCTGCATTATTTTCTGCTCGCTAGTTCTGGAATTCTGGGTAATCTGCCTTAGCACACTGTTTTGATTGCTTTACTCTCCTACAGAGCTTCAGAACAGTCATACAGGTAGATGCAACAAGAATCAGTGATAGGATCTGACAGGAGATTTATAAATTCCCTATTGTGATGTTGGTTTCCCCCAAGACATGATAGATTTAACTCTGCCATGGCAAGACAGACGACTTCAAATTTACTGCTCTCCATTAAGGAAGTAAGCTCCATTGGGAACTAACGTGTACGAGTAACCGAACGCAGATCGAAAACAACCTAGTTACTGTTCATGCTCTTTTATTTATTTATGTTACTTGTATTTGTAACTAAACAAATGGATGGAACAATGGGAGCCTTTCAGAGTGGTTGGAGACATTCTGCTGGTCTGCATGCAGCCATCAAGAATTGTAATGTGTTGCTGCCCTCTAGTGGTGAACTGTAAATTCTAACACAGCTCAAGAAAATCAGCTAGGAGCTTATTTTATAACAGTATAAAGCCTTGTACACAAGAGGAATGTTTAATCCTCTCTTGTACACGCTAGCCTAAAGTATATCAGATTCATAAAATCTTTACAAAGCATTTATCGAGAGCTGAGCAGCGTTCTTAAAGCCCTTAAAGCTAAAGTTTAATCTGCTTATATTTCGCCTTTTCTGGTTCCTCCCTACCTCATCATCAAAATGCTAATGAAATGTTTAAATAAAACATTTTTCTTTTCATTACATATCTTGCATACATATCAAAACTGGGACTTTGTATTTCTCCATGTAATGCAGGCAAATGTTGTATTGGTAATACCGCATCTGGGACACCGGGACCTAGGGCCCATTCACACCAGAAACTGCACATAACTGAGCATTTTTGGCTGTGTTTACATGCATTTGAAGCAAGTTTTGATGCGCGCTTGATGTGTGATTGATGCGCGCTTGATGTGTGCTTTGCATGCGTTTTGTGCTACGTTTGCAGTGCATTTTCAATACGTTTTTGGGCTTGGCTTTCTTGGCTAAAAGAGGCATTGTGCAGTGCATTTCAAGCGTGCTTGTAGCGTGTTTGCAGCACGCTACCTGTGTTTGCGGTGCAGAAAAATGCAGCATGCTCTACTTTTTTAACTGCACTGAACTGCACTGCAATGATGTGGACTATGCCCATAGGATTGACTTGATTTTGGGCTGTCTATGCAGTTGGAGTGCAGCTCAAAATGCATCCAACTGCATTCAACTGCGTTTGGTGTGAAAGGGCCCTCAGTCATAGAGACCTCTATGACTAAGCCCCGGTGGGTGAGGTGAAACGCGTCAGCTGCATGGTTAGCGGAGCAGAGCTGGACGAAGCCACCTGTTGCACCTTGGTTGGCCTGGGAGAGCGGTTTCCCAGATACAGCTTTACCAATACCTGGATGAGTAATACAGATGCCAGCACCCCTTACACCTGAGGACCAGGGGGAGAGTATCCCCTTGCTTCAGGTTGCAAGCAGATGTTGGTTTTGTAATAAGATGAAGCACTGAGATCTTGAGGAATGTAGAATTCAGCTTTACTTGCATGGAAGAACAGCATACAAGTGTGAGAACAGCATTACAGGAGAGAACAGAGAGGAAAAAAAAAACTTCTTTCCTGTGCAGAATATGAAGACATATATAAACACACAGACGCTAGTATATCACTACAGTGCCATCTATAGTTCAGAGTGCATAGCAAATACTGTTGCACTTCCAAGAAAATCCTCCTGATGGCTGTGTGAGTCTGGAGGACTGAGCATTCCTAGACAGGCTGTATTTGCATACAAACTGCCTTAGATAATGCCTACACCTGATGCTGAACCCTCTATAATCCAAGACCTGAGATCTAATGAATGAAAGTGATAGGCCAGGGACAGCCAGGCTGAGTAGTAAAGGTTTAAGTGAAGATTAGCTGTCCTCCAGCTAGGAAATAAGGTGGGCTCTATCTGGCTTGCTGCAGCTTCTACAGTACACTGTAACCACACATTGTGCAGTAAAATTTGCAAGCAATTTCAGTACTCGAGAGAAGTCTGTACAACTGTGCATGACTGGAGGGAAGGCTGGAGTGTGACAATAAGTAGCAGTACAAGTGGGCAATCAGTTTTTGAGATGACAAGAAGTGTGCTGATAGCAAGACAGAGCAGAGAGATAAGCTCATCTCTTTATTGCAGGGAATATCTCCTGGTTGAAGGCGAATATTGCAGCAAAACATTGGTTTCTCTTGCAGATTGCCTTCTGAAAAGTTGCCTGGCAGTCATGCAAATTCTTTGGGGTTAGCACTTTGTTAAGTCACTCAAACAGGTATGCAGATAGAGGAGAAGTATGGCTTTTTTTTTCTAAGATTCACACTTACCTAGGTATCAGACTGATGCTGCATCTGTCCCCCGCCGGCTCTAACACTGAGAACCCAGCGATCAAACACTGCCGATCGCTCGGTTCTCAGGGAGAACTGGTGACTAAGGATGGGCTCGGGCTTGTTCGGAACCAAACATGCCCAAGCTCGCCAGGAAATGAACCCTGCACTGCGCTAATCACAGGGAGTGACACATTCCCGATCGCTGTAGCCACGCATCGGGGAAATGTGTCACTGCCCGTGATTAGCGCAGTGCAGGGTTCATTTCATGGCGGGTTCGGGCATGTTCGGTTCCGAACAAGCCCAAGCCCATCCTTACTGGTGACTGTCAGCGATTCAGAGGCTCAGTTCACCCTGCTCCTCTTCCAACAGTAACTCTGCAGGTCAGCTCGTGATTGTAGTGGTCTCCCCAACCTCCAGAGGCCTGGTGGTGACCCCCTAGAGTCAGGGAGGGCCGACATTCCTCCTCAGGGTGCAGGTTACTAGGCATGGTGGTGTGGTGCAAGGTTGAAAGATGGCCACCAGTCACTTTTAAAAATGAACAAAGAGTTTTATTTCTCTTAGCAGGAAAACGTTTGAGAGAGGGGTAGGGCACAGAACTCCCTTAGGCAAATGCAATAGCGATTAGGCAGACTCCTTAGACAAAAATAGAACTAAGCAGACAGCAATACAGAAAAAAAGGCCTTTAAGCTGAATGCAGCAATCTGTATAGCAACTTTACTTTACTACAGTATCCCGCTGGATTCCTCATGCTTACTCACAACTATCCACTGTACCTCTTCAAGCTTAGCTCACAGCTACCTGCTGTATGTCTTAGATGAGTTCTCTCCTGAAGCTTTCCCAGCCACTTCACAGTTGCCAGCTGATGAAGAATCTCCACTGGTACTTCTTCAAAACTCCATCCCTTTACACCTGCCTCCGGCAACAAGAGTGGTTGACCCTCTGGCAACTTCTTCTCCCATGCCTCCTGGCAACGATCAGGCTTACCTCAGGCCGAGCCCCTTTACATGTGGTTAGGCCTCAGGCTTCAGGCCTACACCTCTGCTGCTGCTCCACATACACCCACATAGGCCGCAGCCCGGGTGGAAAGAACCAACCCTTTTTTGAAGCCTATTCGAGCCTCTGGTGCTTCAAAAAAAAAAAAAGAACCCCATTGGAATCCATGCATCTGGCGCCCCGCATGTAGATTAGGGGGTCGAATCCATGGATTAGGCCCCTGCTCCCTGCATTACAGGCTGCCACTGCTGCCAGATTATTTGTTTATGCCGTGCTGAAATATAATATGCAAGAAGGCCAGAAAAAATGCCTACACAGTCAGGACCAGACTAACACAAAAGCAGATGATGCAGCTGCATGCTGCAGCAGTGCAAGAAGTGCAGCAGCATTCCCATCAGCCCCAGTGGCACTGCCTACAACAGTTTTTGGGTCAGCACACAGAGTAAAGATTTCCATTATCAGCCACCTATGACTCTTAGTATTAACATAAGCAATGGCTAAGAACAAAAAATTGTAGGCCCGCCCCTTGGCTTTAATTGGCTATTATCTTCTTCCAGAGTAGGAACTGACAGATGATTTGTCCATAGTTTGCTCTAGCAGATATTTGAAGTAAATTTGTCCAGTTAGTGATGAAATCATCAAACGCCCCAGCATACGAATGTTGAATCAATAATCTAACTAACCATGTATGGCTGACAAAGAGGATGAGGATTGCGGCACAAGAAGCCTGTAAGTGGACGTAAGTTGCAATCTTGTCTTTCTATGACAAGAAGGGAGAGCAGAGGAAAGTATGAGAGCATCTTCACATAAAGATTTATTGTGACTTCAAGTATTGTTTTTGTAAGAGAACTGTGATGGCTAGCTGTGCAGAGGGAGGGATCTGATTGCAAGCCAACTTTTCAACATGTTCTAAATTACAGTTATGTTATACAAACCAACGTTTACCCTGACATATAAGAGTTAAAACAAAAGTTGGCAAAGATGTGAACCCCATGACTAAGCTCCGGGGGGCAGTGTGAAACGCATTGGGGGCGTGGCCTGGTTGGAGTCCAGGCTGAGGTTGCCACTCTACTTACCACCTCACCACATCTAGATGTGCAACTTTCAGGGGTCACCCAATTGTTCTCTGAAACCTGATAGGAGCCAGGACAGGTTCCTTCCCTTGCTGGCACTCTAGCAGCGGCTGCGGAAGTGTTGATTACATGCCCCCTCATCACCAAGCCTGAGCGGCACTCACACTTTTCATAGGTCAAAGATGTGAAAGTGTTGGAGAATTCTGATGGCATATGAGCTGTACCAGGGCTCCACAAATTCCAGGCGCCAGGTCACTATGGCGACTAGAAATTGCATCCAGGCACCTGGGCTTTTGTCAGCCTGGCTGGCCTGGGTATGGGAGGTTTCATCAAGCTGGACTGATCCTTTCATACACTGACCTGCGCTGGCAGCTGCATTCACAGAGAGCTGCCAAACACACACCACCAGCTGCTCGGTCTGGCAGTGAATCCGCCTTGCCGCTGATCGCAGGGGGGAGCTGAGTTTTGGACCCCAGCCGGGAATTCAGCCTAGCCGAAAAGTCCAATTCGACAAAATCTCCAACCACGTCACTTCTGGTGACTCTCCAGTAGCAATAATTGGAGATTTCGACAAGTTGGCTGTTTTCACAGAACAGCGGCAGCATATACCCTACAGTACATGAGGAGTTCACTGTTTTGACAGAACACCGGGTAAGGAGGAAAAAGTTGTCACCCCTTTGAAGGTGACCGCCTTCTTGGTTATTACCGGGTGGACTAACATTTTCCACTTATTATATCCTGTACTGTAGGGTATATGCTGCCGCTGTTCTGTAAAAACAGTCCACTCACCGAAATCTCCAATTATTGCTGCTGGAAAGGCACTGAGAGTAACCAGAAGTGACGTGGTTGAAGATTTTGGCAAGTTGGAGTTTTCAGCAAAAAGCACCGGCTGCTTGATGCGAGCCCTCACTGTCATGCCTCTGATCACAGAGGATGGGGAGGTGGGACCCCGGGGGTGCGAGTTAGAGTCAGCTTTGCTGAAAGGATCCAGCAGTACTCAGCCTGGGGTGTCAATCTTGAAGGGATCCGGACCCTAAGGCAGAATCTCCTGCCCAGGGAGATCAGCTCTTTGGGACTCCCAAGCTTGTGACCCGCAACCTGGGGAAGGGAAGCTGCACAAGGTAAAGGGGGTACACAAGGAGGAGGGTCAAGGGGAAACTGCATAAGGTGAGGGGGGTGTCAGGGGATGCATAAGATGAGGGGAAGGATGAGGAAGCTGCAAAGGGGGGGGGAAGGGGGAGCTGCTCAAAGTGAGGGGGGTTGAGGAGGAAAAGATGGGGGTGCACAAGGAGGGACTTGGGGGAAGCTGCATAAGGTGGGGGAGAGGGGAAGTGCACAAAGTGAGGTGGGAGGAGGAAAAGGTGGGGGAATATCACGGGGTGCAAAAGATAAGGGGGAGGGTGGGGAAGCTGCACAAGGTGAGGGGGCGATGGAAAAACTGTGGGGGGAAGGGGGGGTGAAATGCCTGGTGGTGGCTTCTGCACAATGTTAGCTAGGTTAGCCCCTATCAGTGCCCATCAGTGCCGCCTATCAGTGCCTCATTGGTGCCACCTCCTCAGTGCACATCAGTGCAGCCTCAATAGTGCACATCAGTGCAGCCTCATCAGTGCACATCAATGAAGAAGAAAAATTACTTACTTGCAAAATTTTCTAACATAAATGAAGAAAAATGCTTTTTTTTCATGATTTTCAGCCTATTTTTGTTTTTTAAAAAAAAAAACCCAGTTGTGATTAAATGCCGCTAAAAGAAAGCTCTATCTGTCTCAAAAAATTATAAAAATGTCATATGGGTACAGTATTGCATGGCAATCCTCATTCAAAGTGCGACAGCGCTGAAAGCTGAAAATTGGCCTGGGCAGGAAAGGGGTAAAAGTGCCCGGTAGGCAAGTGGTTAACATCTAAAAACAAACTTAATTATTTCAGGTACTTATATAGCGCCGTCAATTTACGCAATGCTTTACATATACATTGTACATTCACATCAGTCCCTACCCTCAAGGAGCTTACAATCTAAGGTCCCTAACTCACATTCATGCACACACTAGGGCCAATTTAGACAGGATCTAATTTTACCTACCAGCATGTCTTTGGAGTGTGGGAGGAAACCGGAGTACTCGGAGGAAACCCACGCAGGCACAGGAAGAACATGCAAACTCCAGGTAGGTAGAGTCGTGGTTGGGATTTAAACCAGCGACCCTTTTGGGGTTTTTTGTTAGTTAAGAAAAAACGGACTAACTTTTTTTAGCTTGCTCCTAGATTCAGTTTGTCAAGCCCTGAGCTGTATGATGATTTTCAGGCAATGTATGGTGAATGTGTAGGTGTGTGTTTTTCAGTGAAACTGAATCACTAGGGGAAAAAAATGGCAATTTTGCCATTGAGATCAGGAAGAAAAAGGGTTATACAATATACAATATACAATAAGGGATACAATATCAAATGACATCAGTAAATAAGCTGAAGGTCACTCTGTATACATTGCAAACAGCAGCAATTCAGGCATAGAACACTATGGAAACCGGTATTTTCTACGGACACAATGTGTGCCAAGCAAAAAATATAACAATAGAAATGTAGTTCTTATTTTATTTTCCCCTGATATTAAAGTTATGTCAAGGCAAAATATTTCTCTAGTTTTGTATACACTGAGGAAGCAGAACTTCTGCTTATTAGTGCGGGTCCAAATCATTTGGTGGAGGGGGGATTATGGTGTCGGGTGGTCTTTCAGGGGTTAGGCTTGGCCTCTTAGTTCCAGTGAAGGGGACTCTTATAGCGTTCTTAAACCTGTCACATACAGTGCCTTGGGAAAGTATTCGGCCCCCTTGAACTTTGCGACCTTTTGCCAGATTTCAGGCTTCAAACATAAAGATATAAAACTGTAATTTTTTGTGAAGAATCAACAACAAGTGGGACACAATCATGAAGTGGAACGAAATTTATTGGATATTTCAAACTTTTTTAACAAATAAAAAACTGAAAAAATTGGGCGTGCAAAATTATTCAGCCCCTTTACTTTCAGTGCAGCAAACTCTCTCCAGAAGTTCAGTGAGGATCTCTGAATGATCCAATGTTGACCTCAATGACTAATGAAGAGAAATAGAATCCACCTGTGTGTAATCAAGTCTCCGTATAAATGCACCTGCACTGTGATAGTCTCAGAGGTCCGTTTAAAGCGCAGAGAGCATCATGAAGAACAAGGAACACACCAGGCAGGTCCAAGATACTGTTGTGGAGAAGTTTAAAGCTGGATTTGGATACAAAAAGATTTCCCAAGCTTTAAACATCCCAAG
>BLSH010310864.1:391877-407580 GCA_018402905.1 Glandirana rugosa
AATTTTTATTTTTTTGCCTTTTTAACCCTCACGTTTTAATAAGTCGGGGGAATTCAATTATGAAACATCGCGGTGGAAAACGACGCTAATGTCGACATTCAGCGAACCCCTTCAGAGATAGTCAAAACGTGTAACTCTCTGACTTTAAAAACGGGTAAGGAGGAACGTTTTGTCGAGCTCGAGTCACTCCAACCTACCTCTCGCAAACACTTGTCGTCAAAAGTCAAGAAAGGTGTCTAAGAGCTAACCTAAGTCCAGACCTGAAACTGAACCGGTAAGATTGTGGACCTATACAAATAAACACTTGGTAAGGTAACATTTAAAACGAAATACAAAACCATAGAGACTTCCCCAAGCGACTTACAGCTGTAATCGCAGCAAAAGGTGGCGCTACAAAGTATTAACTTAAGGGGGCTGAATAATTTTGCACTCCCAATTTTTCCGTTTTTTTATTTTTAAAAAAGTTTGAAATATCCAATAAATTTTGTTCCACTTCATGATTGTGTCCCACTTGTTGTTGATTCTTCACAAAAAATTACATTTATATCTTTATGTTTGAAGCCTGAAATGTGGCAAAAGGTCGCAAAGTTCAAAGGGGGCCGAATACTTTCGCAAGGCACTGTATACACTATATTGCCAAAAGTATTGGGACATTTAATGGCATCCCAGTCTTAGTCCGTAGGGTTCAATATTGAGTTGGCCCACCCTTTGCAGCTATAACAGCTTCAACTCTTCTGGGAAGGCTGCCCACAAGGTTTAGGAGTGTCTATGGGAATGTTTGACCATTCTTCCAGAAGCGCATTTCTGATGTTGGAGAGAAGGCCAAGCTTGCAGTCTCCGCTCTAATTCATCCCAAAGGTGTTCTATCAGCTTGAGATCAGGACTCAAGTTCCTCCGCCCCAAACTTGCTTATCCATGTCTTTATGGACCTTGCTTTGTGCAAGGGTCCAAATCATTTAGTGGAGGGGGGATTATGTTGTGGGGTTGTTTTTCAGGGGTTGGGCTTGGCCCCTTAGTTCCAGAGAAGGGAACTCTTAAGGCGTCAGCATACCAAGACATTTTGACAATTTCATGCTCCCAACTTTGTGGGAACAGTTTGGGGATGGGCCCTTCCTGTTCCAACATGACTGCGCACCAGTGCACAAAGCAAGGTCCATAAAGACATGGATGAGTGAGTGTGGGATGGAGGAACTTGACTGTCCTGTACAGAGTCCTGACCTCAACCCGATAGAACACCTTTGGGATGAATTAGAGTGGAGACTGCAAGCCAGGCCTTCTCATCCAACGTCAGTGGCTGACCTCACAAATGCGCTTCTGGAAGATTGGTCAGACATTCCCATAGACACTTCTAAATCTTGTGGACGGCCTTCCCAGAAGAGTTGAAGCTGTTATAGCTGCAAAGGGTGGGCCAACTCAATATTGAACCCTATGGACGAAGACTGGGATGCCATTAAAGTTCATGTGCATGTAAAGTCAGGCGTCACGATACTTTTGGCAATATAGTGTATGTGCCTGTCAAAAAGAGAAATAAAATCGTAATTAGGTAAAGCCCTGTCAGGTATTAGAGCTAATGGTTCCAACATGCTATTATTGATGCGCATTTGACTGTGTACAATTTTAGGTGTTTTGGTACTAGGCCATCTCTACCAACCAGCACATTTTTTTTAAACTCTGAATAATTCTAGTGCTATAGATATAAAGAAAATACAGCTTTCGCCTGAACTGAATATTTGATGTTAGCCACCAGAGGGCAGTAGGTGGTAGCAGATTAGCATGACAACAAATATATCCCATATTCTGAGAGTAGAGCAGGAGGTGAAGACAAGATCATCCAAATATAATGTGACTGTGAGATGGAAAAATCATGCCCTTTTAAACAAAAATATTTTAAACATGTTCTTGCATGTCTAAAGATAAACTATGCTTGTTACCTATGCCAGCCAATCCTACTCTTCCATGCAGCAATGGAGTGGAGTGGAAGGAATCATCTGTTTAATTCACAGTTCTTCTATGTACATCCTTTTTTAATGTTTCTAATGACTCCATTGCCCATTGAGCAGCACAGCGGCTTAAGGCCCCATAGGAGGAAATGCGAGCTGTGGGCACCCCACTTAACAAATGTCAATAAAAAAATTGACTGGCAGGTGGAATATTCCTGGCCAAACAGTGACTGTATTCTATCAGAAGTAATCACTTTTTGGCAGTGCCTTTGTATTTGTTTTAAGCACTTCAGCTCCTGAAGATTTACACCCCTTCATGACCAGGTCATTTTTTCCCATACGGAACTATGCTACTTTAACTGTCAATTGCGCGGTCGTGCGACGCTGTACCTAAATAAAATTGCTGTCCCTTTTTCCCCACAAATAGAGTTTGCTTTAGGTGGTATTTGAGCACCTCTGCATTTTTATTTATTGCGCTATAAACAAAAAAAAAAAACAGATTTTTGAAAAAAGATAAAATATTTTTTACTTTCTGCCATATCCAACAAAAAAAATTTAAAAAATCAAATTTCTTCATCAGTTTAGGCCAATCTGTATTCTGCTACCTTTTTTTTTGTAAAAAAAAAAAATCCCAATAAGCGTATATTGATTGGTTTATGCTAAGTTATAGTGTCTACAAACTATGGGATATTTTTATGGAATTTTTATTTATTCAAATTTTTTTACTAGTAATCCTCCTAGGGGGGCCAGGAGAGAACAGTATGGAGGGGACAGGAGGGAGCAGTGTAAGGGGGCCAGGAGGGAATAGTATAGGAGGGCCGGGAGGGAGCAGTATAGGGGGGCGGGAGGGAACAGTATGGGGGGGGTGGAAGGGAACAGTATAGGGGGGCCGGGAGGGAGCAGTATAGGGGGGCTGGGAGGGAGCAGTATAGTTCAGGGGGCCAGGAGGAAACAGTAAAGGGGGGGGGGCCGGGAGGAAACAGTGTGTGGGGGCCAGGAGGAAACTGGTGGGCACAATACTGGCATCTTTATAATTTTCTACATGCAGAGTAGCTCAGGGAAGCCGCTGGAATGCTGCTTCAATGCCCGGTATGCTTGGAATGCCCGATTCCCGTCCGCTCTCCTCTCTTGTCCCTCTCGAGTGATGTCACGCATTCACATGCAGGCACCTTAGATGGAGGAGAGGGGCAGCTATGATCGGCACGGGACAGTGATGTCAGTGATCTGTTCACTGCAGCCTGTCAGCTATGCAGGGATGTGATCCACCGTTCATCTGCTTGTGTTCATGGCGGTACCCCTGGGGACCTCTCACGGAACCCTAGGGTTCCGCGGAACCCCGGTTGAGAAACGCTGTGCTACAGTATGGGGGCCCACGGTCCCTGCCTGCAAAAGGCAATTGCTGAGGCCTGGCTGAGCCAGTGCAAACACACCACCCACCCAGTACAAAGTAATGGCACAGTATTAATGTATACAGTATCTCACAAAAGTGAGTACACCCCTCACATTTTTGTAAATATTTTATTCTATCTTTTCATGTGACAACACTGAAGAAATTACACTTTGCTACAATGTAATGTTGCCAGCGATTTAGACATTAATGGCTGTGTGTTGAGTTATTTTGAGGGGACAGCAAATTTACACTGTTATACAAGCTGTACACTCACTACTTTACATTGTAGCAAAGTGTCATTTCTTCAGTGTTGTCATATGAAAAGATAGAATAAAATATTTACACAAATGTGAGGGGTGTACTCACTTTTGTGAGATACTGTAGATCTTAAGGACAAAAATAAGAATGTGGGGGTCGCTATCTCATTCATTTTATAGATTTGAGCTGGTGTTGTAGGTGGAGATAGGAATGGTGCTCTATTATATGTATGTTGCCATGTTAGGAAAAGCTGCATTTTTAGGGCCCATTCACACTGCCTCCATGCTAAACACTCTGTTTTAGCATGTAGGCAGCTGCAGCTTTGGATGCAGTGAGTGAGAGATGTGATGCGCGTTTCAGCTCATCACACAGTTTTTTTGCTAACTTTGTTTGAAGTGCACAGAGTGACACTTCATTCATGTTGAAGCATTATGTTGCTGTACAGTAACATGCAATGCCTTCCTATGTGCCATGGTAAAATGTCTGCATTTCATTGCAGCTCACTGTACCAAAACTTCAGGCTGCATTACAGTACAAACAGGGCCTTGCTTGCTTTTTCTTTATTGAAATATCGAAATATAGTGACATTTAATTCCTTCCTATGTACCGCAACACAGCTGATGAATTCCAGAGCAATGCAGAAAGATGCAGCATGACTGAATTTTCCTGAAATGCACTTCAAACCACCTGAAGGTAGTGTTGCAGTTTGCACAAGGCCAGTGGTGTATCATCCATGGGTGCAGGGTGTTCACTGAACACGGGCTCTGAGGTGTGTGCTCTGACCCGCACTGCACCCATGGATGATCTCTCCCTGGTTGACAGCCGGGGATGATCGGTGTGGTGTGGGCTTGCACACAGGGCCACTAATTTCATTATACGCCCCCGCACAAGGCACATAGAAAACAAAGCAGACTTTGGGAAAGATCTGGAGAAAAAAAAAACATAGAAAGAGAAAAGTGATGAGCACAATAAAAATAAAAGCATGACAGTGTGAAAGAAATAAATCAATTAACTACAAGAAGCCAGTATAAAAAATATTTTTTTCTTCACTTGTCTAGTGCCCCCATAGTGTAGATGCCTTTTTCTAGCAGGGTTTTGCTAGGTGAGGTAAAATTTAGTCAGGCCTGAGTGTAGGAGCAGGCCTGAATGTTTTGATCTGGGCTAGGAGGAGTGGCTCAGGGAGGCTTGAGTTGGTTCAACAGATGAGGTCACCAGGACCTCCCACTTCTTTCTAGAAACCTGGAGGAGGGTTTCTGGTCAGAGAGCTGGGAGATAGATGGAGCCATCTGGAGTGTTCTAATGAGCTCTGACCAATCCCCAAGCAGGATTGGCAGGGGGCTGGCCTCCTTAAATACTCTGAGTCAGCCCAATCAGGGAGAAGTGATGGGTGGAAGTCTGAAGATGTAGCAGAGGCGCTGTGGAGGCCCCTACCTGGGAGGTCGCCCCAGTCTGGGGAGGGTGACCTTGGGGCCTATAGGTTCAGGTGCAGCCAGGAGTGGTGGTGATTCCTGGAGTCACACAGGGAACAAGAGAACAGCGGAGGTGCTACACAGTGAGAGACTATAAAGTGATCCACCGGTTTGGTGAGTGACGGTCCCTGGGAACTGCAAGAGAAAGTGCTAGAACAGCCTGGGAGAGGAATAGTGGACAGTCTGTGGAAGCCTTGGAAGCCAGTTCAGGGAAAGGAGAGTCACTGAGGAAAAGCAGGTCGGTGGGACCTGGAAGAGAGGTGGGCTGGGAGTTGTAGTCCAGCAAAGTCCCGGCTAGCACTCAAGTACTTTTGCTACACATTCAGGGGCCTGTGATCCCTGGCCTGTAATGGGTGTTTCAGAGGTTCTGCTGAGAGTAGGCCTGGCCATGTGCTAGCCGTGGTAAAGAGAAAGGAACAGAGAAGCTTGACAAATTTCCTTTTAAGTTGGAAACTAAGTTGAGTGCTGAAGAGAAGTAATGAAGTGATGATTTACTAAGTTCAGTGCTGGAGAGAGAACAGTAGGAGAAACGGTCAGCAAGTTGAGTGCTCGAGAGTTGTGAGGAGTAACAGTCTGCAGAGGGATGGTCTGCAGTGAAGTGCGCATATACAGGAGTGTATATGGACTTTGTGTACTATAATTCTTTGGGCATCCCACAGTCATCCCTTATTCCCATCCAAGTTATTTCCCCTAAATAAAACCACAAAAACAAGAGCCTAAGAAGGGGTTAAAAAGGGGTTAAAAGCGCCGGCGTGCAGCGCTTCTGGAGCGGTGTATAGCCGCTTTGGTTCGGAAGTGCTGCCCATTCCTTTCAATGGGCAGGGGCGGTGGAGGAGCGGTGTATACATCGCTCCCGCACCGCCCCAAAAATGCTGCTTGCAGGAGTTTGTTTCCTCTCCTGCAAGCGCGCCGCCCCAGTGTGAAAGGACACACTGGCTTCAATTAAGAGGCGCTTTACATGTGCTATTTTTAGCTAAAAATCCCAGTAAAGCGCCTCAGTGTGAAAGGGGTCTAAACTAATACTTGATGTTTCAAATAACTAGAGGTTTGTACATGCTGAGGTTTGCAGAGAAAAAATACAAGGACTATGAAATAAAGAATTGCAGCGCACAAAACAAGTGGAATTAATATGAAAACAAAATAATAACGAAGAACACAAAAGTCCACAATATTATTTATGAATAACTTCTACTGGGGAATTCATAATCAGCAAATAAAAGTGCTAAAAGTTTACTCCTCTCCAAATCAAGGACTATGTGCAAAAAAAAAACCCCACGTGCACTCCACCAACCACTCTGAGGCTTACCAGAGAAATTGCAACCCTTAGATGAGAAGTCACAAAGTGCTTGCTGTTTCCATTAGCAAAGAACATCAAAGGACTTGGCAACTCTCAGAAATACCTTTTTTCATCAAGGCCTGGCCAGAATACATAAAAGAGGCAAAAGAAACACTTCCAATGATATAAACATAAACGATACTTAAAATGGTTAAAAGAACTGTACATAGGAAAGCATACATAAAACTACAAATCCCAGAATGCTCGGAGGTATGCGCACATGCACAATGACATCACGGCTTTCGCCTTCTCCCAACGTGTTTCTTCATAAATGATGGCATCAGGGTGCCATAAGAATGGTTGGTGGGGTTTTTTTGCACATATTCTTTGAACTGGAAAGGAGGATCATTTCAGCACTTTTGCTTGCTGATTATGAATTATGAATTCTCTGGTTATTCACAAATATTGTGGACTTTTGTGTTCTACATTAATTGCACGTTTTGAGAGATGCACTTCTTTAGTTCATAGTTAAATTGTAGAGTGTATCCTATATTTGATGTGCTGGCAACCTGTGTGAATGTATTTCTTTAGCGCAGTGAGATGTTTTATATATAGTCAATAATACAAGGACACATACAATTCCAGCTTTATTGAAGTACATGGCTAAAAGACACCACTTATGTATCTCAAATAATTTGAGGGTGGTTGGTTGGGTAATGCGACCATATTTTATTTTACATCCTAAATATGGGATGGACTCTGCCTTTAAGCAAAAATGAAAAATAAAAGCCATTAATGTCACGATTATGAGCAATGAAACAATAAAACAATCATATGAAGATGTTACTAAGCATAACAACTGCAGCATTTAAATATTCATCAGAATATAAAACGCTGAATTAAACAACATATTAAAATATTCAAAGAAATTATTATCTGTTAAAAATCAATCTTATAAAGTGTAAAGTTCCAGTAAGTGCAGGCAAGATTACAGAACAGAGTCAGTAACAAATAATGTAACATCCAAATTATGATTTAGACATCCTCCTAAAATCCAACACGATGTATCACTTTGATGTACAGTCAAAAAACGCCTGGAGATATTGGAAGGATGAGACGTTTATAAAATGCGACCAGTGTTCAGAGATCTGTTTTTCTTTTAACTATAAAGTATGTCTGGGCAAAAAAACATATGCAGTACATTTTTGCAATACACATTTCTCCATATCTTGTCTCTTCATGATCCCTACAAGTACACAAAAATACTTGATGATCTTCTAGAAAAGCGGTAAGCTCCTACCTTCCTGAGCAGCTCTGAAATCTCAAACAGTGTTCTGAGCTATGACTAAGTTATTCCCTGCTGGACTACAGAACACCTCCCCTCTCTTCATCTTCATCACATAAGTGAGGATGTCCTGTAGTCCAGCAGTAGAAAACTCAGGCAAGGCCAGTTCTAGCTTGTGTATGCTTGTGGGTGTTGTTCATCTGCATTGCAAACGCATATCAGATAGAAGTCCGCAATGGTAAAGTGTGGGTGACAGTCCTAAAGCTGGCCATAGATAACTCTGCTTTTTTTTTTTGATCATCCAGGAGGCTGATTGGAAAATTGAACGTATTCCCCCAACCAACCAAGCAAGGTGGATGGAGGAATCCTTCCCGCTGCACTATTGTATTCTGACAGCTGGGACTCCTCCGCTGTCAGAATACACTGATCAGTGCTGCAGTCAATTGGATGAATATAATTTTACCAACAGTCCTGTTCCAGAGGAATTGATCATTAGATATGGGAATGGCCATAGATGGATCAAAATTTGATTGGTACCTGCTGAACCTTCAGAATTTCGATCCAGCTTTAGATTGCATTTAACCTGCTTTCCATTGCAATTTTCTGCATAAAACATGTCTCTTTAAAATATATTTACATTGCTGGCAAAGCAGGTCAACACACAGACTTTTGTGTTGGATCTCATTCAAATCAACAGAGCTGCATTCTAATACAATAACCAGCTTTGCAATTTCAGTGCAGCAGAGACAGTGTTGGTAGCTCAAACAAGTTGGGTGCTCATTGGATTTCCTGGCAGTACAATGGGTATTTTTATGTACTTACAGTATTTTTAAAAGACAAAACATGAGGAAATGTGTAGGTATTGCAGAGATGATTGCATGTGTTTTTTTTTTCTTTACCCAGATATACACTCTCATAGTTGCCAACATTGTCAAAAAAATTATAGGGACAGTTTTTTGTCTGTAGACGGGAGCTTATTATAGTGTAGAACAAAATATTATACTGTGCTTGTGAAGATAAATCAAAATTATGACAGCAGCAACACCATTTGCTAGATATAAATGCAGAACCAGAAATTTGAAAAAGTTAAAGTGTTGCGCTATATGTTGCTGTGAATAACAATCAATGATTCGACCAGTGTGTAATCCTGCTATATAGTGAAAATTTTGAAAAAAACAAATCAACAATAATAAATACATCAGAATATCAAACTAAAACCTCATGCAGTGAAAAAAAGAGTCAAAATATCAGACTTTATACTTCATGCAAAGGGTTAAAATCAAGTCCTCAGTGGCTGATTCCACAAAATAATTCATGAAAGAGTATAGGTGAATCTTTCTTGTAAAGTGTCACATGCCACCATAAATCATACAGTGACACCGTGCTCCAGGAAAACTTCTGTGATAAATCCCACCATCATGCAATGGTTGCGCTTACCACAAGTTGTTGATCTCTTGTGATAGGAGATCAAAAAAAGCATGTGTATATATCCTCCCAGGCATACATCTTAGTACCGGCATGGAGCCCACAAGACTTCCACGGTTGTGTCCGCATCTATTAGGTCTCACTCCCCAATTAGGGATGTAGGGTATGTGTATAAATGTTAGCGCCCAGTTATATTATGTACCTTAAGGAAAGGAATTGAGAGGGGATGGATGATAATTATAATTAGGCGGCGGGGCATTCATTTGTAGGCGTGGTGTTGCGGGGAAAGGAAAATGTGGCACGCTTTGCAGCGAAATATGGGCTTGGTTTAAACGAACTGTTGGTTGTGGCTTAAAAAGGGCGTGGCTGAAAGGGGTGTGGTTCGAGTCTGAGATGAACGAGCGATGGAGGAAGAAAGAATGAGATAGGGAGGGAAGGAGAGAGAAGGAAGGAAAGAAAGATGGATGGAGGGACAGCAGGCCCAGATCTTACACCACAATAGCAATATGTGTATTCCAGAAAGTTTAACAATCACCAGATAAAAAATAATCCTAACACCTGGTGTTATCGCTTCAATCATCCCGGCACCATGGTTGTTATGTTGTCAGGATGATTGAAGCGCATTATTTCTATTATTACATTGTAATATAAAATATTTCAACTCACCATAATGCAGAATGAATGGGAGCCCTGAGCGTGTCACTTGCCACGTCGCCTGCTATTCTTATTCTTATTCTTATGTATATATATATACACACACACACACAGTGGGGATCGAAAGTTTGGGCACCCCAGGTAAAAATGTGTATTAATGTGCAATAAGAAGCCAAGGAATGATGGAAAAGTCTCCAAAAGGCATCAAATTACAGATTAGACATTCTTATAATATGTCAACAAAAGTTAGATTTTATTTCCATCATTCACACTTTCAAAATAACAGAAAACAAAAAAATGGTGTCTGCACCCTGCAGAATTAATATCTTGTACTGCCCCCTTTGGCAAGTATCACAGCTTGTAAACGCTTTTTGTAGCCAGCCAAGAGTCCTTCAATTCTTGTATGAGGTATCTTTGCCCAGTCTTCCAGTTCTTTGAGATTTCTGGGCTGTCTGTCACGCACTGCTCTTTTAAGGTCTATCCATAGATTTTCAATTATGTTGAGGTCAGGAAATTGTGAAGGCCATGGCAAAACCTTCAGTTTACGCCTCTTGATGTAACCCCCCGTGGATTTCGAGGTGTGTTTAGGATCATTATCCATTTGTAGAAGCCATCCTCTCTTTAACTTCTGCTTTTTCACAGATGGCATCAAGTTACCATCCAAAATTTGCTGAAATTTTATTGAATCCATTTTTCCTTCTACTCGTGAGATGTTCCCTGTGCCACTGGCTGCAATACAACCCCAAAGCATGATTGATCCACCCCCATGCTTAACAGTTGGACAGAGGTTCTTTTCATTAAATTCTGTGCTCCTTCTTCTCCAAACGTACCTTTGCTCATTCTGGCCAAAAAGTTCAATTTTAACCTCATCGGTCCACAGAACTTGTTTCCAAAATGCATCAGGTTTGTCTATATGTTCATTTGCAAAGTTCAAACTGTGATTTTTGTGGTGAGGACGTAGAAGAGGTTTTCTTCTGATGACTCTTCAATGAAGACCATATTTGTACAAGTATCTCTTTATAGTGGAATAGTGAACCACAACTCCAGTGTCTGCCAGATCTTTCTGGAGGGATCGTGCAGTCAAACGTGGGTTTTGAATTGTTTTTCTCACAATCCTGCGAGCTGTTCTGTCTGATATTTTTCTTGGTCTTCCAGATCTTGCTTTAACTTCCACTGTTCCTGATGACTGCCATTTCTTAATTACATTCCGAACAGAGGATATTGACATCTGAAAACGCTTTGCTATCTTCTTATAGCCTTCTCCAGCTTTGTGAGCGTCAACTATTTTCAGTTTCAGGTTTCTAGACAACTGCTTAGAAGATCCCATGGTGCTGATTGTTGGGGCAAGGTCAGATGAGTCTGGGCATTTAAACCTTTGAGATTGACATCACCTGGTCTTCCCAGACGATGATTGAGAACAATCCATGACACTGGCAGGTCTCAGCCTTGCAAAGGGGGCAGTGCATGCTATAAATTCTGCAGGGTGCCCAAACTTTTGAAGACGCCATTTTTTTGTTTTCTGTAATTTTGAAAGTGTCAATGGTGGAAATAAAATCTAACTTTTGTTGACATATTATAAGAATGTCTAATCTGTAATTTGATGCCTTTTGGAGATTTTTCCATTTTTCCTTGGCTTCTTTATGCACATTAATACAAATTTTTACCTGGGGTGCCCAAACTTTCGATCCCCACTGTATATATATATATATATATATATATATAATATATACATACACACACACACATGTTCTGGGTTCCAGCTAACCACAGTGAGCCCGCTCTGCGGAGAGGATGTGGGGAGCCGAGCGGTGTCTGGTTCCGGAGCTGCGATGCATGGCAGTCATCTCCCCCTTCTCACTTTGTGTGGGGACGGGGTTTTGCCTCCTATGCATTGGCGTCATGCATTGCATCTCTGCCCATGGCTTTTCCCATGCCTGGAGCTGATTTGCTTTTCTTCCCTCTTTTCCACCTGGGGGTTAAGTGGGCGTGGTTCCACTGAGGCTCACCTGGCCATGGGTGGAGCCACTGTCCCACACCTTGTCCCACTCACACAGCAGGTCATTAGCATGACGTTGATGGGGCCCCGCCCCCTACCTGAGATAAGGACGGCTCAGGATGGCCGGCACACCACTTCACATGGTTCATGCACACCAGAGGGTTCCTTTGCACAGCAGCTCTTCGAGGTTATACAATACAGGTAACTTAGCCCTTTTTACCCACCTATTCCCACTCACATGGTCATCATCCCCCATTGATATCTACTGATTCAGCACTATTTACTATTCCTTTTTGAGATCATACTATTCCCATCAGAGGTACCAGATATTTACAGACCCATTATGTATTTTTTAGAATGTCCTTATTGCATCATACTCTTGATGAATGGCTGTACGCCATGAAACACGCAGAGTCTACATTTAAGATGCCAAGACAAACTTGGGCCCTCTAATACATCCTTTATATATATATACCATTTACTGATGATTTGTCCTTTTTTGATTTCTGTATCTTAAAATGTATACTATAATTGTCTTTGTACATGATTGGATTGATTTTTTTTACAACATATCATGGTTTATAGGAAAGAATATTTTATATTAAAGAATTAAACCTTAATCAATAAACTATTGACATGAAACTTATTTACACACATTTTTTATTCATACAGTGGCAGGCTTCATTTAAAGTCCCATTTTCTCTTTTCGCTCTTTGTGCTCAGCAAATATAGGGATGGAGGTCTGCCACTGCTCAGTATGTATATATTTTTTTGGGTGCCGGGTCACATTTATTTCTAACTATGGTTGTTATGTTGTCAGGATGATTGAAGCGCATTATTTCTATTATTACATTGTAATTTAAAATAGTTCAACTCACCATAATGCAGAATGATTGGGAGCCCTGAGCGTGTCACTTGCTCCGTCGCCTGCTACCATATGCCATCATGTGTCCCCAGCAGAGTCTCTCCTTACACCAGCCATTCCAAGCAGAGTCCCTCCTTACACCAGGTGTCCCAATTAGAGTCCCTCCTTACACCAGGCATTCCCAGCAGAGTCCCTTCTTACATCAAGTGCCCCCAGCAGAGTCCCTCCTTACATCAGGCATTCCCAGCGGAGTCCCTCCTTACATCAGGTGTCCCCAGTGGAGTCCCTCCTTACATCAGGTGTCCACGGTGGAGTCCCTCCTTACATCAGTGTTCCCAGTGGAGTCCCTCCTTACATCAGTATCCCCAGTAGTGGGAGGGACCTAACTGGCTTCAGTGTAAAAGCAAATTCTCTACTTGTACACTGAAGAGAGAAGCCGATTAGGTGCACGGATTGGAGGCCCCTCCCTTCTCCACTGACCACAAGGGGAAAGAGACTTGCTAGCCGGAAAGAGATCTCCAACTTTTCAGAGCCAGAAGCTGTGGCCGGTCAAAAAAAGTCCCGATGTCCGGGACAAAAGCAAAATCCCGGGATTTTGATCGGGACTCAGATCAGGACGAGGGTCCAATTATCGGGATTGTCCTGGGAAAATCAGCTGTTGGGGAGTATGCACTCTCTCTCAGGGCCAAATTTACATCTCAGAAGAATTCTGAAGCTCCTCCCCCCCAGTAAGACCAACTTTTTGTTTTCTTGATAAATAACCGCAGAGCAAATTTCAGTAAAAAACTAAACTGAATTTTAGGGCAAACAAAAGAAATAAACTACCCAAATTCTGGTAAATTATAAAGGTGAGGTTTCACTGAGTAAATACAGTAGATACCCAAAATGTCAAACCTTAAATTTGTGTCCACCCGTTAAATGGCGACATACTTCAGTACCCTGATATTTTCTGCCATATATAAGTGCAGCAGTTGCACTAATGCTTTGCTGTCTGATCTGCAGCTGTACTTGTGTTCCTGAAACCTGATCCTTTTATTCCTGTATTTGACCCAGCTTGCCCCTGACTCCGTTGAACCTCTTCTACCTTGACACTGGCCTGTATCTGGATTTTGCTTCTTTTCTCTTGCTCATCTGCCTAAACTCACATTGCCGATCTCTGCCTGTACTCTGACTATTCTTTGCCTGCCATCTATGCCTGCACTTCATCGTCTGTTACCAACCCGGCTTGTCTGACCACACATCCTGTGTCTCTTCTGCTCCACATGCACCTCCCTGCCTGGTCCCTGCTGCCTCCAGCCTGGAATCTGCTGACCTGCCAACGCCTACTGTTTAATCTGCTGGTCCACCCTGATGACGCATCCACCATACGGAAGACAATCCAGGCACCCATACACCACCATGCTCTCACGGCCACTGTTACAACATCGGTGGTCTCTGAGCCGGGGTTGTACGAGAGGCCTTCCCTCTGCATATCAGGCTCAGCCGTCAGGTACGTGACAGTATTTATGGTTGTGATACTAGTCCTAGACAGACTGGATATTCACTGCCCTAAAGAAATGCAGGATGGCAGTGGAGGGGGCAGGTGAACAAAAGGGGCTTGCAGAATAATTATTGCAGGAGTTCTTTGAGATGTTCTTCTTCTGGCTATCCATGGGGTCCTTTAAGAGCGTATTTGCACTTAACAACAGTCTGACTTAACCTGCATGCAGTATAGGTACAGCATAAGTACATTATAGTCTTGGCACACGTGCAAGGTAGATGTGGGTCAGATGCGGTAAAGGCTTGGTATAATGCGGTATCGGGTTGGTATAGGTGTTTAGATAGGCAGTCTATTCCCAGAAGGCAAAGGGAGGGGGCTGAATGTCCACTAGGATCGTCTACCCGCTCCCCCACCCCAAAAAAAGTTTCCAAAGGTGATAGAGGAGCGGCGGAGGTGAATGAAAATCAGAACTTCCCCTTTTGAGTGATTTAATAAAAACCCTCTTTTCACTCCTCCTACTGCACAGTGCATACTGGCATCAGTGGTGTAACCATTATTATTATTACCATTAGTATAGCTATTATATGGCTGCCATCTCAAACTACAACTCTGAGTACTTTACATAGAATTCTATGGGTTTGCTTAGCTTTAGCTCCCCCCCTGCTGGCAGGAAGAGCATGGTGCAACTTTGTGGGCAGAATTTCACTTTTCATAATACATAAAATCATTTTGTAATATCAATTCTGGCCCAGCAGTCCCAATGTTCTTATCTCTCACTTACCTCATCCACAGGAGGTTTGAAATTTCATCTTTCTGTCTGAGTTTTAAAAATTATTTCTGCTTGCATCACTTCCTGTAGGTCATCTCCCATCATTCACTGTGTTGTTGCATCACAGAAAAGGGTGTGATAGGGGGGTGTAAAACCAGTCTGGACCACACCTCCCTCATTATTATATCACCACCTCTTGTTTATTTCTACCCACTATCTTACTTCTTCCCTCTTACAATCTCATTGTATAAGCTCCCTTTAGATCTCCCATCAGCTATGTAGTGTAAAGGTCTGTCTGATTTGATAAAAATTGATTAGATTGTTCAGGAGGGTCCTCCAATTTCATAGTTCTGGCAAATCTAAAGGAAATTGTACAGAGATTGTTCCATCAGATTGCATACATTTTTTTTTTTTTCTCGGGTGGGGGGCGTTTTAGAACGTTTGCGATCGTCACTAGTGTTGAGCGAACCCGGACTGTAACGTTCGGGTCCGTACCGAACTTTAGGGTGTCCGTGGCACGGACCCGGACCCGGACATTTCAAAAATCGTTCAGGTTCGGTCCGGGGTTCTGCTATTTTACTCCACGTGTTGAGAAGCTGCAGGGCAGCCAATCAACAAGCGTTTCACTGGTTTGCCCTTAGAAGCCATCACAGCCATGCCTACTAATGACATGGCTGTGATTGGCCGGTGCATCATGTGACCCAGCCTCTTTATAAGCTGGAGTCACAGTGCTGCAGTCACATGCTCCTTGGGTTAGTGTAGGGAAAGGTAGCTGACGGCGTGAGGGACAGATTTTAGCCATTTTAAGACCTGATCCTGCATCCTGAGATAGATTACTTTACTACTGCTGTCTGTGCTGTTGCTCTGAGGACAGATAGCAGAAATTAGAGATTTCA
>BLSH010310864.1:428642-467263 GCA_018402905.1 Glandirana rugosa
CCCCCCCACCCTTTGCACAGGGGGATATCACCGCAATACTACCAGTTTATGCCAGGAGGATATGGACGGAGTCGCCGTCTCGTTGACCGGTCCAAATCTTCTGTCCCCCTGCTCCCTCCACTCCGCCTGGGTCAGGGGCGAAGTACGTCGAAGGAGAAGTAGCAGTGGGGTTCTTTATACACGTAGACCCGGCCGGTATAAATTTTGTGTCTCACTCGGGGTGGACCACAACCTGAGGGGTGTGTCGGGATGACTATCATGCCGAAGTCCTGGTGGATGTCGCCTCGGATGTGACCGACTTTAATACGACCGCTAAGTTCTGACGTTCTAAAGGGACAGTAATGTAAGGTACTGATGCGTTCTTCAGCAGCTCCAGTTCTTTCCCTTAAAGTTTGTACATCTTGCTTCAGTAGTGAGTTGTCAATGCGGATGGTTTCAATTTGTAATGACAGGGAAATCTTGCAGTCTTGAATCGCCAGCATAATTTCAGCCAGTGTAGGCTCCGCTGTAGGTGGTCCTGAAGCCGTACTATCAGTAGGGCTGTGTGGGGAGTCCAACACCAGGTGGGGCTCACTCTGTGTTTTAAATATGGCCGGCCCAGATGCACATATTTCTTGGGGTGACGATGAAGAGGAAGCTGCATGAAGCGGGGACTGGGTCCGCCTCACCTCCCTCGTCCCCCTGTCTTCTAAACCTGGCCAGTTGCTCTGCCGCTGAGGCAGGTATAGGAGGACCGTATTTGACCATCATAACGCCACTATAGGGGGACACGTTTCCCACCCCCCCAGTCAAATAAAGGTATAGGAGAACGACACAGATGTGTAGGGGGGCCACCTGCCCGGGAGAGGTAGTGACTGTTAAATAGTGTAGGTGAGGCGCTCCAATGCTAGAACACAGGGGTGCAGTCTATAGCAGGCTGTATTTGGTCCCCCACACCAAGTGATCCCAGCACTCCCCTACTGTAGACAGGCAGGCCCTCTGGGGGGATAGAGGCAGTGCCCAAATGATGCTATAGCAGTATGGGAGATAGACAAGTTCTGCCCTTTGGTGAAAGAGAGACAGTAGGCCCAGAGGGTGTACCAAGATGGCGGCCGCACGATGTAGGCCGCGATTCCCGCCCAATCTCCTTTTCTCACAGAATCTGCCGCTGATAGTATCCCTGGATAGGCAGTGGGGCAGCTGGGCGTTCGGATGGGTACCCTGGAGGCCTTTGGAGTGTGGATGGTCCGGTTGTGAAGGAACCGCGGCGTTCCACGGACTAGGCCACAAAGCCGGGGCCTCAATTAGTGGGTCCGGCCGGCCGGCTATGGAAATATGCCCCGAGGCACAATTTAAATGTCTCTGCAGGTCGTGGGCAAGGTTGGCTGAGCCTACGGAGGCTCAAAAACAGGCAGATTACTAAGGATGGCAGAGGATTGATGTGAGGATGGACGGAGCTCTGTTCCTATGCGTCCTTCTCCTCTCACATCCCGCCCCCCCCCCAGTTTTACATAACTTAGCAACATCCACACACGTAGGACACCCAACGTAGAAGGTGATTTATTCTTCCAAAGCAAAGACAGTTTTGCACAGTGGTACTGACTAGTATTCCATTGTTTCTTTTCTCCCTCAGGTTCTCTCTCTCACTCTGCTAATGTGATCCCAGTGCTGAGGGAGAGGGGCAAGGGAGGGGCAAACAAGGATGCTGCACAGGCGCCCAACATCATTCTTATCAACCAATGACATTATTGGTTGTCACAACCCTGGTGGCTGAAGGTTGTAATGCTGCACAATGAAAACCTGTGGCTTTGTTTGCTAGATTCACCCGCTGGCTTGTATACAATGTTTGGGCTATTTTTAGGCATTTTTCTAAAGCACCCCTAAAGAAACCTGAAGGCACTCTGGTTGAAAAAGGTTGGTCTAAG
Source organism: Glandirana rugosa (assembly GCA_018402905.1). NCBI lineage: Eukaryota > Metazoa > Chordata > Amphibia > Anura > Ranidae > Glandirana > Glandirana rugosa. Next base: position 430,547 of record BLSH010310864.1, read on the forward strand.
CTATGCTTAAGGCTAAGCCTGAGCCATGGAATCTGGGTCAAGGTTATTATTAGAGGTTAGGGCGGGTTGACTCATCCAGGCAGCTCTCTGGTGTCTTTCCCTGGTTCTAGATTGTTGGAGAATATTCTAGAAATGAGTGGGCAGAAGCTAGGAGGGTTGCCTTGCATATTTAGGGGCCCTTAGCCAATCAACAGGAAGTGGGCCTGGCAGGAAACTAAGGAGCCCCTAAATAGACATGAGCCATGCCAGCAGGGGAGTCAGGTGGAAGATGAAGACGCAGTGCTGAGGAAGTCTGTCGGTGGCCTTCGAGGGACCCCTGCCAGGAAAGGGCTCTGCCTTGGGCCGGAGCTTGGGAGGCTGGCCTGTAAGGATCCTACCACAAGAGGCATTTGGAGGAAACCAATTCGGAGAGGCAGCAGAGACCAAGGAGAAACAGAGTAAGTAGATTAGAACGGTGCAGGGGCAGACAAGGGGAGAGACTGCCAGCTGTAGCAGGTCTCTCTTGAAGACTGACCGTGCTAAGTCTTCATCCAACCTTGCCCTGGGATGATCCCCAGTGTGTCAGTTGGGCAGAACTGGTGCAGAGTGTCAGTCAGGAAGACTGGGAAGAAAGAGCAGCCAGGTGGGCTAGCATTCTGCAAGTATTAAAAATAGGACCAGTGTCTACAGGGAAGCAGAAGGTGTTGCAAGATGCAGTTCACTCCACACGTGCTACTTTTCAAGGGACTGAGAGTTCCTAGCCTGTAAGGGGCTTTTGCTATATAATAATAATATATATATATATCATAGAGACTGTTAGGTCTAGAAAGGAGTGGACTCAGTGGAGCTGTACAAGGATCAAGTTTTGTGGAGGAGGCAGAAGAGGAGCTGTAAACAGAATTCCTGGATTTTCTGTTGTTGTCAAGTTGGGCATCCCATTAATCCCTAACCCCATCCAAGTTATCATCCCCTCAATAAAACAACAAAACAAAACTCAAGGACTGTTTTCTGTGTCTGCATCCATGTTGAAAATGCTAAGTGACTGGCTGGGCAGCAGTGGGGAACCCTGACACTTGCAACTCCTGCAGGGGTAATGCTACATAAGTATTGTATTTAAAACAATATGGCAATTGCTTATGATAAAGAATATTTTAGCAAGCTAAATGTCACGAAGAGGGTTGCATCTACTGTAATTGCTTCATTCATTTATGAACAAAACAGTAAAATGAATTAAGCCCCTGAATAAAGAACCTTTGTTAAACTGCATAAGAGTTTTTCACTAGAGAACAGACCCACTGATGAATAAATAAGACAGACGATTAGTTCTGGAATAGTTTAACCCACTCCATGATAGCACTGAACACAAGAAAAGGAATTTTGTTAGTTATTTTTAACATTTTGTTTTTTATTTATTTTTTTCTACCTTTCATTGGGATGAAAGAGTTAGGAGTCTCAAGGTTCACCGCATAGATGATTATTCATACCTGAAGAGGGGAAAGCTGTATATTAGTCCTCACCGAGGGCTCGGTTACACTTGTGACCTCCTCTAAAGAGCGCTCCACAGTGCTTTGAAAGGCAGTGAAGAGACATTATGCTGCCTCCACATCTCCTGTAATTACCACCACCACCACTGCTTTTATGGTTACAGACGGTTATGACCAGTGGTGGCCCATCCATTAGGGGCACACGGGCGCTGCCCTCCCCTTTCCATGCATCCAGCCCCCTGATCTACATACAGGGCGCTGGACTATGGATTCCAATGGGGGGGAGTGTTTGTTTGAAGCATGTGGTTAGAGCCAGAGGCTCTAATAGGCTTCAAAAAAAGGGTGGCCTTAGGGCGCAGAGCACTATGCCCCAATCCCACCCAGTGGTGTGACACTAGTGAATGAATATTCGCTATAGCCACACTGATTTATGACACTCGTCACCCGATGTGATCCGATTGGCTGCCAAGTAGAGGAGGGAGGAGAGGCTGGGGAACCAAGACCCACCCACAGCCTGGAGAGAAGCCGCCCGGAGCACTGCCCTAGAGACCCACCCTCAGCCTGGAGAGAAGCTGCCGACGCCCGATATGGGGTAAGTGCTGCCCTGACTTACTGACTGACCAACGTGGGGGGGGGGAGCCCATCACCAAGCCGGCCAAACGGGTGGGAGCTCCAGTGCTTTCCATGACCGGGGGGTGTCAGTGGGTGCATTGTTTGCCACCCCCCCAAGAAAATCTACCAGCCGCCACTGGTTATGATGCAGTCTCATTCAGGTGAAATGTCCATGTTCAGCAGCCCACCGAGCTTGACGGGAGGGGGATCATTTTTGCCGTTACAGCTTTTTTGCCTCCACAACTTAATGGGGGTGGTAAAAAATGTGGTTCAGGCATGTGGTTTATGCCGCCTCAAACCGCAAGTGTAAACAGTCCCTGGCTCTCTCTCTGCCCCCTGGCATTGAGGCTGGTGTTTTGAGAAGGAACCCATTTTTTTGTACATGCCCTTTTCAAGTATCCTGTATGATGCTAAACAGAGCATGGGCATATGTTAGCACATAGTGCCCTTTAACAGAGGGTTCCGCCTCAATTGCTGAGCAGCACTCCTTGTACATCTTTTTTCCCCCGGGATATTTTACTTGGCCTCCGGAAAGTTTTACCCCCTTCATGACCAGAACGCTTTTTGATATGCAGTACTGTGCTTTTTTGACTGGCAATTGCGGGGTCACGCAACACTGTATGCAAATTAAATTTATATTTTTTTCACAAATAGAGATTTCTTTTGGTGATATTTGATCACCACTTGGTTTATTTTTTGCAATGTAAACAAAAAAAGGGCAAAAAAAATATTGAAAAAAAATAAAATATAAAGAAAAAAATATATATATTTTCTCCTCTTGTGTTATAAAACATATTCAATAAAATTTAATTTCATCTTAAATTTAGGCCAAAATTTATTCTGCTACGTGTCTTTGGTAAAAAAAAAAAAAATCCCAATAAGTGTATATTAATTGGTTTGCATTAAAGTTATAGCATCCACAATCTGTGGTATATATATTTGAAAATCGATCAGTCCTGATGTACTGACAGCCTATCTCATTTCTTGAGGCGCTTAACATGCCAGTAATGTACAAATATCCCCCAAATGACCACTTTTTGGAAAGTAGACAGTCAAAGGTATTGTTTGTTTGGGAAAATGAAGAAATTAAATAAAATTTGTCTTTTTCACATTTTTTTTTTTATGTACTGACATACCATCACCAATGCAGTACAGCATCATGATATGACTGGTGTGCTGGTGATCAGAGATACTGAGTGGTGGAAGTATGTAAAAAAAAAAATACATTTTTATTACAATTTTTACGTTTTATTTCTTTTTTGTAACTTTTTTTTTACATACTTTCATCAGAGAAGTTCAGTGTCACCAGAGTGACACTGTACTGCTCTGGGGGTTGATCAGGGATTTTTACGCTGTGATTGCTGTTAAAGTGATGAACAGTATAACAGCAATTGTTTGAACTGTCATGAATGGGTTTCTATTCACGACAGCTTGCTTTCTGTTGACATGCTGTGATTGGCTACAGCTAATTACATGGTACATGGTGCTGTGATTGGTACCATGTGATAGCTGTGGGCCAATCTCAGCACCTATACAGAAAGCACAGCTGTTATAAATGAAACTCATTCATAACAGCTGTGTACACATTGTGATCATGTGATCCCCTGGCCGCTCAAAGCAGCCAGGTACTGGGAACCGTAATCGGCTGTGCAATCCAGAGTGAATTACAAATAGTTATGCACTCAGATCTTTTTTATACAGGTTAGGCAGGATAGGTAGGAGCACGGCTGAAGGAACATTTATTAAGAATAGTTATAGTTAGGCTTTTCTTCCACTTTAATCATTTGCCAACCAAACAGTAGTAATGTTTACTGCTGGCTGGCAGCTCCCCTGGGCACCACCACATACATGTATGTCACGCTGAACTTTTTGGTTTCCTGGCCTCTTGTGCTGTGATGGGACACAGCACAAATTCGTCAGCATGCTCGCAGCCAATGATTTTGGCTGTGAACCTGCTGATTGATGTGGCCTATCACAGAAAAGATCTCTGTGTGTTAGTAAACACACAAGCCAGATCTGGCTGGTTTTACCCCCCTGATTTCCCCTACCGTTTCGAGTTGAACTCAGGAAGAAAAGCCAGCCAGATCTGTGAGTAAATGCAGCACACATACACTTGTAAGGCACACAGCTAACGCTTTGATTGCCCTCCTGATCACCCTGCCAGTGCCATTAGTACAGTGACAGTGTAGAGTATTATCACTGATCACCGTATTAGCGTCACTAGCAACATCAGATAACATCAGTTAAAGTCAGTTTGCATCCCTCCCAGCCAGTGTCAGTTAGTGCCAGTCCCTGATTGCCCATCACAATATCACAGTCACACTATATGTCGCTGATCACCACCATTACTAGTATAGTGTCTGCCTGGGTCTGTATCCTGGCCATGGTCAAAGTCACAGTATACTAGTGTCCCCAAAAGTATAGCGTAACCAAAAAGGCAGTGTTAATAGGATCAGCCCGATCACTGCCAGCACTTACAACAAGTAGCTGAATACATTTGGCCTAAATATATGAAGAAATTTGATTTTATTGGATATGTTTTATAGCAAAAAGTAGAAAATATTGGGTTTTTTTCCCAAAACATTTCCTTTTTTTGTTTATAAAATAAAAAATATAAAACCCATTTTTTTTCAAATACCACCAAAAGAAAGCTCTATTTGTATTTAAAAAATTATATAAATTTAATTTGGGTACAGTGTTGCATGACTGCGCAAGTGCCAGTTAAAGTAGCACAGTGTTGAATAGCAAAACATGTCCTGGTCATTAAGAGGGGGAAAACCTTCCTGATGCCAAGTGGTTAATATACTACAGAGCTCTAAACAACTCTGATATCACAGACTGCATACAGATTTTATTTAGTGGTTAGAAGTTTTATTAATATCCACTGGCCTTTGCCAGGCATCCAAGGTGTATTAAAACCCTTGACATCCTTTTTAGTAAATACAGAGACAAGTTATTAAGTTCATTCTAAAGGCCATTTCACAAATGACTGTTCCTGATGTATCTGCTCTTCATATGAATTTAATCACCAGTCATTTGGGTCACATTGTACTCGAACTCTATGCGATACGCACCATTAGCTCAAATTTCACTGATGTGATTTATATTCGTGGGTATTCATTACTTAATCATCAGCATGTATAGGGAGAGACAAATGTTTTCTTCTGAGACACATTAGGCTAAAGCGGAATAAACTGAGGTAGGAGTGCTGTGGGTTTAAAGAGGAACTCCGTCATGAACGGTTTGCAGTGGGATTGGCAGCATAACCCCAATGTAATCTAGAGAAAATGACTTTAAAAGGAAATGATTTGATGTTTATTTTGTATCTGTGCTTCCAGCAGTCATAAACGTGCAAAAGAATTTATAAAAAATTGTTTTCAGAATGATGCCTTTTTTCCAGGTCATGGAGCAGGTTTGTATTAGAACCAATATAGTGTGTCCCCATAAACCATTGTGCTAGTCATGATAATAGAATAAAGGAAGTGAGAGGGATGCAGAGACAGCATGGTTCCCAATGGCTTAAATTAAGATCTTGCCGCCCACCTAACACATATGTGCGGCACAAAAAATGTGTAGGATATCCCGCGGGTACCTTGTAGGTATTGATATATGGCTTGTCTTGTGATGGCTGGCTGCATACAACCTAATTGTGTTCCCATTAAGGACATTAAGGCTGCATTTACACCTGAGCGTAGCGTTTTTGGGCGTTTTTCAAGCTTTTTGTTGCGTGTCTGCAAACGCCCAAAGAAGCCCAAGTCGCGCCAATACGCGCGAATGACGCTTTTCCATTGATATCTATGGCAATACAAATGTTCCAGAAATGCCCGAATATGCCCGATTTGTGCGACAAAATTACCTCCGGAACTTGTTTGAGCTTCAGACGTTTTTGAGTGGAGATGTGAACCATCTCCATAGAGAATCATTGATTTTTTAACCCTCCAGCGTTTTGTAGCTTCTGGCTTCAAACATATTCAAGCAAAAAACACTCAGGTGTGAATGGGGCCTTAGGGTGCTTTCACACTGGGGTGGGGGGATGGGGGCGGTAGCGGTAAAACGCTGCTAGTTTTAGCTGCGCTTTACTGCTATTATAGCAGCGCTATGGCACTGCTATTATAGCGGCTCTATGGCGCCGCTATGGAGGTGGCAGAGGGGCGCTTTTGACCCCTAAGAAGGAGTTGAAAGCGCCGCGGCTCAGCGCTTCCGAGCCGGTGTTCAGCTGCTTCAGAAGCGACATCTATTGATTTCAATGGAGGGGCGGTGTATACACTGCTCACCGCACCGCTCCAAAGATGTTGTTTTTTGTAACGTCCTGCAAGCGCAACGCCCCAGTGTGAAAGCACTCAGGCTTTCACACTGGAGAGAATGGGGGGGGGTTCAGGCGCTGTACAGGCGCTATTTTTAGCACGGCAGCGCCAGAGAAACTACACAGTGTGAAAGGGATCTAAGGAGGAAGGTTTCAGATTTTGTTTGCACTTTATAATTACAACATAATTTTATTGACACTACTAAGGGCACTAGGCGCAACAACATGATCTCATTATTTGATTGAACATATGTGCGCCAGCAAAGAGGGTGGAATTTAACTTCCACATGATGCACCAGTGCTGCCAACCATCCATATTTTTACAGGTAGCCTGTAAAAACAGAGCACCCTTTTCCTGCCTGTAAATGCCCGTAACAGGAGAAAAGTGCCACTGAAAAATGGCTGTGACCGGCTCAACTCGGAACTGCACATGTGCAATTTCCGGGGATGCCCGAGTCAATCCGATCCTGTATTCGGCTGGCGTGGCTTGCTTACAACGTGAGTGATGATGTTATGGTACATTTCCCGCCACACTGCACCAGCCTATAAAAATGGCTGGAGCTGAGTGGGCGGAACGTTGGAGCCCTAGTGGTGGAGTGTGTGACTGGGAGTCTATGCTGCAGCAGCAACAATTGCTCCACCCCCCACTGCCTCTCAGCCAATCAGCATTTAGAAACCGCCCCCTTTCACAGCCCGCCACATTTGACATATTTGAAAAGAAGATGCGGGCAGCCGGAAAGGGAGCTGTATCAGCACATTATGAAATACTTACCTTAGAACTAAGCCCTGTTACTGCTGAGAGGGCTGATATGTTTTGATGGCCTTTCTTCCAGGCTCGCGGGCTCCAGCGCTGTTGAATGGCCGGATCCGCTATGACGTCACTCCCTCGGTTCCGGCAAGAAGCTCTGAAGGTCCAGAACAGTATGCATATTTAGGAGATATTCATTTTACCTACACATAAGCCTTATTATAGGCTTACCTGTAGGTAAAAATCACAAAGTGGGCTTTACTACTGCTTTCAGTCAAGAACGTTGGTGCTGTACCCCATGTGTTGTGTGCCTACCTACAATTTGACCAAATAATAGTTGTGCAAATTAATTTTAGTCTCTGTGTGCCATTCTTTCAAACTTGGTATCAACGCATTGGCCCCATCCACAGCCTCCACCAGTCACCTGACTCATTGAAATTATTACACTCCCTCCCTGTTATCTTATCTTAACAGTTGTTGATGTAGACAGAGTAATTGCAAAGAGCCACAAGATGTTAATCTACAGATTTCTATATTCAATGAGATAACAAGCAAACAGAAGAGCAAACTTGTAAACATGTGAAAGATAAAAATAGGATTGATAAATATACTGTAATAAAAATTCATAATAAGCAGTCACTGAAAACACACCATATTTATCCTTAAAATATCTCATATACCATTACAAAAGAGCAGTGCCAGGACAAGGTCAACCCACCGCCCAGGAAAAGATGGGAAACTGTGCCCCCCAACTCCTAGCCCCCCACAGTACACAGACTTCCCCCTTCCACCCCCAGTACAGAGTTCCTCACCCCCTAGTCCTCCAGTACAAAGCTCTCCCCACCCTCTAGCCCCCAGTACAGAGCTCCCCCAGTTGAGAAAGCAACCAGCGGGGAGCACAGGGCTTGTGCCACCATGCTCCAGACCAAAAAAAAGCTCTGCTGACAAGAGTAAAACTGCAGTCACTCCTGTTAATGAGAAGCAAGGAGGAGGGAGCTTCTGGAGCTCCCAGCATGTCTTCCCTGCACAAAAAGTTGGCGCCCCAAGGCACATCCCCTTCTGTCCCCTTTGTCCTGGCCCTGCAAAAAGAGTAGGCTAATGCTGCCGTAATCAGCTCAATTTTCAAATCAATTCCCCCTTCAACTGCTAATGTGCCAGGATGACAACACTCCCATGCCAGCCAATCAAGATGGCAGAGGACCACCATCCAGAAGAACCTGGGGAGAAAATACTGAAGCCAGTGTCAAACCATTTGAGAATAGGTATTCCTGATCTTTGTTCTGCTTTAAGACCAAATTAGACTTAGGCAGTACTATAGAGCTTTAACACACGGGCTTCATTCACACTGGCACTATCAAACCTGTGTTTATATGCTTTTAGAGGGCATTTCTAAATGCTTCTAAATTCATACAGTATAATGAATTTTTCAATGTTGCCATTCAAACTGAGAGTTTTGGTGCAGTGGGTCTAGGTTTAGAGAAAAAAGTATTCTGTGCATCCAGGATTCAATTAGAAATTCTAAGTGTCACTAAACGTGACTAAACCTACTTTAAAGCTGGAACATCTAAAGGCAGGATGAAAAAAATGGAAGTATAAAAGTGGTCTATACTTCCCTGATAACTTCTCCTGTGTGTAAAAAAGCTAGATGCAGAAGTACAAGTGAGCCATTAGTGAAACACATTGTAGTATTTGGGGCCGGAGCCACTCGCCCTGCACGTGGGGGGTACCTTTTGCGCATATGCATGCTCATCAATGCCCGGGACCAGGTGCGGATTGCGGTCATGTGAGTGTAGCCAAAGTCCCCCTTAGGGGTGGCTGGTTGCTTTAGTCCACCTGCTCACACTGCCCTCAATCGCATCAATACCATTTTCACAGAGTCACAGAACAGGCTGGTACTTTGTTTTTATTTGTTTTATTAGGGGCATTGAACTTGGATGGGAATTGGGATGTTGTGGGATGCCCAAAGAATTAATTCCATTTACACAGGACCTCTATATACACTTCCGTATATGCATTCCTCCTTCTACACTCCAGCACATAACTTGCTGCACAGTTGCTCCTCATTCCTCTCATCTGCACTTCTATTATATTCCTGGTGAGGCCTAGACAGAAATTTAGTAGACCTCCAGCATTTCTTCAGCCCAGCTAGCACATAGTGAGGCCTGCTATAGTGTGAGCAGGACCTCCGAACTGCCCATTACAGGCAGGGACAGTTGGCCCCAAAGTGTAGAATAAAAGTTACTACCCCCAGCCCATCCTCTTCCTCCAGGCCCTGCTAGCCACTTCTGCTGCGACAGCCTTCACTACTACTACGGTAGCACAGTCCCTCACTGACTTCTGCATCCTTTCAGATTGTCTCTCACTCCCAATCCGCTCCAGCATGCCTCTAAAGTTTTCCAGGGTGTGTGCCACTCACTGACCACCAGTGGACTCCTCACTGAGCTTCTCCAGTAGCACTGTCTGTTGCTCTCCTGCTCCCTTGGTCAGGATTCCTCTGGGGTTTGTACGACGATCCCCTTCCACTCCTCAAGGCCTGCCCCCTGCCAGTCCGGATTGGGGATTGGTCAGGGCTCCTTAGAATACCCCAGATGGCTATACCTCCCTACCAACTCTATGTCCAGAACATTCTACCAGCTTCTGGAAAGAAGTGGGAGGTGCCCGGTGACCTCATCTGTGAATCACCCAGTCCTACCTGAGCCACTCCCAGCCCAGAAACAAAAACAATCAGGCCTGCACTCAGTCAGGCCTGACTAAATGTTCCTCACCTCACCAAAAAAACCCCTCACTATCTCCTACCTAAGTAGGGGGGACTACATCACATCATCAAACAATCAAACATTATGCCGCTTCCCAACTCAGAGCTGAGCCGTACACAGTGTGCAGTAAAAATGTCCAGAGTCCCTCTGTAAACGTACTGTCCTGTGTCACTACACACATTTCTCTTCTTTATATTGCAGTTAGGAGGGACATTGCTGGACCTGTGTCCTCTCCACCAGTTCAGCATACGTCTGCCACCTCATTCCCATTGACAGAATGGGATCCCACCATGCACCTAGCGCAGACCTAATGCATGCACTCTTTACTCCCTCCCATACCATGCAGCCAAGCTGTGGGTCTCCGTAACGCTGGTTCAGTTGCAATACTTTCGGGAAACCGATGACTGAGGAGGGAGCCGAATCACCAACCCCTCGATTCCGGAGGACCTTTCACCATGCCAGGACCATGCTTCATAACCGGCTGCAATGTGTCTTGCACTAGTTCTTAGTAGCAACCCATAGCAACTGCATTACTGCTTATCCTTGCTGAATAATCCCTTAGTAGTGGCTTTGCTTCTTACTCCACATGGGCTTTTACTGACCCAGTTCTTTCATACGTCAGAAACTATCATGCACCCCTTTTAATGACTTCAGACCAGGCTTAGAACAGTTGACGCAACTTTACTGAACAATACATTATGTAACATGTCCATGAAGTACATTTCCAGAACATCATGCTCCTGTCTAACTCAACTAGGCTGTTCAGGCATACCTCAACAAGGTGGTAGTCCATGGCTGGTATTTCCCCAAAGCTTAGCAGTTCTCTGACTTCTGGTTTCCTTCGATGGACTGCTGGGAGCAGCTGTCCTACTCAGTGCTCCATGTCAATACAGCGTCTTCAGGAACAGGCATCAGAGACAGCCCGCAAACCCGACCTTCCCCCAAATTTATATAACAGGGCAGATAGGCAGGGTCCAAAACCCCAGGAACATGCCAAAATCCTTCCCCAGCCTGGACCAGCCAACTTCCTAACTAACATACTGTGGGCAACCTACCTACAAGTACATCAACAATTTACACCATTCCCATTACTCTTCCTGTAATCCAGTGTGTCTTACACCTTGTTTACATGTGCAATCAGCCCCTTGAACATTCCCATTTAAGTTGCAAAGGCATCAGCGGGGGGTGTACACATGCTGTAAAGCTTTGCATTATGGTCCTGCAAGTATTATCCCCCAGTTGTGTTCAGTAGGCAGTACCACCCGCCAAAATGAACCCATTCAACTGAATGCCACCACTCCGCAATCGTGGGTCTTTAGGAGGATAAAATAGGCATTCAGGAGGCAACATAATGCCTCTTAACTGCTTGTCAAATGTCCTCTAAAGAAAAATCTACTGTGGGTTGTGCTTCAGAGGGCAACACCAGTGTACACAAGCCCTTAAGAAACCAGCAGAGCTATGGCCTGCTTTAAGAAGAAAAATGCACATTTAAAAAGCACTCGTGACTCTGGAACAAGCATGGTGCCATTGATAACGATAAGCAGGGCTTTTCTTCAGCTGGAACTAGTGGAACTCTTGCTCAGGTTCTCTGCTCCCTGCTCACCATTATCACTTGTAAACACAGAAGTCCGGCTTCTGTGTGTAGCACTGCTCCCGTAGGAACTGCTGGAACACTCCCGGTCTTCCCGCTGATTATCCTACAGCCAGTTACACTGTATTTTCACACAGCCGGGTGCACACACTCTTCCGCACGTTGTCTCCAATGACTAGTCTAGGGGATTTGTTTTTATATTTGTAGTCCAGGCCCTGACCAATACAGGCCTGATGATGACCTTTAGAGTCAGGGTGGACAGACATCCATCTTCACAGTGTGGGTTACTAGGCATAGTGGGTGTAGATAGAAGAATTGAGTTGGGCGCCAGACACTTTGATGATGCAGAACAAAAGAGATGTATTTTTCTCTTCGAGAACTGGGGAGAGAGGGTTAGGGCCAGGACACCCTTTAGGCAGGTGTAAAAGCACTTATCAGACTCTGAGACTCTCTGGATACCTTTCTTGATGTAGCAATAAAGTCCCACAGGCCTTCCAACTGAACTTTGCCTGACTAGAACTATTTCTTTGTGCACTGAACTTGTATTTTGGACTTCCACTCAGATTGATGCACATACCAAACGTGGTATCACCGTTGTAAAGATCTGGCTTCCATCTCACAGCCTCCCACTGTAGCTTCACAAGTTTATACTCACAGTCTCTCAACAAGACTTCTTGGGCTCCCACTGCCACTGGGTCCCTTGTACTTCACACAGATAACCGCTGTATCTCCCGAGTGTCTCCCACACCAACTTGCTGGGTTCCCTCCTCAGCTCTTCAGCCCAACTGCTGAACTTTCTTGCAAGTGTCACCCCTCTATCTCGCTGGGTTCCTAGCTTGACTTCTGCTGAGGTATTCCCACTTTTCCACTGGCTCCCGGCACGTGAAAAAGGCTGCTCTGGTACTCTCTCTCAGACTCTGAACTCTGGCCTCTGATAACAGGAGTGTTGTCTCTTGAGGGTGACAGCTTCCCCTTTACCTCTGACCCTGGTTCAAGCTTTGCGGAGGTGACAGGAATGGTTGTCCTCCACTAGCAACTCTGTCCCTTCACCTCCGACAAAGAGGGGTTCTCCAGCTGTTATAACCCATGCAACTTGGTTAAGCTTCAACCCTTTGCTGCTGCTGCTGCTGCTGCTGCTGGTCCTGGGTAGGCTTCAGACTGCCTAACAACCAGGAACTCCCAGATAGGCCCCAGGCTTCTATCCTAGCAGCTGGGAGCTTTAACACACGTCCACCCAGACAGCCGTCCAGGTGGAACAGAACTGAGATCACCTGACTTCTCCCAAATATATAGACTCTCCCAGCAGGCCATGAAGCCCAAGGAGACCCCTGCCCATTGGCCGGAGTAGCCAATCATTCATATTCAAGTTCATGTACACCTTTTTCTTCCAATGCCATCAGCAGCAGTGTCACCCAATGGCAGAAGAGAGCGATGCACCAAACTCAGAGTTAGGGAAAAAAATCGGGAGATCCCCTAATAATTTGGCCAGGCCATTTGCTGCCCTGCAAACTAAATTTCACAGCACCAGCGCTGAAAACCAGGGTGCTACATATTTTATTTGGAGAACTTGGATAGAAGAAGGGAATTTGTAGAATACTCCAAATTAACTATCTACAGGTAAGGACAGCTCTCTCTCTCTGTAGAACTGAGGAAGCAGACACACTGCTTTTACCATACTGCCACTTGTATGGAAGAGCAAGTCCTTCTGTAGCAGAAAGACTCTGTGGAATTTGTCAATGGACATAAATCTTCAAGACACTAGCCAGTGTCTCCTTTAGCTCACACACCCTGTATGCTGACTTCTAGAATCAGAGGGGGAATTGCAGCAAAACTCGCTCGGTCTCTAGGATTCCTTCAGGGTCCTTTAGGGTCTGTACTCACAAAATGTACAGGGACAGCTGGTAGCCTCCTTCCAACTTCCAAGTGACACTCTACACCAGTGACATAAGACCAGATCCATAGTGACCAGAACCTGATCCTCCCTCAGTCAGCTTGCACAGGAACCCTGGGTTGTAGCTTTCAGGCTTCAGGCCCTCAGATCTGGCATCTGAGGCCGCATGGCTGCCTTTGCTGGGGAGAGGCAGCCATCTCCTCCCCACTTTAACCTCTCTCCTCAGAGGTGGGCTGGACTGGAACCCCGATCCCATGTGCTTCTCAGACTTAAATACAGGTACCCAGTATTTCTCGGGGCACATTCCTTTCTAATTAGCCAGGGCTGTATCTGCATCCATGCTCTCATCTACTAGGTTTCCTCCCACTGTCCAATATGCCTTCTTGCTAGTGAATCAGTGTGAAACATTAAGACAGCATGAGCCGCACCTAGAGCACACTGAGCAGACCTCACTAATCAATCACTACTCTCTGTTAAGCAGATAGCACCTACATTTGCCTGTCAATTTCTCTGTTAAGCAGAAAAGCAAAAAACTATATACACTCTCCAGCACCTACCTAGGAGGGTGCTACATGTGTTTACAAGTGACAGGTTGTCTCCCAGCGGCTCTCACAGATCTCATCTCCCGAGAAGCTCCTGCTGTGTGCAGGATGGGGACAAGGGATATGCAGGTGCCCAGGGTGTAGTGCAGATTCTGAGACCACCGCTGGATGATCTCCCTGCAAGTGAGAGAGGCAGAGCTGCCTACAATGTGCAGAGGTACTAGAGCCGAATGGGTGCTTAATACAGCAACACAAGTATGACATGTGGAAGATGGAGGAGCTTTTAAGGAGCGAGGGAGAAGTTTGGGGCAGTGGAGGGGGGGGGTTGCATGCAAAGGGGTGAAGGTGAGATGTGGATGGGCGATGCAGAGGTAAGCAGCTGTGGAAGAAGTATAATAAATAAATACCAGCGCTGGATATGCTATTACCTAAATGTGATATTCTAGTTGCTGCTGATCTTGAAAAATTGTTAAAAAATGAAAACGCAAACCACAGCGCAAACAATCACAATAAACACCCTAAATCATAAAGTGCGCAATCATCAAAATACATAATGCAAACAATTCATAGACCTTAAACATTACAAATTGTGACAAGCATGTAGCCAGAGTTAACTTAATCCATAAACTTTAAATTCTAAAAAAATATTAAGGTAACAAGCATGTAGCCAGTGAAAGTCCGTGTTGTGTTTGAAAACAGTCCTCAACATGTTCATTGCCTCATAAAGTGCTCCTGCACAGAAAGTCTTCAAAAGTGCCCAGTGCTCCAATAATCACACGAGTGACTGATGCTACACACCCCCCTTTGTGTTTAGGCTCACCAGATTGATTGGATGCCTTAGCAATATTGCATGTGGGACAATCAGGCTTGTAGACTGGTAAACAGGGAGATGGGATGACGCTTCAGATGACACTTCATGTGAATCTTCCTTGGAGTTCGCACACTCATATTGATAAAAAGGTTTAAAAATCTCACTTACAGTGGTGCAGAGTAAAAAAACGCCTTTGTAAACATCACTATGTAGAAGTCCGCTGGCTCCAGGAAGTGGCTTGGTTCTCACACAACCTCGCCTGCGTTCCACCGCTCGCCGACGTGACTGAGGAACCAGAATTTGCATTGATGCTTTTCGCCCCTCCCACAGGGCATTATCAAAGTGATTGTGCTGTAGTTTGCATTTTCAGCTGTGGAAGAAGGCTGAACTCTGCACTCTGTGTGTAGTACACCCCTGAACTCTGCACTATGTATGCAGCGCACCCCCCAAACTCTGCACCCTGTACATAATGCACTCCTGGTATTTAATGCCCCTTTAATATCTTTCCACTGTTAGCGTCATTTGACCACACTCACTAGACTAGGTTAGAAGGGTGTGTGTGTGGGGGACGGGGGGTTTGGGGCATTGTGGTTGAGTTCCTGCTCCTATTTTCTGAGAAAAAAGCCTTGCCAATGAGTAAAAAAAAAAATCCACAAGGACAGTCTGATCACATGACCTGTCAAAGTTATGTGACCGGCCTCTGCTCCAATCGCAGAAGTTTCTCTGTAACATTAAGCATAGAGAACTCCATGAGATACCCCAGGCTCCGCATTCTGACTTGCATTTTATGATTGGAGTAACAATGTGGTGTTGAGCAGATAATGGTATATGCTGTCTGCAATATATAGCCTCTTAGCCTATAGGAGATAAAATGTTTTGCATTGTAAATTTCTAATATATTGCGTGGGTTCATTTCTGTTGTTCATCTCTTTCATTATTCTTTGCACAATATAAGGTGTCAGCACTCATTCAAGACTTCCACATCCATCGGATTTGTCATCATCGTGAATGTCCATGTCTATTTAAGATAGCTCAGGAGGAGAAATCTCTGGCAGCTCACCCTACGCATGTACAGACAGCTTTAGCTGTTAATAAGCCTTATATGAATACCCATTTCAAAAGTTGAGGGTTTTCCATTTTTTTCTTCTTAATTAAAGGTTAAACAAATAATCCCGATAATCTTCTCATGCAGCATGTTGACAGACACGCTCCGTTATCTTTATAGAACATCAAATCACAGCTGACAACTTTATGACAATGACCTAATTTTCTTAGATGGATTAATTTAGGGTTTTAGTTATGATCCATCATCACACTTAAGTAGAGATTGGCAGGTGGTATTTTGCATATTTTGTAGATGTCGTGCATTTCCATTAAGCCTTTTTAATAAATAAAAAGAAGATTATTTGTTAAATCCTGAACTGTTAAGTGCCGAATGTCACTTGATAAGGGAAAATTGCTACAACTTTAGCTGAAGTGAGATCATTGATCTGCCCACCAATACTGATGTCAGGCGACCAACTTAAGCTCCATCCATGCTTCACAATTTAAAGAGGAATATCATCACCCCCCTCCCCCTCCAATTAATTCTTTGAATCCGTGCTTACCTGATTCTGGGTTGCCCTGAATTCAGATACTTACCCACAATTCACATACTTACCTTACACTGAAATCCACTTCTCTGCTGCCACTCCCCTCTTCCTTCATGATGTCATTGGGAGATGGCTGACTCCTCAGGGTTCAGCGCCGCATGGCTCACCCTTCCTCAATCCCTCCATCAATGAAAGCTGATGCCTTCTGGTAAATGTAATGTGCATATCCCAGGATACACCAGGAGCCCAACATGTCATTCTCCCCTAGGCAAGAATGGAGGGCAATGAGCCAGAACATGCTAGATTAAAAGAAAAAGTTAGCCAAACATAAATTAGGGGTGGGGGGGTCATGTTATGGAGGGGGTGGAAAGGAAGAACATTTTTTTTTGTCTGTCTGCGTACCATTGGAGAAATGTATCTTCATTTTCTGTGCCAGATACTCAACAGGAACTTAGTTAAAATCTAAATTGATGGCAATTGCTGAAACAATAGTCCCCATTAGAAGGTTTCCCCTTACCTGTTGTTCTGGGGACAATGCTAAAATTTGGGATTTTTAGGCATGCATTTTGGTAAAACTATTCCCCAGTTCAAATTAAGTGTTCATTTGAACAACCGCAGCAATATTAGGTTTCCCACCCTATCTTAAACTAAAATAAAAGATTTTACCTAGGGATTGCCTAAAACTAGGGATTTTTACACACACCTTTTGGTAAAAATATTCACCAGTTCAAATGAAGTGGTCATTGGAACAAAGACAGCAATAATAGGTTCTCCACTTTGTTTAAAACTAAAAAAAAAAAGATTTTGCCTAGGGATACACTTAACATTTCCAACAGATTTCAGCTAGTAATGAATAAAAGCAGAAAGCTACTTTAATTATCTCAGCATAGCAAACAAAGCCTTAAGGCTGGATTCACACCAGTCCGGTGAGAATTTCAGCCTGTTTGCTGCCGAGAACATCCAGAGCTGCCCCGTTAGGCGGCTCCTGTCCATTCTCACAGCGCAGCAGCTGCTTGGGGGGGTGCCGCGAGCAGGGGGAAAGATCCCCGTTCAGTGCGGAACACATCTGCGGGGCAGGTGCGTTCCATTGAACGTAAAAGGCTGGGAATTCGCACCACATTGCACAGAAAATGCACACGTTTTCTGTGCAATGCGGAGTGCGAATGCATCGCATCCATGTGAACCTGACACATTGAAAACAATGTGTTTTCAAGTGTCATGCGAATTGGATGCGGTGTAAGCTGCTTCCAATTCGCATAGGTGTGAACCCAGTCTTAAGCTAAATTCCAGGAATTCAGCTCCTTTGTAAAAAATGAAGGCTCACTATGAGTTAAAGTGGCTCTAAAGGCAGAAGGGTTTTTACCTTAATGCAGTGGTCTCCAAACTGTGGCCCAGGGGTCAGATGTGGCCCTTTGTTTGCTTTTATCCAGCCCTAGGGGCACTATTTCATCCACTGACACCAACAATGACACCAATGAAGAGGGCACAATTCCTCCCACTGACACCAACAATGGGGCACAATTCAGCTCAATGACACCAACAATGGGGCCCAATGACATCAATCATGGGGCACAATTCCACTCAATGACACTAATGATGGGGCCCAATGACATCAACGATGGGTCACAGTTTCTCCCACTTACACCAATAATGGGGCGCAATTACTCTCACTGAAACAAACAATTGGGCATTATTTTTTCCTACTGACATGGGGACCTTTTCTACTCCCACTGGCCACAGTCCAGCCCTCCTAAATTCTGAAGGACAGTAAACTGGCCCTTTGTATAGAAAGTTTGGAGACCCCTGCCTTAATGCATTCCATGCACTAAGGCAAAAAATCTTCTGGGTGCAGCCCCCCCCCCCAGCCTCCCTTTATACTTACCTGAGCCCCATCTCAATCCAGCGATGTGCATGAGAGCAGCGTCTCTCTCTCTCTCCTCAATGGCTCCTGCTGCTGTCAATCACAACCAGTGAGCCAATGAGGAGAGAGTGGGGGGGGGGGTGAGCCAAGCTCTGTGTCATAATGAACAATGTGCATTCACAGGAGCATGGCTCTGGAGCAAGCCTGCTTGAATGCCACTATAGCAACAAGCTTGCTATCGAAAGAACACAGCAGGGGGGAGGAGCCAGAACCACCAGCAGGGGACCCAAAAAGAAGAGGGTTGGGACTGCGCTGTGTAAAGGCATTACACAGAGCAGGTAGGCTTAACATATTTGTTTGTTTGTGTTTTTTTAAATGTCAACCTTTACAATCACTTTAAGCCCAGCGAGGTGCATGACAGCTCCTAGGCTTAGCTCTATAATTTACAGTATATCTGACAACTTTATATTACTCCTGGAAGACAGCTATAGCTGTAGTTCCGGGAGCCCAATGCTGATCTTTCTGAGCTATACATGTTGAACAGGAGAGTTTCTGCAGCAGTTATGCCTGCCCCTTCCCTCCTCCTGCCCAGTGTCCATTAACACATTCACAAAATACAAAGGCCTCTGTAAATGGGTAAGAGTGGCGAGCATAGCTGCTCGGTGTGCTTTTCTCCTCTCAGATCCCAGAGTGTCTCTCAGGCAGAGCAATAAACCTGTTAAATGTTAATAATAGAGATAAGCCCAGGAGATATCATGCAGCTCCTTGGACTTTACTTTTTTTTTCAAAGTGGCTGAATTCCTGGAATTCAACTTTAATAGAATGAGGCAGTGGTGATTCCCTCCAGTCTCTGATGCATTTCACCCAAAACCAGCACTGGGGTCCTTGGTTTGAATCCCAACCAGGACACTACCTACAAAGTGTTTATTCTGAGTACTATGGTTTCCTACCACACTCCACAAACATGCTATTAGGTTTATATGTCCATGCATGTATGCATGTATGGTACCAACCATACATTGTAATCTCCTTGAGGCCAAGGACTGATGTGCATATACAATATGTAGCGCCCCCATAGTGATAGGTGCTTTTTCTGTAATGGGTTTTTGTTAGGAGAGGCAAAATTAAGTTAGGCCTGACAATATGTGCAGGCCTGAGTGTTTTGATTGGGGCAGGGGAGTGGCCCAGGGAGGCTGGAGATTGCAGGTAGGAACACCCAATGGATACTCCTCCCCTTTGTTTCCAGAAGGCTCTGGAAAAGGGGATGGAATAAGGTGGTGTCACTTTCTGATCTATGTTAAGGGGTCCTGACTAATCCCCAACTTGGATTGGCAGGGGGCGGGCCTCCTTAAATACTGTGATCTGCCCAGCTGGTGGAGGAGAGTTCAGGTGGAAGAGTGGAGAATGTAGCAGAGGTGCTGTGTAGGCCTCACCCGAGAGGAAGTCCCCAGTCTGGGGAGGGGGGGACTGACCTTGAGGCCTGGAGGCTCGGGTGCAGTCAGGAGAGGAGGTGTTTCTTGGAGCAGTACAAGGGAACAGGAGAGCAGCAGAGAGGCTACGTTAAAGGCTTTTTTAAAGGATCCACCGGTGTCTGTGAGTGTAAGCCCCTGGGAGCTGGACAAGAAGGCTGGAGCAGGCGGGGAGGAGACAGCGGACAGTCTGTGGAGGTCAGAGGAGCCAGTCAGGGGAAGGAGTTTCACTGGACAGTGAGGTAGGCCGAGAGGGCCTGTAAGAAGAATGGGCTGGGAGTTGTAGTTCATCCAGTGCTAAGCTAGCACCAAGGTACTTAGCTACACAACTGAGGGCCAGTGGCTTCACAACTGGGAACCCGTGGCCTTTTTCCACAACGAGTGGTTTGGAGGTCCTGCTAACAGTAGAGCAGGCCTCACCATGTGCTAGCTGTGGTGGAAAAGGAAGTGTCATGGAGGTCTGATAAATTGCCTTTCAGGCCTGTAACAGCAAGTAGTGTGCAGGAGAGAAGAGGGAGAAGAGTAACGCTCAGCAAGTGTATGTGCTGGAGGAAGAAGGAGTGTATATACAGGTGGTGTATATAGAAGGTCCCGTGATTTGATCTTTGGGCATCCCGCAGTTATCCCTATCCAAGTTTATCCTCTAAATAAAACAACAAAACAAAGTACCGGCCTGTTCAGTGACTCCAGGTGTGTGGAAAATGATGTGATTGAGGGCAGCGGGCAGGTGGACCACAACTACCAGCCACCCCCCAAGGGGGAACATGGCTACAAATATGTAAAGTGCTGTTTATATTGTCAGCACTATATAAATATCTGCTTAAATGTACAGGCAAGGATTAAAGTAGATGTAAGGGTAACACTTGTTTAGTTTTTAATAGAGTAAGGTAAGGTTAAAACCCCTATTAGGTTATTTTTTTTTTTGCTATGTCCTGCTGGGTAGATTTCTCTCTGCTTCCTGTCTTGGGGACACAACAGTAAGTGTGATAAAATCTCCCAAAGTGAAAGAAATTCCCCCAGGAAGATTTCTTTTAATGTTGTGTTCTGGAGACAACATTTTTATAGTGGAGCTAGCATTTCACCAGCATGAACCTTGTGGTCCTGCCACAAAGATGTACTGTAAATGAGCGCATAGCACATCACTTCTCACAAGCTGTGCTAAAATGTTGCATGTCAAGTGATTTTCAGCACAATATTAGTAATAAGCCATACACACTTCCTGTTGACCGTAGTAAAGCAATAGAGTAACAGGTGACATTACAGATGAATGCAACAGCATTTGTTAACTCATTTGTAAAAGAAAAAAAATAGACCTATAATTAGATGCTGCAAAACATTTTTTATTTTATGCTATAGTTCTACTTTAAAGTGTATTTCCACCTTTGCTTCCAAATTTGAGAAACCCCCACTATATGTTTGTTATGTGTCCCCATTCACATAGCATACAGTGCCTTGTAAAAGTATTCATACCCCTTGAAATTTTCCACATTTTGTCATTTTACAACCAAAAACGTAAATGTATTTTATTGGGATTTTATGTGATAGATCAACACAAAGTGGCACATAATTGTGAAGTGGAAGGAAAAAGATAAATCATTTTAAATTTTTTTCACAAATAAATATGTGAAAAGTGTGGCGTGCATTTGTATTCAGCTCCCCAGTCAATACTTTGTAGAACCCCCTTTCTCTGCAATTACAGCTGTAAGTCTTTTTGGGGAAGTCTCTACCAGCTTTGCCCATCTAGAGAGGACATTTTTGCACATTCTTCTTTGCAAAATAGCTCAGCTCTGTCAGATTGGATGGAGAGCGTCCGTGAACAGCAATTTTCAAGTCTTGCAAAAAATTCTCAATTGGATTTAGGTCTGAACTTTGACTGGGCCATTCTAACACATGAATATGCTTTGAAGTAAATTATTCCATTATAACTCTGGCTGTATATTTAGGGTCGTTGTCCTGCTGGAAGGTGAACCTTCGCCCCAGTCTCAAGTCCTTTGCAGACTCTAACAGGTTTTCTTCTAAGATTGCCCTGTATTTGGCTCCATCCATCTTCCCATCAACTCTGACCAGCTTCCTCTCCCTGCTGAAGAAAAGCATCCCCACAACATGATGCTGCCACCACCATGTTTCACAGTGGGGATGGTGTGTTCAGGGTGATGTGCAGTGTTAGTTTTCTGCCACACATAGCTTTTAGGCCAAAAAGTTAAATTTTGGTCTCATCTGACCAGAGCACCGTCTTCCACATGTGTGCTGTGTCCCCCACATGGCTTCTCGCAAACCGCAAATGGGACTTCTCATGGCTTTCTTTTAACAATGGCTTTCTTCTTGCCACTCTTCCATAAAGGCCAGATTTGTGTTTATATTGAGATTAAATTACACACAGGTGGACTTTATTTACTAATTAGGTGACTTCTGAAGGCAATTGGTTCCAGTAGACTTTAGTAAAGCCTCGTACACACGCGCCAATTATCGTACGACCGCACGTCCAACTTTTGTCCAAATAGGCTGTCCGAGGTTTTGTCTAGCATACTGACAGTAGTTAAGTTCAGGTGAATGTGATTTGTGAATTAGGAATGCAGGTTTACACGGCCGAACACTTCCTGGATTCCGAGCATGTGTGTTTGTACTTACAACTTTTGTTTGGCCGACTTCTGTACACACGAGCCCAAAATTGGCCAACGCCTTGTTGGCAGACAAAACTTTTCTAGTCTTCTCATACAACTTCTGTTGTACGATGATTGGAAATTGGCTGTCGTACGACCGTTGTTGGCCGATAATTGTACCGTGTGTACGGGCCTTTAGGGGTGTTAAAGTAAAGAGGGCTGAATACAAATGTACGCCACGCTTTTCAGATATTTATTTGTAAAAAAATTTTGTAAACCATTTATTATTGTCCTTCCACTTCACAGTTATGTGCCACTTTGTGTTGGTCTATCACATAAAATCCCAATAAAATACCTTCATGTTTTTGGTTGTAACGTGACAAAAGATGGAAAATGTCAAGGGGTATGAATACTTTTTCAAGGCACTGTACCTAGAAATAATTTTTTAAAAACATGATTATACATATGACTCTATGGGCAGCTTGTATTGTTCTCCGGCTGCAAGTGTAGTGTGTGGAGCGGCTTCACAGCTGAAGAGGGGAAGAAAAAAAAGGCCATAGGCACTGTGACAGGACTGCATTTGCAGCCAAAGTGCCAGAGGAGAGTCTGACCCCCCATACAGGATACAAAGGAGACTGTGATTGGCTGCGGTGCAGCCTGGGGAGGAACAGCCACATCCCCTTTGCCTGAGGACTGCTGGGAGGAGAGAAAACTTGTGGGGGAGGTGGTACCCAGAGAGACTGGACTTTGCATTGTAGATCTGTGTGGGACTACAAGGCCGAGAAGCTGAGTGCTATAGAAAGGAAGAAAACAAAGGAGAAGCCAGGGCTGGGGGTAGTATTGTGGGGCGCTAAAAATGGTGCATGCTATATGGTTTTCGTGTGCTCTTTGCAAACAGTTGGTACCCCCCCTAGTCAAGTTGAAAATGGAGAAGGTGGAAGAAGGCTTGAAGTTTTCCATCAGGAGGTGAAGCAGCAGTGCAGAAGACTGTTGCCATCACTTTGTCCGCTTCCACCTTCTCCATTTTCAACTTGACTAGGGGGGGGGGGTGCCAACTGTTTGCAAAGAACGCACGAAAACCATATAGCATGCACGCACCATTTTTAGTGCTGGTGTAGCAGCTCCTCCCAAGGATGTACTTCAGCCAATCTTAGTCTCCTTTGTATCCTGGATGGGTGGCAGGCTCACCTCCAGCAATCAGTTGAAAATGAAGAAAGTGGAAGAAGAAGCCTCGAAGCCTTCTTCTTCCACTTTCTTCCTTTTCAACTTGACTATGGGGGTGGCAACTGTTTGCAAAGTGTTCCCTTGCGGCAAAGTGCGGAGCACCCCTGAAGGTGGTGACAGAGAGTGCTGTCTCCAAAGAAGCATGGGTGGCCAGCAGTGTAGTTGCCTGAAGTTCAGAGCAGGTGAGGCACCAGATGAAGACTGCAGGGTTCATAGCAAGCAGGTGACACTCTAGGTGTGCAGGCGGATCTTGAGATGAGTGTGTAGGAAACGGAGCCAGGAGCCATAACCATGATCATTTACAGGAGGTCAGTCAGGAACAAGAACAGGAACATAGTCAAGATCAAGCCAGGGTCATGCACAGGAGAGCAGGCAGTAGCAAAGTCAGTGTGAACAAGCCAATGTCATAGCTAAGAGAGAGTAAACACAGGTCCAGCTGAAAGTCGGGTAGCAATGGGAAATCCAATACAGCAACACAGAAGCAAAGGATACAGAAGGCTGACGATCATCCAGCAACTTGTGGGCCAGAATGCTGTCTTTATAAAGGCCACTGGGTGCCAGAATCTGTCACGCTTTACATGTGACATGGCTCATAGGTGTGTACGACAGTGTGTGCATATGCATGCACGTGCGCCCATGCACCTGTACACAACGTCTGTGCACATTTCTGCACAAATTAGCGCGACCATGTTGAGTATTGGCATATATGCCAGTTCTTCTGACACAGAGTGCATGAAAACTTTACAGTGTGCATGCACCATTTTTATCAGGAAAACTAGCTTGGTACAGTGATAAAGTTTCATGTCTATGTGGTCACACCTTCTGTGCCTGCGTTGTGAACTTTTTAGATTACCCTTGGAAATTATAGTATGTGATTGGGTACATGTAAAGTAGATGGTTTCCCAATCTGGCTGCAAAAGTGTGCCAGTTAGTAGAAGCTGTCCGTTTTGGCCGCAGTGAGATGGCGGGGGGGCGGTGTGATGCATGTTTCAGCACATGAACAGCTCTGTACAGTGACATGCAATCCTGTTCTGTACATTGCAATAAAATGTAGCATCTCTGCATTTTATCTCAGCTCACTGCACCACACCTCCAGAATCTCTATGAACAGGACACATAGAAAACAATTGTTTTCTGTGTGTTCTAGTGGTGACCTGTGTTTTTCCAGTGTGGTAAAACACAGGTCACCACACTATATGTAAACAGGACCATAAAACTAATACACAGTTTTTAGTAGTAAAGTAAAATATAGCACAATATACACTAATCAGCCACTTTATTAGGTACACCTGTTCAATTTCTTGGTAATACAAACTGATGATCAGCAGGGTGGATAAAATATCAAATATTTTTTTTAAAAAAATGTTTTTTTTTTATTTTTTTGATTTTTATCAAATGTATTTTAATAAAATGCTTTTGGTGTAAAAATCTATCTATAGTTTTCTATTTAGGATACATTAATAATTGAGTTTGTTCAGGATGAAATAGAGCTTAGTTATGTAGCATGAGGCTGTATATTCTGCATTCTTCATTTTTACATTTTTGGTAAACTCATTCAATGAATCCAAGCTCTGCAAGCTGAAATAACATGCACTACATTGATGCATTCATGCAATTTCACAGTAGCCATGAGATAAAACAAAGTTCAGGAATATTCCTTTATCCCATTGTTTGGCAAATCTACAGTATCTCACAAAAGTGAGTACACCCCTCACATTTTTGTAAATATTTTATTATATCTTTTCATGTGACAACACTGAAGAAATTACACTTTGCTACATTGAAAAGTAGTGAGTGTACAACTTGTATAACAGTCTAAATTTGCTGTCCCCTCAAAATAACTCAACACACGGCCATTAATGTCTAAACCGATGGCAACAAAAGTAAGTACATCCCTAAGTGAAAATGTCCAAATTGGGCCCAAAGTGTCAATATTTTGTGTGGCCACCATTATTTTCCAGCACTGCCTTAACCCTCTTGGGCATGGAGCTCACCAGAGCTTCACAGGTTGCCACTGGAGCCCTCTTCCACTCTTCCATGACAACATCACGGAGCTGGTGGCTGTTAGATACCTTGCGCTCCTCCACCTTTCGGTGAGGATGCCCCGCAGATGCTCAATAGGGTTTAGGTCTGGAGACATGCTTGGTCAGTCCATCACCTTTACCCTCAGCAAGGCAGTGGTCGTCTTGTTTGGGGTCCTTATGTTGGAATACTGCCCTGCGGCCCAGTCTCCGAAGGGAGGAGATCATGCTCTGCTTCAGTATGTCACAGTACATGTTGCCATTCATGGTTCCCTCAATGAACTGTAGCTCCCCAGTGCTGGCAGCACTCATGCATCCCCAGACCATGACACTCCCACCACTGTGCTTGACTGTAGGCAAGACACACTTGTCTCTGTACTCCTCACCTGGTTGCCGCCACACACACTTGACACCATCTGAACCAAATACGTTTATCTTGGTCTCATCAGACCACAGGACATGGTTCCAGTAGTCCTTGTCTTCAGCAAACTGTTTGCAAGCTTTTTTGTGCATCATCTTTAGAAGAGGCTTCCTTCTGGGATGACAGCCATGCAGACCAATTTGATGCAGTGTTCTGCGTATGGTCTGAGCACTGACAGGCTGACCCCCCCACCCCTTCAACCTCTGCAACAATGCTGGCAGCACTCATACGTCTATTTCCCAAAGAAAATCTCTGGATATGACACTGAGTACGTGCACTCAACTTCTTTGGTCGACCATAGTGAGGCCTGTCTTGAGTGGAACCTGTCCTGTTAAACTGATGTATGGTCTTGGCCACTGTGCTGCAGCTCAGTTTTAGGGTCTTGGCAATCTTCTTATAGCCTAGGCTATCTTTATGTAGAACAACAATTCTTTTTTTCAGATCCTCAGAGTTTTTATGAGGTGCCATGTTGATCTTCCAGTGACTAGTATGAGAGAGTGAGAGCGATAACACCAAATTTACCACACCTGCTCCCAATTCACACCTGAGACCTTGTGACACAAACGAGTCACATGACACAGGGGAGGAAAAATGGCTAATTGGGCCCAGTGTGGACATTTTCACTTAGGGGTGTACTCACTTTTGTTGCAAGAGGTTTAGAAATGAATGGCTGTTTGTTGAGTTATTTTGAGGGGACAGCAAATTTACACTGTTATACAAGCTGTACACTCACTACTTTACATTGTAGAAAGTGTAATTTCTTCATTGTTGTCACATGAAAAGATATAATAAAATATTTACATAAATGTGAGGGGTGTACTCACTTTTGTGAGATACTGTAGGGTCGATTTACTAAAGATGGAGAGTGCAAAATCTGGTGCAACTGTGCATGGTAGCCAATCAGCTTCTAACCTCAGCTTGTTCAATTAAGCTTTGATAACATAACCTGGAAGCTGATTAGCTTTTATGCAGAGCTGCACCAGATTTTGCACTCTCCAGCTTTAGTAAATCAACCCCTGTATGTACACTGCAAACTGTATGATTGAATCGGTTCTGATATCGCTGTTTTAATAACCTGACAGCTTATTATTCTAAATAGGAAACCTTCATTTTGTTTGCAAAAATGAAAGATTCTAACTACCAGCAAGAATAAGTCCTTACATTTTAAGAGCACCTGTCA
The DNA here is from genome assembly GCA_018402905.1 of Glandirana rugosa. Lineage (NCBI taxonomy): Eukaryota > Metazoa > Chordata > Amphibia > Anura > Ranidae > Glandirana > Glandirana rugosa. The sequence continues at coordinate 457,632 of BLSH010310864.1, forward strand.
TTTCAGATCCATCATGACAGCACCTGTTAGCGGGCATCCACTCGCCGGCTGCCGCCACATCCCTCACCTTGTTGTGTCACTGCCACATCACCAGCCGTCCCACTAAAGTGAATGGGACTGTCGGTGAGTCAACAGTAGGTCAGAGGAGGAGAAGCTGTGGGACAGAGATAACAGTGGTTCTTTAAAAAATATGATTTAAATCAGGCTGATTTAAGTCAAGCCTTTTTACTTAGTCTTTTCGTGATTTAAATCAACTTGATTTAATTCAAATCCATCCTGCTAATCAGCCAATCACATGGCAGAAACTCAAAGCATTTATGAATCTAGACGTGTTGAAGACAACTTACTGAAGTTCAAACCGAACATCAGTATGGGGAAGAAAGGGGATATGAGTGGCTTTGAATGTGGCATGGTTGTTTGGTGCCAAACGGGCTGATCTGAGTATTTCAAAAACTGCTGATCTACTGGGATTTAATGCACAACCATCTCTAGGGTTTGCAGAGAATGGCCCAAAAAAAAGAAAATATCTAGGTAGCGGCAGTTGTGTGGACGAAAATGCCTTGTTGATATCAGAGGTCAGAGGAGAATGGGCAGACTGGTTTGAGATGATAGAAAGGCAACAGTAATTCAAATACCCACCCTTTGCATCCAAGGTACGCAGAATACCATCTCTGAACGCACAACACATTGAACCTTGAAGCAAATGGGCTACAGCAGCAGAAGACCACACCAGGTGCCACTGCTGTCAGCTAAGAACAGGAAACTGAAGCTACAATTCGCACAGGCTCACCAAAATTGGACAATAGAAGATTGGAAAAACTTTGCCTGGTCTGATGAGTATCGATTTCAGCTGCGACATTCAGATGGTAGGGTCAGAATCGGGCATAAAAAACATGAAGGCATAGATCCATCCTGCCTTGTATCAACAGTTCAGGCTGGTGGTGGTGGTGGTGGTGTAATGGTGTGGGGGATATTTTCTTGGCACACTTTGGGCCCCTTAGTACCAATTGAGCATGGTTTAAATGCCACCACCTACCTGAGTATTGTTGCTGACCATGTTCACCCCTTTATTACTACAGTGTACCCATCTTCTGATGGATCCTTCCAGAAGGATAATGCACCATGTCACAAAACTCCAATCATCTCACCACTGATTTCTTGAACATGACAATGAGGTCACTGTACTCCAATGGCCTCCACAGTCACCGGATCTCAATCCAATAGAGCACCTTTGGGATGTGGTGGCGGGAGATTCACATCATGGATGGGCAGCCAACAAATCTGCAGCACCTGCATGATGCCATCATGTCACTATGGACCAAAATCTCTGAGGAATGTTTCCAACACATGTTGAATCTATGCCATGAAGAATTAAGGCAAAAGGGGTTCCAACCCGGTACTAGCAAGGTGTCCCCAATAAAGTAATAGTGAGTGTATTTTCTGGATAATTACTAACAACCTTCTTCTTCTAGACAATATTTTGTTTCATATTGAACCTGCAAAAAGTTATATTATTTGAAATATGTCTCCTATTAGAAGGAAATACTTCTATATGTGTATCCATTTATTGTTCCTTTGAAATAACCCAGTAAATAGTGTGCAGATACTGTCCCCATCGATTGTTGGGTACAGAAGCTCCAAGATGGGGACATAAATTTCCCTCTTCCCATTAGAAGAAGTGACATTTACATAAGATTCAGAAGGTCATGACCTTCCTAGTTTTTTATCTCCCGGAAAGAAAATGAGTTTTCTTCAATGCCATAAATACTGAGGTGTTTTATTAGCACAAAGTTTAGGAAATAAAGCCTGTAGCTTACACCACTTTAATCTTTCGGAAAATAAATGAGTTTTGACTAAACTCTATAAATATGAAAGTCCTGAGATAGGGCTAAATGAAATATTTAGCAAGGTAATAGCTTGACTGAATATGGCACAATGAGCTGTCACTGTACAATGAATAGGTGTACCGGAGCGGATATATTAGACAAATCAATACACGCTAAAGCCAAACATACACTTTAAAAAAAAAAAAAAAAGTAAACATGACATATACTGTAATTAACACATCTTAAAGGGATGCTATAAATTAACTTCCCACAATCTCAATATTGAGACTGAGAAAATATAAAAAAATGCATTACATTTTTCTGCATTCTGTTTTAGAGCCACCAGGTAGAGCTTTACATTCCTTTTTCAGATATGTTGCTCTACCTATTTAAAGCGAAACTTCACCCTAAAGGGGAAGTTCTGGTTTATGCCTCCGCCCCCCTCCCCTATTTTTGGCCCTTTTTTTGACAGGTACCTGCTCCCTTTTCCGGTCAGATCGCTGTGATGTATCCACTGGAAGTTCTCCTCCCCCTTGCTTGCCTGCAACCTTCTGGGACACATCACAGGCCTAAGAAGGCTGCAGGACCATTCTCAAAGCGCAGGGCGGCTCACACATGCACAAGAAGCGGTTCAAGTGAGGATGGCGCTGGACTCCTGGACAGGAGAGTGCCATTTTTTTAAAAGTCAGCAGCTACAGTATTTTTTAATTATTTCCAAACAGGGAAGAACCGCTTTAAAAATATTTGTTTACAGGCTCCATAGCTCAAGCCATAATTTACACACAAAACTGGATGACTTGTCAGCAGTGACCCAGTCCAGTGACTTAACCAATTACCATATAGCTTAGGGCAACTTTTCTGTCAAACAAAAGCCTGTCAGTGACTGTTGTGCTTGTTTGCTATCCCATAGTGCCCTAAGAATCCTTTGTCATGTACAACGTATTAAAGCATTTATGTCACTAGAATGAATATCAAAAACAAATTTCTTCTTGCAAAGCTCCTGTTGCTGATTTGCCTGGTATTTATAGCAAAGATACCAATGCTGAAGAATTTTCAGTAACCAACACATTTCCAGGTATCAAATATTTAACATGCTATTCTGGGTGAGATCAAGTTTCTACGCCACAATCATATCTAAGGTGCTTGCTATGGCTCATTTCTACCAAAGCAACATGTGCGGCATTCCAGTTGCTGGTATTTTTTCAGGTGTGTTTGGCACTTGGTCCCCCTCTGAGCTCAGTGGTTTAACCTGCTGGCCCTTATGTCTCTACTGTGCCCTTTCATGAGTTAGTGGCCTTTGGGAGGAAACACAGAGCATCCAACACACTTTGAAATAACTTAAAACAATACATAAAACAACAGTTTGCAAACACATAAAATAAAATAATATCTAATTAATAGTTTTAATTCCACACTATGGGAAAAAAAGACACTTAAAGCGGTTGTCTACCCAATTTTACTACTTTTACCTACAGGTAAGCCTATAATAAGGCTTACCTGTAGGTAAAATGAATATCCCCTAAACCTGTACGGTTTAGGAGATATTCCCTCCCCAAAATGCTTTGGAGTTACGGAGCATGCTCCATGTATGTCTCGGCAAAGACCCGGCAATAGGGGCGGACAGTGTCGGGGAGACGGGTCCCGCGCGCATGCGCGGGAGTGACGTCTCGCGGCTCAGGCCAGTCACAGCGCCGGAGCCGCGTACCCGGAAGCAAGATCCGGGGGAAGATGTCCGCTCCCACACTGAGCAGCCCGGTCAGATCTTCGTTTCAAGGTACATATTTCATAATGAGCTAGTATGCGGTGTCATTTTTTTTTTATCAAATGCGTAGACAACCGCTTTAAGTGGTTGTAAACCCTTACATATATCCAGTGAAGGAACTCTCCTCAAGGGATACACAGAGATTAAACAAATCCTCCTACATAAATTGTATCTGTCTATCTCTTCTCTACATCCATTTAAAGTGCTGAATTTATAAGCTTGTCTGAGATTTCAGAAAAAATGGTGGAGAGCTTAAGTCACACTCTGCAGAGCCCAGTGAGAAGTCTGAGAGCTGATTGCAGGGAAAGGACACACCCCTCTTCACACAGCACACAGGAACAGCGCTGAAACTGTCAATCAGCTGGAGATCCCTCCCTGTCACCATTTTTATCTTGGTGTCAGGATAACTTGTCAGAAGTTAGTATAGGTGAAGATAGTATGGCTCAAATCGCATTGCATTCGGACCAAACTCGCAGAGGACCCTTTTTTTGGTCCGCAGCAGAATCGGATTGCATGGGAGTTGACATCCATGCGAGCCGATTCCTGTCCGAGTTTGCAGTTCGCTGTGCGATGTGCAAACTGATTTGGGGGTGTCATTAGCTTTCTATTGACACTCCCCGCAGTTCGCATATGGCAGTGTGAACTGCATGTGAGTTAGGTGCGATGCAGGAACCCGCAGTGGATTTGCAGGGTTCCCACATTGCACCAGTGTGAACTGGCCCTTAGTGCTTTTAATTGAGACAATTACACACTATAGAGGGACAGTGGCGGCTGGTGCTCAAAATTTCCGAGGAGGGGCAGCGCAAACTAACATCACTCTCCACCCTCCAAGAGACGAACAGCGGCAATAACCTGAGGGGGAGACACTAGACACTGTAAATGTGCCTTACCTTGCCATAGGGGGAAGGAAGAGCCAGGGCTGCTTTGGCAAACACACAGTGGGCCATCCTCCTCCAGGCCATAAAGGAACAGGAAGTGTGTCCTGAGACATGATTGGTCAGGTGTCCTAAGACTCGTTGGTCAATAGGGGCTTCCTGATTAGCCGGGAGGAGGATCAGTGTGTCAATAGCGAATATTTATTAGCTATTGCCACACAAGTGTGTGCTTGGGAGGCAGTTCTCTACGTCCCAATTCCACCCTTTTTTGAAGTCTATTAGAGACTCTGGCTCTAATCAGAAGCTTCAAAAAACAACCCCATTGGAATCCATACTCCGGCACCCTGCATGTAGATTAGGGGCCGAGCGCATGGATGAGGGGGCGGTGCCCCTGTGCCCAGGGTTGGGCCCACCATGGGTCCCAGTGGGTCCATTGGACCCAGGCAGCACTTTGAGAAGGGCAGCAAATTGAACCTTAGCCACCTCTCCTTCTCTTCTATTTACCCAGCAAATTGATGACCAAGATTTTTTTCCAGCAGTTTTGCGTGTCATGATGACAACTGCCCCCGGGCCGCTCCGCCTGCCACTATACTACCCTAGCCCGCCCCTATACTGCCCTAGCCTGTCTATATACAACCCTAGCCTGTCTATATACTACCCCAGCCTGCCCCTATACTGCCTTATCCTATCCATATACTACCCTAGGCTATCTATATTTTACCCTAGCCTGTCCATATATTACCCTAGCTTGTTTATATACTGCCCTAGCCTGTCCATATACTACCCTAGCCTGTCCATATATTACCCTAGCCTGTCTATATACTATCCTAGCCTGTCCATATATTACCCTAGCATGTCTATATACTACCCTAGCCTGTTTATATACTGCCCTAGCCTGCCCCTTGGAATTGAACATAATGGTATGACATATAATTTTGCATATAGACAAGGTGCTGTTGCATATAAATCTGACTTCCTGATATATTTAATTTTAGTTTTAATTAACATGATATAAAATAATGGATGTGGGGGCCTTATGGTGGGCATGTTTTTTATTTTTTTTGGGGGGGGCGGAGCGTTTCATTCTTGTACCCAGGCAGCAAAATGTCTTGGGCCAGCCCTGCCTGCACCACTTATGAGACGGCCGCCACTGTAGAGGCAGAGGCTAGGGTTGCCACATCATCCCTTTAATCCAGGACACATATGAATTACACAGGTTTTGAGGCTAACTTAATGCAGATAAGGCACCAATTGAGTTTAATTACCACCTTAATCAGCCACAGAACCTCTGAAATTAATATGTGTCCTGGATTAAAGGGATGATGTGGCAACCCTAGCAGGGGCAGACGTACAGGGGTCGCTGGAGTTGCCATGGCGACTGGGCCCCATGCTGCAGGGGGCCCGTGTAGGCCCCTGTTTGCCTAGATAGGAGGGGCAGCTGAGACCGAGCTCCCCAATACTTCCTGGCATTGCGGGGAACTGCTCTCACTGTTTACATTGTAAGTGAAAGCAGTGTGTGCACTGCTGTACTCTTTGTCTCCCCCTACGCGCAGTACCCGTCAGGAAGAGAGGTAAAGAGCTGCCGTTTTTTAAAAGGTTATCTGTATGTATGTGTGTATGTATATATGTGTGTGTGTATGTGTGCATGCATGTATGTGTGTGTGCTTGCATTTATGTGTGTGTGGGTGTGCATGTATGTGTATGTGCATGCATGTATGTGTGTGTGCATGTATGTGCATGCATCATAGGTGTGCACAGCTTATTGCATTAGGGTGTGTACCACTAGAGATAGGTGTCAGTAGTTTATTTTTATTTTTACAATTTTGTTTTTTATTATTTTTTACAATATTATATATTTTTTTTTTATATACTATTTTTTTAGAAGCCCTCACTTTTGAGACAGAGAAAGAGACTGGGGGCAGAAATTCCCCAATCACTTTCTCTGCAGCCAGGCAGCAGGGAGAATCTGCACAGTACAGGGTGATTAGGATGTGCCCAGGCACACCTGCCACCCTATGTACGCACGCCTATGGCACGCATGTATGTATGTGTGCATGCATGTATGTGTACAGTATCTCACAAAAGTGAGTATAACCCTCACATCTTTGTAAATATTTTATTATAACTTTCCATGTGACAACACTGAAGAAATTACACTTTACTACAATGTAAAGTAGTGAGTGTACAGCTTGTATAACAGTGTTGTTTTGCTGTCCCCTCAACACACAGCCATTAATGACTAAACCGCTGGCAACAAAAGTGAGTACACCCCTAAGTGAAAATGTCCAAATTGGGCCCAATTAGCAATTTTCCCTCCCCGATGTCATGTGACCTCGTTAGTATTACAAGGTCTCAGGTGTGAATGGGGAGCAGGTGTGTTAAATTTTGTGTTATCACTCTCACTCTCTCATACTGATCACTGGAAGTTCAACATGGCACCTCATGGCATAGAACTCTCTGGGGATCTGAAAAAAAGAATTGTTGCTCTACATAAAGATAGCCTAGGCTATAAGAAGATTGCCAAGACCCTGAAACTGAGCTTCAGCTTGTTGGCCAAGACCATACAGCGGTTTAACAGGGCAGCTTCCACTCAAAACAAGCCTCACTATGGTCAACCAAAGAAGTTGAGTGCACATGCTCTGTGTCATATTCAGAGGTTGTCTTTGGGAAATAGACATACGAGTGCTGCTAGCATTGCTAGCAGTTGCGGTTGAAGGGGTGAAGGTCAGCCTGTCAGTGCTTAGACCATACGCCACACACTGCATCAAATTGGTCTGCATGTCTGTCGTCCCAGAAGAAAGCCTCTTTAAAGATGATGCACAAGAAAGCATGCCAACAGTTTGCTGAAGACAAGCAGACTAAGGACATGGATTATGGGAACCATGTCCTGTGGTCTGATGAGATAAACTTATTTGGTTCAGATGGTGTCAAGCGTGTGTGAGGAGTACAAAGACAAGTTTGTCTTGCCTACAGTCAAGTATGGTGGTGGAACTGTCATGGTCTGGGGCTACATGAGTGCTGTCGGCAATGGGGAGCTACAGTTCATTGAGGGAACCAGGAATGCCAACATGTACTGTGGCATACTGAAGCAGAGCATGATCCCCTCCCTTCTGAGACTGAGCCAACATGATAAAGACTCCAAACACACCTTCAAGACTACCACTGCCTTGCTACAGAAGCTGAGGGTAAAGGTGATGGACTGGCCAAGCATGTCTCCAGACCTAAACCCTATTGAGCATCTGTGGGGCATCCTCAAACAGAAGGTGGAGGAGCGCAAGGTCTGTAACATCCACCAGCTCCGTGATGTAGTCATGAAGGAATGGAAGAGGACTCCAGTGGCAACCTGTGAACCTCTGATGAATTCTATGCCCACGAGGGTTAAGGCAGTGCTGGAAAATAATGACACTTTGGGCCCAATTTGGACATTTTCACCTAGGGGTGTACTCACTTATGTTGCCAACAGTTTAGACATTAATGGCTGTTTATTGAGTTATTTTTAGGGGATGGCAAATTTACACTGTTATACAAGCTGTACACTCACTACTTTACATTGTAGCAAAGTGGCATTTCTTCAGTGTTGTCACATGAAAAGATATAATAAAATATTTACAAAGATGTGAGGGGCGTACTCACTTTTGTGAGATAATGTATGTGCATGCATGTATGTATGTGTGTGCATTTATGTATGTGTATGTGCGTGTGCATGCATGTATGTGTGTATGCATGCATGTGTGTGTGCATGTATTTATATATTTGTGCATGTATGTGTGGGTGTGTGCTATGTATGGGGGGGGGGGGATGGCGAAATCAGTTCCTTTATATGCAGCCACCCACTTGCGACCGGGCCCTGGCATTCCAACACCCAGAGGAAAGGGCCCTGTCCGGGGGTCAGGGGGGCCCTTCATGGTTTCTTGCATCTGGGCCCTGAAGATTCTAGTTACGCCACTGTGTAGAGGGATTTTTTTTTTTAAGCTTTATTCATATTTCATATCTGTTTGCAGCAGTGGCGGCTGGTGCATATGGAGCGCTTGGGCGCCGCCTCCCCGCCGCTGAGAAGGAAAAAAAAAGTCAACCCCGCCCCCCTGCAGGAGGCGCCAGTACATTGACTTTTCTTTTTTTTCCTTGGCTCCTTGCTGTCAGCTGACAGCAAGTAGTGAGCCAATTGGTCAGTCATTAAAGTCTATCTGTGTGTGCTGGACAAGCGCACACACATAACCTGATTGGCTGCCCCCTGAGCCATCAGAGCCAATGACTCTCTGTCATCGGATGCTGTTGGCGGGGGCGGGCCAGTGGACGTGCTGCCTGTGTGATTACTCAGGCAGGCACAGCACTCCCCGGGACTTCCGAGCAGACTACCAGCATGCTCTCCGCTAGCGCTGCCTCTGCATCTCTCAGCCCGCTTTCCATATGCCGATCTCTGCAACACTGCCAGCCTGAGCCTGCCTATTAGATGGGGTAAGGGCTGTTGAGGCTGGTCACTGTATAACCTACCTGGGCTCTGTATACTGCTATGTGGCACCCTGTATACCCTACCTGGGGCCTTGTATACTGCTACCCGGGGCCCTGTATACTGCTATCTGGCACCCTGTATACCCTACCTGGCACCCTGTATACTGCTACCTGGCACCCTGTATACCCTACCTGGCACCCTGTATACTGCTACCTGGCACCCTGTATACCCTACCTGGCACCCTGTATACTGCTACCTTGCACCTTGTATACTGCTACCTAGGGCTCTGTATACTGCTACCTGGTACCCTGTATACTACTATCTGGCACCCTGTATACTGCTACCTGGCACACTGTATACCCTACCTGGCACCCTATATACTGCTACCTGGGGCTCTGTATACCCTATCTGGAACCCCTGTATACTGCTATCTGGGACCCCTGTATACTGCTATCTGGGACCCCTGTATACTGCTACCTGGCACCCTGTATACTGCTACCTGGCACCCTATATACTGCTACCTGGAGCTCTGTATACCCTATCTGGGACCCCTGTATACTGCTATCTGGGACCCCTGTATACTGCTATCTGTTGACCCCTGTATACTGCTATCTGGGACCCCTGTATGCTGCTACCTGGCACCCTGTATACTGCTACCTGGCACCCTATATACTGCTACCTGGAGCTCTGTATACCCTATCTGGGACCCCTGTATACTG
>BLSH010310864.1:476394-489791 GCA_018402905.1 Glandirana rugosa
GACGGAGTGGACGAAGGGGACAGGGGATCAATGTTTGTAGGCTGAATGTTTGCTGAGGATGAATGTTTGCCTCCCTCTGTTGTCCTTCACTCTCCTTTAGAGGGGGATCCTTCCCTTTAAATAAGGACATTCTCAATAATACCCTTTTCCACAGAGGTGACTTCGCAGTTAAAGCACATCTTGTTTGTTTCATTTCAAATCCATTGTGGTGGTGTATAGAGCCAAAAAGATTAGAATTGTGTCGATGTCCCAATATTTATGGACCTGACTGTAAGTTGGATCAGGTACAATGTTTAAGTTTAACTCCAGTCAAAGAATATTTTTTAAGTTTTTTGGATAGGGAAGGGTTAACACCCCTGTAACGTTTGTTTTACCCCCTGTGCCCTTGTTCAGAAGATTTCACCTCACTTCCTGTCCCAGTGATAATTGGATTTTGAAAATGTTGGGTTGTTGTGGAAACAAAGATTGGTGATAAAGCTTCAGTGGAGACACCTTTTCCCATAATAACTCTTACAGGAATAAATTTCCCTTCCTAGGGGGAGATTTCCTCTCACTTCCTGTTGTCTCCCTCCGTTTGTAAGTAGGAGTCGTTTGTAAGTCGGATGTTTGTAACTAGGGGACAGGGGAAGCAGGTGAGGCAGAGCCTCACCTGCCATGAATGTTAAAAAAAATAAATAAATTGATAGATTTTGAGGGTCGTAGCTCGGTGACCTGGGGTCACAGAGACCCCAAATTTGGGGGGGTTATGTAGCTGAAGTCCTACCCCACCACTGGACCCCTATCATCTATGGTTCTGAAGATACGGGGCTCCTTGTGCAGCCTGTCAGAAGCTACATACAGAGCGGCCAGTTTAAATAAAAGCTGACACACTCTGTTTGCAGCAGACTGAGAGGATGAGCTCATAGTGCCTCTCCTTGCTTCTTGTCAGAGGCACTGAGCTCAATGGACAGCTTGGAGCCTTGGACCAATGGTAAAGCATCATTGGCCCAAGCTGCCCAGTAAAAATGCTGCAGTGGAGGCACACCTCACTGCAGTGTCATAGAAAGGGGCATGTGTCTAAAAGACAAATGCTCCCTTCCAGCCCAGCCCTCTTAACACAAGGAAAAACATGAGTTTATATGTATAAGATTTACCCATTATTCCAATGTTTTACTCACACAGTTTAGAGGGAGAATGAGAATCTGCTGCTGCTGAAAAGGTACAAGCTAAATCATAGATTATTATGCTATATGTTATAAGATAATAATTTATTACTTATCCATTTACTGTGAAATTACTAGTTTAACCACTTCAATACTATGCACTTAGAACACTTCACTACCAGACCAATTTTCAGTTTTCAGTGCTGTTGCGCTTTGAATGACAATTGCGCGGTCGTGCGACGCTGTACCCAAACAGATTTTTATCATTTTGTTCCCACAAATAGAACTTTCTTTTGGTGGTATTTGATTGTATTTTTTGCGCTACAAATAAAAAAAGACCGAAAATTAAAAAAAAAAAACAAAATTCTCTATTTTTGTCACAAAACTTTGTAAATAAGTAAATTTTATCCATCACTGGTGGGCACTGATGAGGCTACACTGACGGGCACTGATGTGGCAGTACTGATTGGCACTGATGAGGTGGCACTGATGATGAGGCACTTATATGCAGCGATGATGAGCACTGTTAGGCGGCACTGATAAGCAGCACTGATGGGTACTGAGAGGTGGCACTGATATACAGCACTGATGGGCACTGATATGAAGCACTAACGGACACTGCTAAGCGGCACTGATGGGCACTCATAGACAGCACTGATTGGCACTCATAGGCGGCACTGATAGGTGGCACTGATGGGCACTGATAGGTGGGCACTGGTAGGTGGCAATGGTGGGCACTGATATGTGGCACTGGTATGAATTGATAGGGGCACTGGTGGGCACTGATAGGGGCACTGGTGGGCATATAAACTGATAGGGGCTCATTCCCTGGTGGTCTAGGTTGGCATCTGAAGGTGGCACTGAGAGCCATCCACACTGGGCACTATGTCACTTACCTGGTGGTCCAGATCGGCTCCCTGGTGGTCCCTGGTCAGCTCCCTGGTGGTCCCTGGTCAGCTCCCTGGTGGTCCTGGGTGGGCACATCCCTGGTGGTCCCTGGGCAGGCTCCCTGGTGGTCTAGGGTGGCGATCCGAGGGAGGGCTGTGCTGATAAATCATCAGCACAAACCCTCCCTGTCAGGGATGCAGCCGATTGGCTCTCCGCTCCTCAGGTCTGCAGACCTGAGTACAGGAAAGCCGATAGACGGCTTTCCTGTGTTACACTGTAACCAGCCGTGATTGGTCATGGCTGGTCACATGGTAAAGTGCTTCGGATCAAAGCACTTTACCGAGATCGGTATTGCGGGGGGTCAGACTGACCTCCCACACCACCGATCGCCGCGATGCGCGCCCCCCCCCCGTCATATGACGTCCAGTCAGGATAACTAAGCCACTTCCCGGCCGTCATTTTGCATACGGCGGTCGGGAAGTGGTTAAAGTTATAACTTCAAACTTCAGTAATTTGTCCATTAAGCCACCTGCTTGAGTACAGATTTTGAAAATATAGTAAATTACCTTTAAAACAATATATAATAATTATTCGTATATTACTTACTTATGGTAATTAACCCCTTGCCAGCCAGGCAAATTCTGACACTTCTCTCCTACATGTAAAAATCATCTTTTTTTTTTTTAGCAGGTACCCTAGGGAATAAAATGGCGTTTGTTGCAACTTTTTATGCTTCACAGTATTTGCGCAACAATTTTTCAAATGCCTTTCTTTTTTTAAAGAAACTGTTTCATGAATAAAAAAAAAACAGTGAAGTTAGCCCGATTTTTGTATGTGAAAGATGATGTTACGCCTAGTAAATAGATATCTAACATGTCACACTATAAAATTTAGCACACTTGTGAAATGACTCCAAAGTTACATAGTTAGCCAGGTTGAAAAAAGATACAAGTCCATCTAGTTCAGCCAATCAATATATACATATATATATTGTATATATATATATATATATATATAAGAATATATATATACGATATATATCTTAAGAATCTCCATAGACAATGCTTTTAAAATTTTTAGAGGTTACATGTTTAGAGTTGCAGAGGAGGTCTTGTGCTAGAATTATTGCTCTCGCTCCAACATTCGCAGCATATGTAACCTGTGTTGTGTATCTGCCTCTGATACTAGCCAGTGCCTCACCAGCCACTGACCTCACCGCATGTCCCTGCTCAGGGACCACCTATACTGAATTACTGGTATTTTTTTATTCATGCTGTCATGGTGCAGCAATCAGCAGTAGAAAGTCAATGATTTTGGAACTTTTTATTTAGAACTTTGTCTGTCTTTAATTCAACTGTTCTTGTTTAGTGTTGGCTAGTGTAGTAAATAATGGGAAAACCTGTAAATTTATTTTTCTTTGCTTTTGGCAACTGATTTCTGTCCTGGAGCTTTTTTACAAACTAAGGGGAAATCTCAACTTAGACAGTTTCCTATAAAACCGGTGTCCCTATTGTAAGATTTCCCATCACCTTCTATTAAGGCCTCATGCACACAGGACATTTTTTGACTGTTTTACAGCAGCTGCTTTTAGCTACAGACGTTTTGTTCTACAGTCAGTAAACCCTCCATCATGTTATGCTATGTCTCCATGCACACACAGGCTGTTATCAGCAGTTTTTGGCAGCGACATTTTTGAGCTGTAAAAAAAACCCAAGACCAGTGGGTTCTGAGAGAGGTTTTTCAGCTGTAAAAACGTTCAAACGCTTAAAAACGCTCAAAAACATGCAAAAATGCAGGTAATATAACACTAATAAAAAGCTGAAAAAAATCGCTGATAAGCTACTGACGTTTTTAGGACATTTTTTTAACGTCCTATGTGCATGAAGCCTTAAAGTGGAACTTCACCCAAAAGGGGAAGTTCCACACTTCCTCCTCCTTCCCCCTCCTCCTTTATATTTGGAAGATAATTTTTTTTTTGGGGGGGGAGACTTTGACAGGTATTTTCACCCCCACTTCTAGTGAGATTGCCACTATGACTACAGCAATATGCCATAACTCTGGTATTGTTTTTTCTCTAACCGCTAAAAGTGATCCAAGCAGCTGATTAGCCAATGGATCACTTTTAGAAGCGGCGGAAGGGGTCTGCCTCTTGCCGCTATCCGGTGGTTTCCGGGCTTACCTCGATGATTGGTGAGCCCCGGAACCAATCCAGCAGTTGCGGCGGCTGACCACAGAGATTGGCTAAGGAAAGATGGTCTCAGTTAAACTCTATAGTCTAGGAGGACCAGTTTGGCATCATAAGGTCATTTCCGGTTTGATGTAAACTATGCCATTTTTTAAAAATCTAATGCTTTCCATTGTACAGGAGAGATGTATCTTACAGACCCCAGATCTTTCCATAAAGAGGATCTGTCATGCTGTATGGTTATTGCAAGGGATGTTTACATCTCGTGCAATAGCAGTAAAAGTGATAAAAATAAAAATTTAAAGTGACAGTGCATATATAAAAAAATAATAAAATAGATTTTAAAAAAACCCTATAAATTAAAATAAAAACATGTTAAAGTGCCCCCCCCCCCTCTCAAGCTTGTGCATAGTGGTGAATGCATACGTAGGTCACACCCACGTATGTAAACGGTATTCACACCACACGTGTGCAGTATTGCTGCAAACGCTATAGTGAGAACAATAATTCTAGCACTAGACCTCCTCTGTAATTCTAAACTGGTATCCTTAACATTTTTGAAAGTGCCGCCTATGTAGGTTTTTAAGTACCGTAGTTTGACGCCATTTCATGACCGTGCGCAATTTTAAATCATGATATGTCGGGTATCTATTTACTCAGTGTAACATTATCTTTCATATTTTACAAACAATTGGGTTATATATTGTATATTTTTAATTCATTAATGTATTCATATATTTTTTTCAAAAAAACTGCGTTTGAAAAATTGCTACGCAAATACCGTGTGACATAAAAAATTGCAATAATTGCCATTTTATTCCCTAGGGCCTCTGATATATATATATATATAATGTTTGAGGGTTGTCATTTTCTAGCATTAATTGAAAACAATAAAATGTTTGGATTTAATTGCTTTTATCCCAAAAACCACAGCGATAGGTGCACTGGCCTCACATAATAATCCTTATAGAAGGAGAATCTGTATCGTATATCTCTATATGCAATATTCTTATTTAACCAAAAGTATAATGTATTTTAAAGCTCACCAGAGAGTAGTTTCTTTTTTCATTCAGCCAGCAGGCTTACTGTACTATATACAGTATATGTAGGAGCAGCATTGTCACTCTAGGACAGGAATACAGACACAGCGAGCTGATAACTTCTCTCTGCCTGTGCTGCACACCTACCGCAGGATCAGGTCCTGATCGTTCAAATTAAGGAGGTGAAAGATAAAGATGCGTGGAGGGGAGCCCATTGGCCTCTAGTGGCCGGCATCCTGTGGGCCCTTTTAACTTCAAAGGCCAAAAATGGCACCTGAGGGAGAAGGGATTGAAGCAGCCTCTCTGTAAAGGCCATTTTTTCCCCTTTCTTGCACATATGATATTTTCTTAGCGGATCATGCACTTTGGATGTTCTCATGAATGAACTGCATATACATATTTTTCATATATAAAAATATATATACACTTGAGGCAATTAACTTTTTTTTGATAATTGGATTTACAAATGCACTATTAATTGCACGTTTGCACTTTTTATTTTGGAATTTTTTTATTTATTGATTGCACTTTTGCACTTTAATAGCAGATATTTGTTGGATTTTTTGCACTTATAATTTGCAGCACTGCTTTTTTTGTTTAGTTGTATTAGGAACTGGTATTACAGTTTTCTTAGCAAGCTGTTTATTTTTTTTGTATTTATGACCGAGCGCGGATTTGCACATACACTATATTACCAAAAGTATTGAGACACCCACCTTTCATGCACTTGAACTTTAATGGCATCCCAGTCTTAGTCTGTAGGGTTCAATATTGAATTGGCCCACCCTTTACACCTGTAACAGCTTCAACTCTTCTGGGAAGGTTGTCCACATGGTTTAGGAGTGTGTCTATGGGAATGTTTGACCATTCTTCCAGAAGCGCATTTCTAAGGTTAGGCACTGATATGGACGAGAAGTCCTGGCTCGCAGTCTGCGCTCTAATTCATCCCAAAGGTGTTCTATCAGGTTGAGGTCAGGACTCTGTGCAGGCCAGTCAAGTTCCTCCACCCCAAACTCGCTCATTCATGTCTTTATGGACACACAGTCCTAAACCTTCTGGACAGCCTTCCGAGAAGAGTTGAAGCTGTTATTGCTGCAAAGGGTGGGCCAACTCAATATTCAACCCTACGGACTAAGACTGGGATGCCATTAAAGTCTATGTGCATGTAAAGGCAGGTGTCCTAATATTTTTGGTAATATAGTATATATTGTTAAGCTCTGTAAAGGCTGCCGGATCTGATCCCTCGGGTGCCCTTGGGCAATCCCACAATCCGAACACTAATGCAGTGGGTTCCGGTTCTCCGCATCATTGGCATTCGATTCCAGTGCTTTCACTATTAGCTAGAGGGCCCAGACAGCTGTGGAGTTATCTCTGATGGAGTCCGCCACCTCCCCAATGTGACGTCCCATCTCCCCAAGCTGGCCACAGAATACATCCATATCTCGAGCAGGCCGATGTTGCTTTGTATGTGATCCATCTTTGAGGTAATTGCTCTAATTGTTTGCATGAGGGCTGAAAAGTGCTGCTGGTCGGGAGCAGCCTCGTCACATGGCTCAGTCTGGGACGCCATGTTGGATTTCCCGACCGCAGGAGATTTGGCCAGGCTTTTCTTCAGACTTGGAACCGAAGGGCGCTTGTGTCCAGTCAAAACTCTGCCCTGGGCCATCCGTAGCCAATGAGGACTCAAGGAGAGAGCGAGCAGAAGGTGTAGTCCCCATTAAAAGCGGATTAAAAGAAGCAAGATCAGCAGAGCTCCACTCTCAGATGTCTACACCGGGCGCCATCTTGACACGACCCCCCCCCCCCGTGCTGTACTTCTACTATTTACTTTGTTCCCAGCTGTCTTTGTGGACTACAGAACACCTCCCCTTCACATGGGGGGTGGGGGCTTCTGTGGTCCACAAAGACAACTGGGAATAGGGCAACTGATAAAAGTGATCATCAACTAATAATAAACCTTGCAAGCAACCGTATATATTATTAAAATCTAAAATGATAGCCACTAGCACTTCTTACATTCCCATAAAATGTGCCACGCTCCTATTGCCCATTATTAAATGTAAAAAACCTATATAGTGTCTAATCTTAATATTAATAACAATCCCAAGATTTCTTTCCATGAATAATCACACAAGTGTAACTATAACAAAAAAAGTAAAAATATAAATACATATATGAGAATTCACAAACTTAATGTGCTAAAATATAGTTGTGTAAAAACATAAATATGAACATAAGTGCAGTCCGTAGTGTGATTCCACTAAAAAAAAGTCTATTTAATAAAGCCATTCTGCCATACACCAACAGCTCCTTGTGGTTCTCACTCCATATGCTTCTTAAAGTGCTCAATTTATATGCCAGTGTGACACCTCACTTGTGCTCCTTCTTGGGTGTACTCTCACCTGAATGAATGTGACCTCACATTTAGGTTCGGTCAAACATGCTTTCTAGTCCTACCAGGACTAAGATATATAGTATCCTTATCTCCTCATTCCTCCTCCTTGATGCCCCCTGAGGAAGCCACGTGTCCCTGTGGTGTAACACGTAGGGGAGGGGCAATAGGATGTCACAGCGCATTTACCCTGTGGGAGAACCTGTGAATACAAGCGGCTTGTACGGTGCCACAATAAATAAGGATTTTAAGTGATGTAAGTGTGGTGCGCTTCAAGCACCCAAAAAAATGTGAGTGTTTTTTTTTTTTTCAACATAAATAAATGTCACCTGGTTTTATGATATAAGCACTATTGGCAATCCTTTCCTTTATACATGCTTTTTGGTAGGACTATCGTGATGTGAGGCAAGGAGGAGGAACACAGAGATAATGATACTATATACCTTAGTCCTGGTGGGGCTAGAAAGCATTTTTGACCAAACGTAAATGTGAAGTCACATTCAGGTGAAAATACACCTGAGTGAGGGGGCATGAGTGAGGTGTCACACGCGCATATTAATTGAGCACTTTACCATTGAATTGTTATATCCATATGAGAAGTGCAAAGAAATACTGTACCTGTTGCAATGTGAGCTGATAACTTCCTCTCTGCCTGTTCTGCACTTTTATCATTTCATAAACCAAAGATATCAATGTGCCATGCTCAGTGGCGGCCCGTCCATATGGGGAGCAGGGTGCCCTCCCCCCAATCCATGGATCCGGGCCCCTAATCTCCATGCAGGGCACCGGACGCATGAATTTCAATGGGGTTTTTTTTTGAAGCACGTAATTAGAGATGCAGGCTCTAATTGGCTTCAAAAAGGAAATCTGTGTGACATTAGCGAATTAATATTCGCTAATGTTTTCCTGCTTCTCCTCCCAGCCAGTCAGGAAGCGGCTCTTGAGACCCGATTGGCTGGAAGTCTTAGGATGGGTCTTAGGACCCGTTAATTATTAACCCATTATTATACCCCGAATGGCTGAATGGTCAGGCTATCCTATTGGACGCCTTTCTCAGAGGAGGAGGGGGTTTAGCACCCGCTCGCCAGACACTACTCACTGCCCGCTCAGCTCGCTTCCTAGATAAGTGCGGGAATTTGATGTCCTGACTGCCCTGGGGGGATCTTCTGTCAGTGCCGTGAGCCCCGCGGCGAGGGTGAGGGGGCTGTATACTCTATCTGGTGATGCTGTATATAGCCCTATTTGGGGGATGCTGTAAACTCAATCTGGCAATGCTGTATTTCCCCTACATGGTGATGCTGTATGCACCCTATCTGCTGATGCTGTATAAACCCCTACCTGCTGATGCTGTATATATCCCTACCTGGTGATTCTGTATATACCCTATCTGATGATGCTGTATATACCCCTACTTGGTGATACTGTATATACCCTATCTGCTGATGCTGTATACTCTATCTAGCGATGCTGTATATACCCCTACCTGGCGATGTTGTATATACCCCCACATAGCAATGCTGTATATACCCCTACCTGACGATGCTGTATATACCCCTATCTGGCGGATGCTGTATACTCTATCTGGCGACACTGTATATACAACTACCTGTCGATGCTGTATATACCCCTATCTGGTGGATGCTGTATACTCAATCTGGCGATGCTTTATATACCCCTACCTGGTGATGCTGTATGTACCCTACCTGGCGATACTGTATATACCCTATCTGCTGATGCTGTATACTCTGTCTGGCAATGCTGTATATACCCCTATCTGGCGATGCTGTATATACCCCTACCTGGCGATGCTGTATATACCCCTATCTGGTGGATGCTGTATACTCTATCTGGCGATGCTGTATACCCCTACCTGGTGATGCTGTATATACCCTATCTGCTGATGATGTAAACTCAATCTGGCGATGCTGTATATACCCCTACCTGGTGATGCTGTATGTACCCTATCTGCCGATGCTGTTGTAGGTATTACGGGGTGTAAAACTAGAGTTAAACTGGCATTCTCACATAGAAAGGAAAGACAAGATGTAACATCATCTGCTTTATCACCAATGTACTTTAAATCAAATATATATTTGATTTATACCTAAAAATGTCTGTTCCTTCTTCCCACTCACTGTATAAACCCCTACCTGCTGATGCTGTATATACCCCTACCTGGTGATGCTGTATTTTCCCTATATTCTGATGCTGTATACTCCTACCTGGTGATGCTGTATATACCCTATCTGCTGATGCTGTATACTCTATCTGGCGATGCTGTATATACCCCTACCTGGCGATGCTGTATATACCCCTATCTTGTGGATGCTGTATACTCTATCTGGCAATGCTTTATACCCCTATCTGGTGATGCTGTATACCCCTATCTGGTGATGCTGTACATACCCCTATCTGGTGATGCTGTATATACCCCTATCTGGTGATGCTGTATACCCATATCTGGCAATGCTGTATACCCCTATCTGGTGATGCTGTATATATCTATCTGGCGATGCTGTATACTCTTATCTGGTGATGCTGTATACCCCTATCTGGTGATGCTGTACATACCCTTATCTGGTGATGCTGTATATACCCCTATCTGGTGATGCTGTATACCCATATCTGGCAATGCTGTATACCCCTATCTGGTGATGCTGTATACATCTATCTGGCGATGCTGTATACTCCTATCTGGTGGTGCTGTATACCACTATCTGGTGATGCTGTATATACCGTATCCGGCGATGCTGGGCTGTATACTCCAGACACAATGGGTGGAATCAATAAGGGGTGGGGCTTATATGAAGTGGGAAATTTCACCAGCCGCCACTGGCTTGGCCCCTTAGTTCTAGTGAAAGGAACTCATAAGGCGTCAGCATAACAGGACCTTTTGGACAATTTCATGCTCCCAACTTTGTGGGAACAATTTGGGGATGGCCCGTTCCTGTTCCAACATGACTACGCACCAGTGTTCAAAGCAAGGTCCATAAAGACATGGATGAGCGAGTTTGGGGTGGAGGAATTTTACTGACCTCAACACCTTTGGGATGAATCAGAGACTGCTAGCCATGCCTTCTTGTCCAACATCAGTTCCTGACCTCTCAAATGCACTTCTGGAAGAATGGTCAAACATTCCCATAGACACACTCCTAAACCTTGTGGACAGCCTTCCAAGAAGAGTTGAAACTGCTATAGCTACAAAGGGTGGGCCAACTCAATATTGAACCCTACGGACCTAGAGTGGGATGCCATTAAAGTTCATGTGTGTGTAAAGGCAGGCACCCCCATACTTTTTACAACACAGTGTATGTCCATAAGGATGTAATATAAAATAAACATGGGACTTTACTGGTGTATTTCTCTCAAACAATGTACTAAAAATGCAAAAATAAATATAAAATACAAAAAAAAATGTTTTATTAGTTTGAACATAAGTAGAATTTTAAAATATACATATAAAATCATATATTATATATATCCCCACCAAGCACCCCCCTGTGGCCCATCCATAACTCAAAAAGCAACACTCAAAGGGCTCAGTATCCTATAGCCACCCGAAGCATCAGCAATTAAATGCAAGTAATGCAAATGTACATTGTACACATGTTGAGATGTTGGTTACAGGTGAAGCCATCTCTGCACGTTTCACTTGTTCTTCTTCAGGACTGGGGTACTGCAAGATAAGTAACAACAACAATACATGTAAATAGTATAAGGAAAAAGATGTGCAGCAGCACAACTGCATCATGAGGCATTCAAAATAACACAAAAGTAATGTATGAAACTTATTAACCAAGGGTGTTCAGCAGTGATCCATTGACACATGGTTAACATGTTCGCCAGTGCAATGTCAAAACTTCTTCTATGTGCAAAAAAGATGCTACAAAGCCACAAACAGTGAAGGGTCCCATCTGGTGTATGACCCATATAAATGCCCTATTAAATATTAAACAACACAGTGCAAACGTGCGTAAAGGTGTAGGCGTCCATCAGTTCATAGTCCAGAAACCACTGTCATTTTATGGATGTATGAACTCTTCCAAACTGCAATGCCTGAGAGAGAACACACGGCGGTGTTCCCGTCACAATCACAAGTAAGTACTCACCGCTCTTCCAATACATACATGGAGGATTAATTGCCAGACCGGTTGCCAGTTTTCATAACCGTCTCAATCCTCCTAGTGTTTTCCTGTCGGACACTGCATATATCCTAAAGATTGACTCATTGGCTATACCGGCGGGTCTACGGTCAAATGCCACATGGGGTAAAGATAAGTAAGTCCTCAATGGGATAGATTGTATTGATTAATGGCTGTAAGAGCATCCAGGACTTGTTTATGTAGTATATATTCATGAAGAGTATTCCTGATTCCACCTGAGTAACAAAGTGGGGTCCCCTGGAGGTAAGTAGGGGTACCCCTCAAGTGTGCGTCCCCAGTAAGGGGAATAGTTCACAGGAAATAAAGGATGCCTTGGTCCACCAAAAAGTGTGTATCTCCACCTGCTGCCTGGGCTACTAGGGGGTGCATGGTGGCGATGTATCTAATATATATGTAGCCATGTCCCCGCTTAGGGGTGGCTGAGTGTTGTGGTTCACTTGCCACACTGCCCTCAATCACGTCCATACCACACTTTGTTTTGTTTTGTTTTATTAGGGGATTTAATTTGGATGGGGATTGGGGATGGTATGGGATGTCCAGAGAATTAGTTGATCATTTACACGGGACCACTATATACAGCTTGGTATATACACCACTTCTTGTTCTCCAGCACTTCACTTGCTCCAGTTACACTTATTCCTCCAGCACTTCACTTGCTTTTCTAAAAGCCAGTTTCTCTCTCCTGCACATTACTTCTTCCAGGCCCAGAAGGAAATTTACTAGGCCTTCTCTGTTCCACCAGCCTGACTAGCACATGGTGAGGCCTGCCATGCTGTGCGTAGGGCCTCAGAACCACCCATTACAGGTAGGGACAGCTGGTCCCCATGTGTGTAGATACACTGCTGTGCTAGCCGACCTGATGGACTACTACTCCCAACCCATCCTCTTGCTCCAGGCTCTGTCAGCCACTCTAGCTGCGTTGGCTTTCTTTACTGCCTCCATGACACCACAGTCGCTTTCTGACTTCTGCATCCTTTGTAGATTGTCTCTCACCCCAATCCCCTCCAGCATGCCTTTACAGCTTCCCGGGGTGATGAGCGTGATGAGCTTCTCCAATAGCACTGTCTATTGCTTTCCTTCTACCTTGTGCTGCTCCAGGATCTCCCTTTCCTCCTGGCTGCACCAGAGCCCAGGCCTCAAGGTCACCCTCCCCAGACTGGTGGCTCCCTCCTGGGTAAGGCCTCCGCAACCACAGCTACATTCCAGCTCTTCCACCCAAACTCTCCTTCCAGATTGGGCTGACATTGAGTATTTAAAGAGGCCTGCCCCCTGCCAGTCCAGATAGGGAATTGGTCAGGGCTCCTTAGAATACTCCAGATGGGAGCAAGTCCTCTGGGAGGGAGTCCAAAGCCCAGATTTTGTTTTTTAAATCTCCTCTTAAAGCGGAGGTCCGGGCTAAAAAAAAAAATTAAAAGTCAGCAGCTACACATACAGTAGCTGCTGACTTTTAATATTAGGACACTTACCTGTCCTGGACTCCAGCGATGTCGGCACCCGCCGCCGATCTTCGGATCGTGGGACGGGTGCAGCCGCTTCCATCGCGGGTAAGGGAACCCGGACGTGTAAGCAGTACAGCTTCACGCCGGG
>BLSH010310864.1:497783-514232 GCA_018402905.1 Glandirana rugosa
TGGAGAGTTACGACGTGAGACGTACATCGAGTGGGGAGTTGGTACGTGAACCCTGGGGAAATATTTTCTTGCCCCCCCCCCCCCCCCAACTAGACTCAAAATGAGTTTACTGCAGCAGATCAGGCAGTGATTTCATTTGGCTGTGAGAGGTTACAGCACATCATTACTACTCACTGATTATTTGCTAGAGGTTACAGCATATCATTTCCGTTTGCTAATTGGTTGCTAGAGGTTATTGCACATCATAACCTCTGCATCAAATTCCGTGTGTGGCCAAACTGCACTAGCATTGAGGGGTGCGCTATATACAGAGTGCAAGGTTGAGGGTGCACTACATAAAGAATGCATAGTTGAAAGGTGTGCTACAAACAGAGTTGAAAGGTGCACTATGTACAGAATGTAGGGTACAAGGGTACACTAGGTACAGAGTGCGGGGGCTGCGCTATGTACAGAGTGAAGGTTGGGAGGTGTGCTATGTGCAGAGTGCATGGTTGAGGGGTGAGCTACATGCAGAGTGCAGCATTGAGAGGTGCACTGCATGCAGAGTTGAGGGGGCACTACATACAGAGTGCAGTGTTAATGGGTGCGCTACATACAGAGTGCAGGGTTCAGAGGTGCGCTATGTACAGAGTGCAGGGTTCAGGGGTGTGCAACGTGTAGAGGTGTGATATGTGTAGAGTGCAGGGATGCGCTAGGTCCAGAGTGCAGTGGTGCACTAGGTGCTGAGTGCAGGGGGGTGCTAGGTGTACAGTGCAGGGGTGTGCTAGGTGAAGAGTGCAGGGGTGCGATATGTGCAGAGTGCAGGGGTGTGCAAGGTGCAGGGGTGCGCAAGGTGCAGAGTGCAGGGGGGTGCTAGGTGTACAGTACAGGGGTGTGCTAGGTGAAAAGTGCAGGGGTGCACAGTGCAGGGGTGAGCTAGGCGCAGCGGCAGGGGTGCGCAAGGTGCAGAGTGCAGGGGTGCGCAAAGTGCAGAGTGCAGGGGTGCGCAACATGCAGAGTGCAGGGGTGAGGTAGGTGCAGAGTTCAGGGGTGAAGTGGGTGCAGAGTTCAGGGGTGAGGTGGGTACATAGTACAGGGGGAGGTGGGTGCAGAGTGCAGGCGTGAGGTGGGTGCAGAGTGCAGGGGTGAGCTGGGTGCAGAGTGCAGGGTGAGGTGAGTGCAGAGTGCAGGGTGAGGTGGGTGCAGAGTTCAGGGGTGCACAGCTCCCCCCCCCCCCAGCTCTAGTCCCCTCTCCCTCCCAATTTCAGTTCAGAGTTTCCGCCCAGGGATTCCAGTACAGAGCTCCACTCCCCCCAAGTACAAGGCTCTCTTCCCACAGCCCCCCCCCTCCCTCCCAGCCCCCCCCAGTTACCACTACAACAGTGTTTTCCTCTGTCCTAAATATTACTCACAGCATGTTGTCCGACGCCTGCCATTTTCAATGGCAGATTCCCCGCCCCTTTCCTCCTCTGCTCTAATAGATTGGTGTGCATGCCGGAGGGATCAGAGCAGCCGCCGGGGGAGGAGCACTGTCACTTGTAAATACAGAAACAGCGCTTCTGTAGTTACAAGTGACAGTAGCAAGTGGCCAGCATGCGACCACCGCCGAAGGTGGCCGAACTCCTGCGGGCAACGCGGGGCTCAAGGGACAGGCTGTGCAGGGCCCCCCAACAATGACTGGACCCTGGGCAGCTGCCCCTTTTGTCCCGCAGTAAAGATGGCCCTGTATACTATAGATGAGCAAAGTTTACAAAATGGCTTGTATAGCCAATGCCCCCTTGGGGGTTGCTGGAAGTAGTGGTTCACCTGCTCACACTGCCCTCAATCACACTCCTTGCTTGCATCCGGAGTCAGAAAACAGGCTGGTTCTTTGTTTTTGTTTTTTTATTAGGGGGTTCAACTTGGATGGGGTAAGGGATGATTATGGCATGCCCATGGATCAACAGTTTTTTACATGGGACCTCTATATACCACTCAGTATATACACTTCTCCTTCTTCCTCCAGCACAACCCTTGCTTCCCAAATGTCTCCTTGTTCCTCTCTCTTGCACAATTCTTGCTTCTGGCCTAGCTGGCACATGGTGAGGCCTGCTCTGGCTTTGAACAGGCCTCAGTAACCGCCTTTTGCAAACAGGGACCGCGGGCCCCTTGAATGTAGAGAACGTTTGTAGAAGTGCTAGCTGGCCTGATGGACTACTGCTCTCAGCCCATCCTCCTCCAGGCCTCTACAGTGCTGATTGCAAGCATCTGCACACTGCCCATTGACACCAAAGTCCCAGTCTCTTCCTGCACCTCTTCCAGACTGTCTTCCTCCCAATCTGCTACAGAGTGCATCTCCACTTCCCTAGGCTGTGTCACTCAGCGATACCCGGTGAATTCTTCCTGGAGACCCTGCTGGTAGTACTCTCCTCTCCTCCTGGATGCACCAGAGCCTCGGGCCGAGGTCATCCCCCCCCCCCCCAGACTGGGGACTCCCTCAAGGCCCCCGACAGCCTTTAGTACTCCGTATCCATTCTCCAACTTCCACCCGAACTCTACCTCCCGGACAGGGCTGTACCAGGTTATTTGAGAAGGCCTGCCCCCGCCAATCCCGGTTGGGGATTGGTCAGGGCTTCCCAAATACCCAGCAGTTCCACCTCTTCTGTCCCACTCCACTTTTGCAGAAATTTCTGAAAAACAAGGGAGGGGTCAACCAAAGAGTGTCACCACCTACAGTCACCAGCCACTCCCTGGACCACTCCCATGTCCAGAACAAAAACAAACATGCCTGACAACAGCCAAGCCTGCCTAAATTTAACTACTCTAGCAAAAAATCCTAAATCAGAACCTACCTAACGTAGAAAGCACTATACTCACCCACCACCAAAAACCAGCTGGTCCCTCAGCTGGGAAAATTTGAAAACACACTCATGGGCCCAGGAGCAAGGGAATCCCATAAATTTAAGTTTGGAAGGAGGAAAAGGAAACAAACTTGGAAAGGGGACTATACAAATCATTTATGTACAAGAATAGATGTCAATTCTTTTGCAAATTATTTGCACCTGTACAGCATAATTACCATTCCTGTAGCTAACAGCAACAAACACATTTTTTAGCCAGAGCAACGCTCGCATGAGAGGGATGCTCTGCTCGTAGAATAGGAATCCATCTTGACTCTCGCCAGAGTGGATGGACAGCCGTCCCATCCCAATGATCCTAAGAGAAAACAAACAACCTAAACTACACATTAACTAAGCACAGCAAACAGTCTACTGAGAGGGAGTTATATAACTCCCAGTAGAGCAAATAATACAGCACACAATAACTTTTCCAGTTCCTGTCTGGTCTGCCAGCAAAGGGCTATATCCCACTGACAGAAACAGTAGAAGAAAGAAGCACATCAAGAGAAAACATGTACATACATGTTTTTTTCTTTTGCTGTTTTCAGAGTTCCTAATGGGAGGAGCCCCTTCCTGGACAATAGGTCTCCCAAAAAACAAAGGGGAAAAAGAAAGTTATTTCAGAGAACAGATCTCATCCATACCGTCCTTCAAGAGAAGAGAAAAAAAAAACAGATCCATCACGTGGCACATAGGGTGGCAGGCTGATCAGTTCCTGCAAAGGTCAGGGAGAAGCACACTTCTGCAGTCCTCCAGCAGTCCTGTGTGCCTTGCTTCTACCTAGCTGTAGTCCTCCAACAGCCTCCTGTGGCTTTCTACTTCTCCCCTGACCGAAAAAGCGTGGCTCATTGCAGGCTAATTTGCTTTAACAACATGGACCTTGTCCCAAAAGATGGCACGCCCCAGACTCCACTCGTTCTTCGGATGCACAAAGCGACTCCATTGCGTAGGAGTCCTGCCCTCTCTGAGGTTTAGGAATGTGTAGAAAGTCCCAAACCATTTCATCCTCCCACTCCCCTCGGGAGCTGTCGACTATCTCCATGATTTGGGAAGGAACATAGGGGAAATCCAGGCCTCACTCCAGGGCAACTCGGCGGTGCTGCTCTCGCTGAAACTGGAAGAGTCTAGGTAGCTCCTTAGCCTTTCCTCTTCCAGGTAGAACATGGGTGTCAGGGGATCTGACCACCCACTGGCGGTAGGTACTTGCCCTGGTCTGGGTGGTGGATGGCCTGTTAAAAAATGGTGACTGTGAGAGGTAAGGGTTCCTGCAGCTTCACTTGTGTCCAGCTCCAACTCTGGCCCTCTCTTTTCTTCAGATGAGGTTTCCAGGCCACAGGAGTCCACGGTTTCCCACTCCTCCTCTGAATCCTCATCAGGAGATGACCATTCTGCAAGCTTTTCTAAAGACCTAAATTCAGCCTGCAGTCTGGGGGTACCCAAATCAATCGGTCTGTCCATGCCCTCCTGTTCCAAAATTCCAGAGGGCGCACCCCCCTCCTGCATCTCCACAGGACAAGGGATTTCTATGGACAGGCTCACAGGCAGCATAATGGGGAGTACTAGTTCCTGCTGGGCAGTGCTTACAAGTCCTAGGTCCTCGACCAAGCTTTCAGTCACCACTGTGTCTTCCTTGCCCAGGTCCTCTGTGTTCGCAGGGGAGCCACCAGGCCGCAACTATTCTCCACCTCTACAGGGTGGTTCCAGGCCCGATTCTAGGATCTCTGCAACTGCGGTGTGCACAGTCCTGAGCGCAGGTCCACATTAAAGTAGCGTGAATCCTGCTGGATGGCCATTTGCTGCAGCAAGGGCTGATAGCACTGTCTGCACCGGACCCATGCATCCATCATTGTGGTTGTCAACTGGCACTCCGGACACAGCAAATAAAGTCTCTCCTTCCCATCCACCACCCCGAGGGTGAATCCCCCAAGGTGCTCCAGGCGAATGCCAGTGTCTATCAGCATTCGCTCAGGCTGTTCTGGCAACCAAAGTGGGGGCTGGTAGTAAACGGCCACCTTCCGCCATCTTCCGCTGCCTCGTAGTGTCTGCTGAAAGCATGAAACCTTTCCTCTCCTCCAGGACTTGGCGCTACCCCCTAGTTTCCAGGTGGGCTGGCGCCGGACAATCTGATGGGCAAACTTGCTCCTGGTCATGCTGCTGTAACCCCTTGCGTGAAGGACGGAAACATACAGACATGCTGGTGTTAGCAGAACTTGTCTGGGCATGCTGGTTCTTACGGTGGTTGCCAGTAGCAACAGTAAATTTAGTAACCCTTGATTTCCTGTAGGGAACAACTCTCACACGGTCCCATCTATAGACACCTGCAAGCTTACCCCGATCAGCCAGAGCAACAGGAAAAAACACTTTACTGTTTGCAGCAGGATTTTGAAGCACAGGTTCAAGAGACCCAGCATTTGCAGAACACTGGCCATATTTGCAGTCCTGTGTGGCCTGCTCAAGGAGCGAGACATATTTGTAATCCATAGGCGCTATCGCCCGCCGTGGTTTCTGTTTTCGCTCATGCTACAAAAGTCACTGAATTGCAAGGTGTACATTTCAAGTGTCCGCCCCAGCGCTGGTTGGGGCAACTGGGTAGATAAAAGACAGCAAACCGACAACAGCTCCCGCTGGTTGCAATGGACAAGGGCACACTTGTTAAATGTCACTGATTAGCTAGCAGCACATATAGTATCTCACAAAAGTGAGTATACCCATCACATTTTAGTAAATATTTTATTATATCTTTTCATGTGACAACACTGAAGAAATGACACTTTGCTACAATGTAAAGTAGTGAGTGTACAGCTTGTATAACCATGTAAATTTGCTGTCCCCTCAAAATAACTCAACACACAGCCATTAATGTCTAAACCGCTGGCAACAAAAGTGAATACACCCCTAAGTGAAAATGTCCAAATTGGGCCCATTTAGCCATTTTCCTTCCCGGTGTCATGTAACTAGTTAGTGTTACAAGGTTTCAGATGTGAATGGGGATCAGGTGTGTTAAATTTGGTGTTATAGCTCTCCCTCTCTCATACTGGTCACTGGAAGTTCAACATGGCACCTCATGGCAAAAAACTCTCTGAGGATCTGAAAAAAAGAATTGTTGCTTTACATAAAAATTGCCTAGGCTATAAGAAGATTGACAAGACCCTGAAACTGAGCTGCAGCTAGGTGGCCAAGACCATGCAGTGGTTTAACATGGCAGGTTCCCCATCAGAACAGGCCTTGCCATGGTCGACCAAAGAAGTTGAGTGCACATGCTCAGCGTCATATCCAGAGGTTGTCTTTGGGAAATAGATGTATGAGTGCTGCCAGCATTGCTGCAGAGGTTGAAGGGGTGGGGGGTCAGCCTGTCAGTACTCAGACCATACATTGCACACTGCATTAAGTTGGTTTACATGGCTGTCGTCCCAGAAGGAAGCCTTTTCTAAAGATGGTGCACAAAAAAGCCTGCAAACAATTTGCTGAAGACAAGCAGACTAAGGACATGGATTAATGGAACCGTGTCCTGTGGTCTGATGAGACCAAGATAAACTTATTTGGTTCAGAAGGTGTCAAGCGTGTGTGGTGGCAACCAGGTGAGGAGTACAAAGACAAGTGTGTCTTGCCTACAGTCAAGCATGGTGGTGGGAGTGTCATGGTCTGGGGCTGCATGAGTGCTGCCAGCACTGGGGAGCTACAGTTCATTGAGGGAACCATGAATGCCAACATGCACTGTGACGTACTGAAGCAGAGTATGATCCACTCCCTTCGGAGCCTGGGCCGCAGGGCAGTATTCCAACATGATAATGACCCCAAACAGGACCACTGCCTTGCTAAAGAAGCTGTGGGTAAAGGGGATGGACTGGCCAAGCATGTCTCCAGACCTAAACCCTATTGATCATCTGCGGGGCATCCTCAAATGGAGGGTGGAGGAGTTCAGGTTCTCTAACATCATCATCGATGTCGTAATGAAGGAGTGGAAGAGGACTCCTGTGGCAACCTGTGAAGCTCTGGTGAGGGTTAAGGCAGTGCTGGAAAATAATGGTGGCCACACAAAATATTGATACTTTGGGCCAAATTTGGACATTTCCACTAAGGGGTGTACTCACTTTTGTTGCCATCGGTTTAGACATTAATGGCTGTGTGTTGAGTTATCTTGAGGGGACAGCACATTTATACTGTTATACAAGCTGTACACTCACTACTTTACATTGTATCAAAATGTAATTTCTTCAGTGTTGGCACATGAAAAGATGTAATAAAATATTTAAAAAAATAATGGTGACAGACAAAATATTGACACTTTGGACCCAATTTGGATATTTTCACTTAGGGGTGTACTCACTTTTGTTGCCAGCAGTTTAGACATTAATGGCTGTGTGTTGAGGTATTTTGAGGGGGCAGCAAATTGACACTGTTATACAAGCTATACACTAACTACTTTACATTGTAGAAATGTGTCATTTCTTCAGTGTTGTCACATGAAAAGATATAATAAAATATTCACAAAAATGTGAGGGGTGTACTCACTTTTGAGATAATGTACCATTCAGTATATACACTTCTCCTTCCTCCTCCAGCACAACGCTTGCTTCTAAAGTGTCTCCTTGTTCTTCTCTCCTGAACAATTCTTGCTTCCGGCCTAGCTAGCACATGGTGAGGCCTGCTCTGGCTTTGACCAGGCCTCATTAACCGCCTTTTGCAGGCAGGGACCGCGGTCCCCTATAGTGTAGAAAAAGTTTGTAGAAGTGCTAGCTGGCCTGATGGACTACTGCTCCCAGCCCATCCTCCTCCAGGCCTTTACTGTCCTCCTGACTGCAAGCACCTGCACACTGCCCATGGACACCAAAGTCCCAGTCCCTTCCTGCACCACTTTCAGACTGTCTTCCTCCCAATGTGCTACAGAGTGCATTTCCACTTCCCTGGGCTGTGTCACTCACCAACACCCGGTGAATTCCTTCTGAAGACCCTGCTGGTAGTACTCTCCTCCTGCTGTCCTTTCCTGCTCTCTCTCCTTGTGTGATCTCACTCCTCCTGGATGCACCCGAGCCCCAAGCCGAAGTCACTCCCCCTAGATTGGGGACTCCCTCAAGGCCCCCGACAGCCTTTAGTACTCAGTCTCCATTCTCCAACTTCCACTTGAACTCTCCTCCCAGACTCAGCTGTCCCAGGCTATTTGAGAAGGCCTGCCCCCTGCCAATCCAGGTGGGCAATTGGTCAGTGCTTCCAAAATACCCAGCAGTTCCACCTTCTGCCACACTCCCCTTTTCCATAACTTTCTGAAAAACCAGGGAGGGAGTCAACCAAAGAGTGTCACCACCTACAGTCACCAGCCACTCCCTGGACTACTCCCATGTCTAGAACAAAAACAAATAGGCCTGACAACAGCCAAGCCTGTCTAAATTTACCTACTCTAGCAAAAAATTCTAAATCAGCAACTACCTAACGTAAAGGATGCTACACTTGTAATCACTACATGGTCTATTTAAAGGGTGCAAACACCCGTGCACAGTCTGAGAGGTTGGAGCTTGGTTATTAAAGTGGAGTTCCATTTTTTTTGTTGTTGTTTTTTTTGTTCTAAAACACCCATGTACACATATATAAATTGGTATGAGTAATAAATGTGTGTTTTAGTAGTTTACTAGTTAGTGTAGTAGTTAGTAGTTCATGCTTCCTGCAAGGGGTCGGGCGCATGGATATGGGGGGTGGCGGCATGGATAGGGGGGCGCCCATAATGGATGGGCCGCCCCTGATGTGATGCCTGATTGGCCGCTGTGGAAGCTGTAAATCATTGTAGCAGTTTGAGACTGCGATCTTCCAGGTGCTGGTCTGCATGGCTGCCCTTCTGCATAGTAACCACAGGAGGTCGCTCACTCGGCATGGCCACCATTTAGAGAACATCTTGCATTTTTCTCAACCACTTCCCACCCGGCCTATAAACAAATGACAGCCGCGCAGGGGTTCCGTTATCCCGACTGGACGTCCATTGACGTCCTCAGGATAACCCGCGATTGCACGCCCGTACCACGTGATCAGCCGTGACCAATCATGACTGGTCATAGTGTAAACAGGAAGAACCGTTTATCTGCGTCTGCAGACGCGAGTAGAGGAGAGCCAATCAGCTGCTCTCCTGGCAAGGAGGGGTCTGCACTGATTTTTTATCGGTGCAGCCCCCTGTAGAATCTCCACCCAGGACCACCAGGGATGCCACCAGGACCACCAGGGAGAATACTAGGGAAGCCCACCCTGACCACCAGGGAGCCAACCCTGACCACCAGGGAGCCCACCCTAGACCACCAGGTAAGGGGCACAGTGCCCAATGTGAATGGCACTCAGTGCCCAACTTGGATGCCACCCAGGACCACCAGGGCATGCATCCTAAAAAATGGCATTTATAATTGCCACCTATCAGTGCCCACCAATGCCCACCAGTGTCACCTATCAGTGCCCACCAGTGCCACCTATCAGTGCCACCCATCAGTGCTACCTATCAGTGCCACCTATCAGTGCCCAGTGCCACCTATCAGTCCCCATCAGTGCCACCTATGAGTGCCCATCATTGCCGCCTATGAGTTCCCATCAGTGCTGCCTATGAGTGCCCATCAGTGCTGCTTATCAGTGCCGCCTATCAGTGCTGTATATATGTGCTTCACCATCAGTGCCACCTCATCAGTGCCAATCAGTACTGCCTCATCAGTGCCAATCAGTACTGCCTCACCAGTGCCTGTCAGTGTAGCCTCATCAGTGTCCATCAGTGATGGATAAAATGTACTTATTTACAAAGTTTTGTGACAGAAACAAAGAAAAACATTTTTTTAAAAAAAAATTTGGTCTTTTTTTATTTATAGCGAAATAAATAAAAACCCCAGAGGTGATCAAATAGCACCAAAAGAATGCTCTATTTGTGGGAACAAAATTATAAAAATTTAATTTGGGTACAGCGTCGCATGACTACGCAATTGTCATTCAAAATGCAGCAGTGCTGAAAGCTGAAAATTGTCTGGGCTGGAAGGGGGGTAAGTGCCTGGTATTGAAGTGGTTAATGACTGCAAAATATTCTATGATTGGGTTAGGTGAAGAGGAAGGGCTGTGACATCGCAATGGGGTTGATTTACTAGAACTGGAGAATGCAAAATTTGGTGCAGCTCTGCATAGAAACCAATCAGCTTCCAGTTTTTTTTTTTGTCAAAGCTTACAGAGGAAGTAAACCCTGATGGGTTTAACTTCCTCTTTATTACCCTGCAATGTAAAAGCATAATGGGCTACTATGCATCGCATAATAGCCTATTATGTGTCACTCACCTCCGAAGGAAGCCCACGCTGTCCCCACTCCAGGCCGCATTCCATCACCGCCCCTCTTCCTTCTGGACTCCGGCTCTGTGATTGACCAGAGTCACGTGATGTCACTCCCGCGCATGCGTGTGGGAGCCACCATTCGCGGCACGATGTCAGTGGAGAAGCGGAATAGTGGCCTGTTTCTTCACTGTATGTAGCGCCGTCACCGTATATACTCGGGTATAAGCCGAGTTTTTCAGCACATTTTTTGTGCTGAAAAAGACCCCCCTCGGCTTATACCCGAGTCAGTGTTTGTGGGTGATCAGTAGTTTCACATTAAACAGAGCTGTGCTGCTTCTAAGAGCCGTTCTGTGCTTGTAACTGTGACTAAACACATTGGAATGTAGAGAATGCTGAGAGAGGTGTCAGATTTTCAGCTTGATGTCGGCAGGTGGGTGGGACAAGCTGATGTTAGCTGTTCAGTCCCGCCCACCTCCTGATCTCAGTGAAGAGCTGCAGCTCTCTCTCAGCATTCTCTACATTCCAATGTGTTTAGTCACAGTTACAAGCACAGAACGGCTCTTAGAAGCAGCACAGCTCTGTTTAATGTGAAACTACCTTACTCATCCCCTATGTGTTCTGGCTACAGTCTCTGTGTCCTGGCTAATATCTCTGTGTCCTGGCTACAATCCCTGTGTCCTGGCTAATATCCCTGTGTCCTGGCTAATATCCCTGTGTCCTGGCTAAAATCCCTGTGTCCTGGCTAAAATCCCTGTTTTCTGGCTAATATCCCTGTATCCTGGCTAATATCCCTGTGTCCTGGCTAAAATCCCTGTGTCCTGGCTAATATCCCTGTGTCCTGGCTAAAATCCCTGTGTTCTGGTTACAGTCTCTGTGTCTTGGCTATTATCCCTGTGTCCTGGCTAATATCCCTGTGTCCTGGCTAATATCCCTGTGTCCTGGCTAAAATCCCTGTGTTCTGGCTAAAATCCCTGTGTTCTGGCTCCCTGTCCCTGTGTTCTGGCTACAGTCTCTGTGTCCTGGCTAATATCCCTGTGTCCTGGCTAATATCCCCGTGTCCTGGCTAAAATCCCGGTGTCCTGGCTAAAATCACTGTGTTCTGGCTCCCTGTCCCTGTGTTCTAGCTGCTGCATTTCCCACCCTAGGCTTATACGCGGGTCAATAAGTTTTCCCATATTTTTTGGGCAAAAGTAGGGGGTCGGCTTATACACGGGTCGACTTATACACGAGTATATACGGTATCTCCTAAACCGTGCAAGTTTAGGAGATATTCACGGAGCCTACAGGTAAGCCTTATTATAGGCTAACCTGTAGGTTAAAGTGGTTGTAAAGGGTTTACAACCACTTTAATTCTACAAGCTGAAGTTAGACGCTGATTGGCTACCATGCACAGCTGCACCAGGTTTTGCACTCTTCAGTTTTAGTAAATCAACTGCAATGTAACATCAATGCTTTGTATTCATTGAGAAAACACATTGGGATGTAGAGAATGCTGAGAGAGGTGTCAGATTTTCAGCTTGATGTCGGCAGGTGGGTGGGACAAGCTGATGTCAGCTGTTCAGTCCCGCCCACCTCCTGATCTCAGTGAAGAGCTGCAGCTCTCTCTCAGCATTCTCTACATTCCAATGTGTTTAGTCACAGTTACAAGCACAGAACGGCTCTTAGAAGCAGCACAGCTCTGTTTAATGTGAAACTACCTTACTCATCCCTTATGTGTTCTGGCTACAGTCTCTGTGTCCTGGCTAAAATCTCTGTGTCCTGGCTACAATCCCTGTGTCCTGGCTAATATCCCTGTGTCCTGGCTAATATCCCTGTGTCCTGGCTAATATCTCTGTGTCCTGGCTACAATCCCTGTGTCCTGGCTAATATCCCTGTGTCCTGGCTAATATCCCTGTGTCCTGGCTAAAATCCCTGTGTCCTGGCTAAAATCCCTGTTTCCTGGCTAATATCCCTGTATCCTGGCTAATATCCCTGTGTCCTGGCTAAAATCTCTGTGTCATGGCTAATATCCCTGTGTCCTGGCTAAAATCCCTGTGTCCTGGCTAATATCCCTGTGTCCTGGCTAAAATCCCTGTGTCCTGGCTAATATCCCTGTGTCCTGGCTAAAATCCCTGTGTTCTGGTTACAGTCTCTGTGTCTTGGCTATTATCCCTGTGTCCTGGCTAATATCCCTGTGTCCTGGCTAATATCCCTGTGTCCTGGCTAAAATCCCTGTGTTCTGGCTAAAATCCCTGTGTTCTGGCTCCCTGTCCCTGTGTTCTGGCTACAGTCTCTGTGTCCTGGCTAATATCCCTGTGTCCTGGCTAATATCCCCGTGTCCTGGCTAAAATCCCGGTGTCCTGGCTAAAATCACTGTGTTCTGGCTCCCTGCCCCTGTGTTCTAGCTGCTGCATTTCCCACCCTAGGCTTATACGCGGGTCAATAAGTTTTCCCATATTTTTTGGGCAAAAGTAGGGGGTCAGCTTATACACGGGTCGACTTATACACGAGTATATACGGTATCTCCTAAACCGTGCAAGTTTAGGAGATATTCACGGAGCCTACAGGTAAGCCTTATTATAGGCTAACCTGTAGGTTAAAGTGGTTGTAAAGGGTTTACAACCACTTTAATTCTACAAGCTGAAGTTAGACGCTGATTGGCTACCATGCACAGCTGCACCAGGTTTTGCACTCTTCAGTTTTAGTAAATCAACTGCAATGTAACATCAATGCTTTGTATTCATTGAGAAAAATGCAAGGTGTTGCTGTGCAGAATGAGTGACCTCCTGTAGTTACTGCGCAGAGCGTTCAATCTTACTATAAATGAGTGAACTAATTTTGTTTGAAAGCCCTTAATGGAAATCGCATTCACAGTTAAAATTTTGATTGTTCATATACGAAATTAGAAAAATATTCCATCTGGCTCCTTCCAATTTTCTATTCATTATAGTTGAAAAGGATCATTGATTTGACCTCACTAATCTTTAGAAAATTGAACAAATGTTCCAAAACTTGGCTTCTTGATGGACAAGATTCTTTCCTTTTTCTTTAACTTCTTTTTTTTTCCCTTTCCCTTTTTCTTTTTCCCTCCCTCCCCGCTTCCCTTTTTCTTTTTCATTTTCCCCTTCTTCTTCTAACTCTCTTACCAACAACACTGCATTGTTCTACTGATACACCTGTTTGATGGATGAATAGTTATTTATTTATTATTTATTTCAGGTACTTATATAGCGCTGTCAATTTACGCAGCACTTTACATATACATTGTACATTCACATCAGTCCATACCCTCAAGGAGCTTACAATCTAAGGTCACTAACTCACATTCATATATACACATACTAGGGCCAATTTAGACAGGATCTAATTTACCTACCAACATGTCTTTGGAGTGTGGGAGGAAACCGGAGTACCCGGAGGAAACCCACGCAGGCACAGGGAGAACATGCACACTCCAGGCAGGTAGTGTGGTGGTTGGGAGCCTCACTTTAGAGTGGCTGCCCTATCTGGGGCTTGGTTTCTTCAGTTGCTCCCACTAATTTACTTTATTTTCTTAGCATGTTTCATGTCCATTGTTTTCTTCTTGAATGTTGACCATTGTATTACCGATAAGTTTATCCACTTGCCCTCCGGAAGATTTACCTCCCTTCATGACCATGCTATTTTTTGCATTTTGACACTGCATTACTTTAACTGACAATTGCGCAGTCATCAAATGCTGTACACAAGTGAAATTTCTATTATTTTTTTTCGCACAAATAGAGCTTTCATTTGGTGGTATTTGATCACCACTGGG
Source organism: Glandirana rugosa (assembly GCA_018402905.1). Lineage (NCBI taxonomy): Eukaryota > Metazoa > Chordata > Amphibia > Anura > Ranidae > Glandirana > Glandirana rugosa. Next base: position 511,695 of record BLSH010310864.1, read on the forward strand.
TTTTTTACTTTTTTGCGCCAAAAAACAAAAAAAGACCACAATATTTGAATTAAAAACATTTTTTTTTTACTTTCTGCTATAAAACATATCCAATAAAAAAATTTTAAAAATCTAATTTCTTCATACATTTAGGCCAAAATGTATTCTGCTACATATTTTTGGTAAAAAAAAAATCCTGATAAGTGTATATTGTTAGATTTACGCAAACATTACACTATGTGGGAACCAGTGACACTAATACAGTGATCAGTGCTAAAAATATGCACTGTCACTGTACTAATGATACAGGCTGGGAAGGAGTTAACATCAACAGTAGGGCGATCAAAGGGTTAAATGTGGGCCTAACAGTGCATGGTGTGTTTACTGTGTAGTGCTTTTACTAAGGGATATGCTGTTTTTTATTCCTTGCTACAGGGAAACAAACAGCAGCACATCCCCGCTGAGAGTACAGAGCTCTGTATTGTTTACATACTCATAGTGCTGTGCTGTCTTCCTCCTCGCCAATCAGTGGGTGCTGCACACCTCTTGTCCTCAAGTGCTGGACCATGTACTAGGTACATGATATGGCACAGGAGAGCCACTATTATTTGATGCCGGGTGCACATTTTGTGATGCTTATCTGGGGTGCTTTTGTTTACTCTATCATACCTCCCAACTTTTTGAGATGGGAACCGGGGACACCTATTAGCAAAAGTATGTAGGCATAGGACACATCCCATGGCATGTCCCCTTAAATGAGAATTATACAAAAAATAAGATTAGTTAAAGCCACAAGCGTTTTTTTTTTACCACTACTATTGCTTGAGGGCCAGTTCACACCATAGCAACTCAATCCGGATGCGCTTCAGATGCTTTTCTGCACGCACATTTTTAATGCGTTCCAGTGCATTTTTGATGCAGTCCAGTGCATTTTTTCTTCCTCCTTTTTCTTAACCCTGAGGGCTGGTTCACACCATAAAAACGCACTCCAGATCCGTTTCTGCATGAGCATTCTTAATGCATTTTTTTACGCATTCCAGTGCGTTTTTGGTGCGTTTTGATTTATTTATGTTTTTTTTTCCACTATACTAGGGTCCAGTGCGTTTTTGATGCATGTTTAATGCGTTCCAGTGCGTTTAAGTGCATTCTTGATGCGTTTTACTGCATTCTAGTACAGTACAATACAGGTAAAATGCAACATGTTCTACTTTTTCTGGAACTGGAAAGCCCTGGAACTGACAGCACTGGTGTGAACTATGCCATGGGAAACCATACTACTTTCCATGCGTTTTTGTTGCAGAAAAATAATGCACTGTACTGCATGTGGTGTGAACTGGCCCTGAATAAGGACATGTGTGTTCCAGTGCGTTCTTGATGCATTTTACAGCGTTCCAGTACAGTCCAGTGCAGGAAAAATGCAACATGTTCTACTTTTTTTTCTGGAACTTAAATTCACTGGAACTGCAAGCACTGGTGTGAACTATGCCATTGAAACCCATATAACCTACTTTCCATGTGTTTTTGATGCAGAAAAAAAATGCACTGGACTGCATGTGGTGTGAACTGGCCCTTATACTGGCTTTTGAAATTTACAAATGTAGAAATATAGAAAATTGGATGAAAAGTTTAGCACTGGGAAACACTTTTTTTTTTTACAATTATATACATTAGACCAAAATGAGGGACAAATGAGGAGGAAAGAGGGACAGAGGGACAGTCCCTGGAAATCTGGTACAGTTGGGAGCTATGCTCTAGTTCTCCCAGCTACATTTCCAGAATATGATGGATGTATACAATGATCTTACAGTTGATTCTGTATCTTGTAATTTTCTATCATTCTTTTGAAAAATCAATAAAAACGATTAACCACTTCCCGACCGCCGTATGCAGAATGACGGCTGGGAAGTGGCTGAGTTATCCTGACTGGACGGGGGGGCGCGCATCGCGGCGATTGGTGGTGTGGGGGGTTAGTCTGACCCCCCGCAATGCCGATCTCGGTAAAGTGCTTCCATCCGAAGCACTTTACCATGTGACCAGCCGTGACCAATCACGGCTGGTCACAGTGTAATACAAGAAAGCCGTTTACCGGCTTTCCTGTACTCAGGTCTGCAGACCTGATGAGGGGAGAGCCGATCGGCTGCATCCCTGACAGGGAGGGTTTGTGCTGATGATTTATCAGCACAGCCCTCCCTCGGATCGCCACCCTAGACCACCAGGGAGCCTGCCCAGGGATGTGCCCACCCAGGACCACCAGGGAGCCGACCAGGGACCACCAGGGAGCCGATCTGGACCACCAGGGAGACCCCCCTAGACCACCAGGTAAGTGACATACTGCTCAGGTCCACCTTCACTCAGTGCCACCTTCAGATGCCACCCTAGACCACCAGGGAATGAGCCCCTATTAATGTATATGCCCACCAGTGCCCTTATCAGTGCCCACCAGTGCCCCTATCAATGCATACCAGTGCCACACATCAGTGCCCACCATTGCCACCTACCAGTGCCCACCTATCAGTGCCCATCAGTGCCACCTATCAGTGCCCAGTGCCGCCTATGAGT
>BLSH010310864.1:562967-592285 GCA_018402905.1 Glandirana rugosa
AATATCGTCTTTTATTCTCTAGGGTCTCTGCTAAAAAATAATATATAATGTTTGGGGGTTCCAAGTCATTTTCTAGCAGAAAACACTGAATATTTAATTGTAAGCCACTAATGTGAGAGAGTGTTTAGTCTATAAATGGTTAAACTTTCCTGACAGCCCGGGAGATAATTGCTTTGAAAGAACGAGAAGATACATTGTTGTTCCTTTATTCTTCTAACTCTCAACAAACATTCCAGGCAGCCTGTTTGTTACTTTTCTTCAGTCTAAGTGGAAACAAATGTCCCAGGCAGCGGCCGAGTTTAACAGCTGTTAGATGAAGCAGAGAACTCTCGGCTCTCGCTGAATCTGACGCTGAATCTGACAGCTGTTTTACCATGGGGAGAGAAGAAACGGCAGTCACTCGCCAGGACGCGATTTCTGGTCGCCATGGCGACCTGGCGCCTGGGGTTTGTCGAGGCCTGGGTTAAAAGCACACTGCTGCCCGAATAGCGGCGCAATAGCGCTGCTATAATGGGTGGTAAAACGCCACTAATTAGAGGCGTTTTACTGCTTATGCTCGGGCGGCTCCGGTGTGAAAGGAGCCTTGGTGTACTTCAAACTTGGAGGTAAATTAAAGTGTTACTAAACCCAGAATCCTGCATTCACTATATCTGTATATCTGGTCTCCCACAGTACATGGGAAAAAAATATATATATATATAGCAGTCTTGTGACTGACTTCTCAGTGTCTGGTTAAAGCTTGTAGGTGATCTCACTATTCTCTGACTGTCCTATGAGGCTGCAGGACCCTGGGCCCTCTGTATGGACAGTGCTGATTTGTCGTCCCCCCCCAAAAAAACACCTCTCTAGCAATACACACCAAACTGAGCATATTCAGAATGATCTCAAGGCTCTGTACTATCAGGAGATGGATTGGAGACTGTGGAAGAAGGGGAGGATCAGAGAAGACAGGATCAAACAGCCTTTTTCAGAATGCAAAAGCTTAACACCCTAAGTTCCACAGTGAGTATACCAAGCATGCTTTACTGCATATAGTATACATACTGATTTTACTGTTGTGAGTTTAGTAACACTTTAAACCAGCCTTTCTCAACCTTTTCAACACAGAGGAACCCTTGAAATAATTATCCAGTCTCAGGGAACCCCTGCTAAAAATTAAAAATCTACAACTCATGATACATTAGTGTGATGGTCCATGGGAAGAATGCTCCTTACACTTGTGGTCATTGGGAAGAATTACCCCTTACAGATAGCTAAAAAGATCAATGGTGTCATTGGGAATTTATCTGAGAGGTAGAAATTGACCATTGCTCAAGGAACCCCTAGCAACCTCTGGAGGAACCCTAGGGTTCCACGGAACCCTGGTTGAGAAACCCTGCTTTAAATGGACATTTTTTTCCCTTACTCTCAGGAGCATTCCACTTGCATTTGAGATGCTTCTGTGCTCATTCAGAGTGTTGTCAGAGGTGCATTTGACCACCTTTCTTACCTGCGTTTCTTCACCTACGAAGTTGCATCAACCTTCTAGATGCTTTTGCATTTCCATTGACTCGCATGGGAAGAGAAGTAGTTTCTACACAAACATTAGTGTATACATTCCACTTTGGCCCTGGTTCACGTTTTTGCGACTTGCATCACATAAAGTCAAAACACATTTATTTCAATTGCAGCTGTTCGAATCAATGTGTCTCAAGTCACAGCTACTTAAAAAAAAAAAAAAAAAAAAAGATTTCTGCACTACTTTGATGTGACTTAAGAGTCCCATGGACCTGTTGCACTGAAAAATCACACTGAAAGTCTCATAACAGTTGGGTTGCAGCAATGTGAACTGAGCCTTATTGTTCAATACTTTTTTTTTTTTTTTTTGCTTCTGGTACAAGGTTGGTCTTTAATTCCATACAGGCTCTGCTGGTGGAATGGCATTTTTATCAGCTGTGAGGTTGCAGCACTGTGAAGTGCCCCTGGTGACTTTCTTTGCTATATGTGCTGCTCATGTAGTTATAAGGTTCCCTTTTGACGTAAGTGGTGTCAATGCCAAATTCCAGACAGAAAGAGCACAAGAGAGTGGGGAAAATGAGTTTTGTAAGGGCTTTTACTTGACATACAACTCCTGTAGTAACTTTGCTCTGCTGGCCCATCATTGCATCCTTTAACCACAGTTCCCGGGTCAGACATCTCTAGCGCCAGCCGGTGCGACTTCGGCATGTAGCACCCTGCTTCTTTGTGAATATGGATCCCTTAGTTTGATTCCCACAATTCAATTTACTTGACATATTTCTATGTTCATTGCTATGTTATTACCTTTTAACCATTTTACTTTCTAGATCATGTCTATGCATCAACCCCTGAAGAGTGAGACTGAACTCACGAAACATGTTGGGTCACCATAGATGCTATGACACACTTACTATGGACTGTCTGATGACTGTATGTAACTATGTAATGGATTTGTTCATTTGGGCCAACTGTTTGGCATTTTAACACTTTTCCTAGGCCTGTTGCTGGCATACGCAATGAACCTATACTATGTGTTTATTATTGGCTGTGTGACGCTTCATCTAAAGTCCCAATGGGCTAAACTCTGTATTTGTATGTATAATGGGGATGGAGGCTCCTCGCAGGGTACTACCAACCATATCCACTATATTCTTTTTCTTAACTTGCAGTCTAACTTTCTTGGAAATAGTCTTGTGCTTTAGGACTCCACTTTGAAGCAGTTGCCCATGCTCAGACTTTAGAGCCACGGGGAACCATGTTCATCCACATTTGCAAGACTTTGTTTTGGAATATTCAATTGTTTATAGAGGCAGTGAATTATGGTCAACACGGGCTCATCCTTCTAGCTCGTCTTTTATTGTTGACCACTTTAAACAAAAAAGTGTGCACAGCATTTTATGGTACAATGCATTAAGTACATTTACTATTATCCCTTCGCCTCCCTGCAACGTCCCACAGATAGCTGCTAACCTATCACTGAACTGAAGCTTCCTGTGATGGGGTGGCAACAATGCCGCACTGTTCCTGAATTCAGAGCAGAGTTGCCATCCATGTGGGCTGTAGCTCCTTGCGCTACCGTCTGATAAATGTTTCAGGGGGTGTGGCCATCAGCATTGTCACTGCTGATTAACAGATCAGTAGCTTGTCAACCAGCAGCTGGCCACGCACCGATCCTCCTCTTCTGCGGTGCCCCACTGGCGCTCCTGGCCTCTCCTTTTTGATGGGTGCCACCACGGGAAGCCGCTTTCCATGGGGGCACCCGAGCATGCTCGCTCTCGAGTCCCACTGCTGTTCCATTGAAACAGAAAGCGGGACTCAGCACCACCCCCTGCTCCCCTATCATAGCTTTTGATTGACATCAGCAGGAGCCAATGGCTCCCACCGCTATCAATGTGTCCAGTGATGAGGGAGTCCGTCGTGGTAGCCGCTGCACTCGTGCACGCCGCTGGATTGGATCAGGCTGCACAAAAGGTTTTTCACCTTAAAGAGGAAGTAAAACCAGATTGGGTTTACTTTCCTCTATATTCCCCTGTAATGTAGAATCATAATGTGCTACTATGCACCGCATTGTAGCCCATTATGTGCCACTTACCTGCAAACGAAGCCTGCAACGTCCAGCAATGTCCCCACTCCAGGTCGCATGCATCTTCTGCCCCTCTTCCTTCCGGGGCCGCAACTCCAGCGCTGTGACTGGCCGGAGTAGCGTGACTTCACTCCCACGCATGCTTGCGGGGGCCGCCATTCACGGCATAGTCGCAGCGGAGGAACGGCGCGGAGGACATTTCTTCACTTTGCATGTGCCGACATGACGTTGTCACAGCTTCAACACTGCATATCTCCTGAACCGTACAAGTTTAGGAGATATGCAGGGCACCTACAGGTAAGCCTTATCATAGGCTTACCTGTAGGTTAAAGTGGTTGTCACAAGTTGACAACCACTTTAATGCATAGAATGCATTAAGGTGAAAAACCTTAGTGTTACTAAACCCAGTAATATGAAAATAGTTAATCTGTCACCCCCCCACAGCACCCACAGCTTATAAATATTCATTTTACATTAAAATATTGCCACTATATACCTTTTTTGGATGATCTGCATAACCATGGTCCGTGATCAACTGCACAGTTTCTCCAGTTCTGGGAGTTCATGTAGGAGGAGATTTCCACTATAGCCTGTATACATACCCACATGTGAAATGTCAATATCATGTGACCTGGCTAGCTCTGAGAATACGTGAATGTTCTCTCCAGCATAAAAGACACAACTGAGCATGTGTAGGTCGGCTACCCTGCCTGTGTTAAGCTGGCCTTCCTCAGTGCAGGGAGGGGAAGATCTATGCATACAGGATAAAACAACCTTTTTACACAAAGCAGAGGATTAACCCCTTAAGTTCCACAGGGAGTATAACAAGCATGCTATGCTGCATATACAGACTGATTTTATTGTTGTGGGTTTAGTAACACTTGGCTTTAGAGCCACTTTAAAAGGCGTAGTCTCAGATGTGCAAAGATTCCTATTGCTACACTTTAATGAGGATTGCAGACATTGTACAAGATTCAAGCTTATCCACCTGCTCATGTTCTTATATGTACTGGGATTGTTGGATGCATTGAGAATATTTGCCGAATCTTGAAAAACTTGTTAAAGTAAATCTGTTGTGAAACCTGTATGTATAATGCAACTTGCCTATACAAGCACAGGCAGCAAAGTCCTAGTACACACCCTTACTTCCTATGTCAGTCTGCACTTCCAGCAAACCCAAGAATCCCGGCATCACACAGCGCAATAGGAGCAAACATAAAGAAAAGTCCGGATGGCTGCATGCCAACGACCCACTTTGTTGAAGATAAGACCAAAATGACAGGTGGTATAAACACAACAGGGGAAAAGGGGGTAAACATCTTTTGCGCTGTTAACAGCGCTTATTAATAACATTACCTGGTAATGAATAAGCGCTGGTAATAGCGAAAAATGCATTTACCTTTTCCCCTGCTGTGTTTGTACCACCTGTCATTTTGGTCTTTTATCCTCAATAAAATAGATCGTTGGTGTGCAACCATCCGCACTTTCTTTGCCCTACACTGTGTAGCATGCGAGCTGGGCTTGCACCCGATTGGAGGATTTGTATGGGGATGAGTTTGAAGTGAATTTACCTAGAGCAGCAGTGCATTGGTTATAGCAATAATAAATACCCTGAACCTGAAGTACAAACTTTTTCATGTTTCACTGATGTTAAAGGTCGAACTATCACTATATTTTATACATCTATATCTATCCCACAGCGAACAAGTAAAAGAAGCAACTGCTCCTATTCAGATTCATAACTGCTTTGCACCGTATAGCACATTTTATTTCTGGTTATGCTGGCTGTAGCTCCACCCAGGGCTAAACCCAATTTATGGGCATTCCCATGAGGATCTACAGTACAGAACTAGTGGTTCCTCCTATAGGGGGGCCCCCCAAGGCAGGTGCCTCTGCCTTGGGCCAGCTCTGCCTTTTAAGAACCAAAGCAAATCTGTAGCTATCACATCACATTGACGGCTTCAAACTAAAACTTTTTAAGCTCTAGATCAAACCCACTTTAAAGGTTTGGTGTTTTACTGCTTCATAAGTGTTCTCTGGCAGCTTTTATGCTTACAATTAAAAGTCGGGCTGTACTGCTCACACAGATGCTCGTTCCACAGCTGAGCACTCACGCATGTCCCTGATGCTGGCTGAGCTCAGGAAGCACATTTACTGCAAAGGACATGGGACATATAAAGATATCTGTTCTGTTAAGTAGCACTTACTAAATTTTTCAGTGGATTGTAAAAAACAAGACCTAATTCGGAAATAACACCACTTGGCTCTCCATTTAAAGTCAACCTGTCCTGTAAAAAAAAAGTACCCAACTATCACTAAGTTCAGGCACCACCGTAAAAACTATTTGTGGTGCCTTCAATTGGAGACTTCGTTTTTTTTTTTTCATAGCAAAAAGGGCCTTATTATTTATATATATATATATATATATATATATATATATATATATATATTTAATGTGGAGCCTGGTTATAAAAGTTTGTCCTAAAAAACTGTAGTTGGAACTAGTTCACATACCTTTTGCACATTGAGCCTTTTTCTTTAGAAATGTTGGGACAAACTTCCCTTGCTGTAGTCTAAGCTGGTGGTTCTCAACCTCAGTCCTCGAGTACCCCCAACGGTCCATGTTTTTAGCTTTTCCTTTACTTTGCACAGCTGCTTTAAATCAATATCAATGACGTGGTACAGGCGGTCCCAGGGTTACAAACAAGATAGGGACTGTAGGTTTGTTCTTAAAGCGGTATTAAAGACGCCTGATTAAAAAAAAAAATAATAATCCTGCAAGACAATGGCATAATATGTTTGTATGCATCGCATACTAACCTATTATGAAATACTTACCTTAGAATGAGGCCCCCGATGCCCGAGTCGGTCAACGCTAAGAACGCTGACATGATGGTCCTCTTCTTTCTTTTGGGTACATGGCTCCGGCGCTGTGAGTGGCCGGAGCCGTGTGACGTCACTCCCGCGCATGCGCGTGGGAGATCTTCGTTCCGGCAGCCAGCTCTGATTTGCCGGCCGCCTCGGCCGGATCATCAGAACTTATGCGCCGTTAATGTCAGCAGCTGCATGCAGGGCGAATATCTCCTAAACCATGTAGGTTTAGGAGATATTTATTTTACCTACAGGTAAGCCTTATTATAGGCTTACCTGTAGGTAAAAACAGTAGTGGGGGGTTTACTACCACTTTAATTCTAATTTGTTTGTAAGCCGGAACAGGTACATTTTTAAGTGTAGCTTCAGCCAAAAAACAATTTTTAAACTTTTTGGATAGCATAGGGAAGGGTTATCACCCCTGTAATGTTTGTTTTGCTGTCTATGTTTCTGTTCAGAAGATTTCACCTCACTTCCTGTCCCAATGATAATTGGATTTGGAAAATGTTGAGTTGTTGTACACACTATCCGAAAATCGGACGACAGATCGTCCGTTTTTTTTCCCATGCTAATCTCAGATCGAATCGGAAGAGTTTACTTTAGTCACGAAAATTCTCGCACGACAGAATAAAAAATCGGAAGCGATGTGATGTGTGCAGTGTATTTGTATTGCATTTTTGAACGACAGCTGTACTGATGAAACGAAAATCGTACGATCGGGCACCGCGCGAGAAAATTTTTCCTGCATGTCCGATCTCGTCCGGACGGAAAACATTGGATGAACTGTCATGATCGGCTCTCAAAAGCTCTGTACTAACGATCCGATTATCGTACGACCGCATCGAAAGCGGTATTTTCCGTCCGATTTTCGGATAGTGTGTACGGGGCATTACAGGAGTGAATTTCCCTTCCTAGGGGGAGATTTCCTGTCACTTCCTGTTGTCTCCCTCCGTTTGTAAGTAGGAGTCGTTCGTAAGCAAGATGTTTGTAACTAGGGGACTGCCTGTATTGATAAGAAGAGCTATTTTATCTAAGGAAAGTTCCCAAAACCTGGCCCGTTGGGGGTACTTGAGGGCTGAGATTGAGAAGCACTGGTCTAGGCAATGCAGCAAACATTCTTATGGGCAGTTAAAGGAATGTAAGCCATGAAGCAACGTCCCTATGTCAGAGTTGTCTAGTGGAAGCTGCCTTTTTTGTGACATCTCGCTAGTCCGCACTTTGGGAGTCACAGAAAGGCTGCTTGTATCAAAAGCTTCTATCTCAGGTATTTTTTTGTGGCAGATTGTGAGATGCGCTCTCCATGTTTGTGATGGCCTGCACCACACAGTTTCAAAGCACAACGTAAGGCTTATCTGCGAGCCTTCAACGCCATAAATAAGACTAAAACTTACATGCTATTGTAGGAAATAAAAAAAGATGAAAAATACATTGGGTCCCACCTTCTGGCCACTTAAAAGCCCTGGTGGAGTCACGGTGCTTAACTGCTGCCTGCTGAGGAAGTTTGAGTTCCCAAAATCCTGCAAGAATAAAGCCCTTCCTTCATGGTGCTGCAAGCTACACCAGGTATGGCTGGTGATGTATAGGAATTGACACACACAGGAGCAAAAAAATCAAGCTTCTCTTCATAGTCATACAGGCAGATGTGAAGACAGTAAATGGGATAATAATACAGCGCTAATGTCAGTTGAATTTAGGAGCTGCAAGCAGAGGTACACAATACAGGTACTAAACAAGCATAAGAAGATTATGGCTACCCTAGTATTGATAGAAGAGTCCTTCGAGTCCTCTTAATAATTCAGGTTGCACTAGAAGCATAGTCCGGATGGCTAATATATAAGCAAAAAGGAACACCCGGTGTGATACTCCAAACGCTGTGCTCTACATCCACCACCAGACAAATGTTCAGCTTACCAACAGTAAGCGCATCAAGCACATGCGGCTCTCAACCCAGCCAAGGCCCCTATCAGTTACTGGAAGGCTCCTCTCCCCACTCTCATTCTCCAGAGGTTGGATCAAGCCCACACAGAACAAGCTCACGGAGTAACACCGATATCCATATGTAGGGAATAAGTCCCACCATAGCATAATATCTCTTGCACAAAAGTAATGCACTGGCAGAAATCTGTTAAAAACGAGCATAAAAACGGTAGCCGGCCGGCTATGAAGAAACTCCCGTCCCACGGATCAGAGAGTTGAAGCAGTGACGTCACCGCTTATATACTAGCCATCCGGACTATGCTTCTAGTCCAGCCTGAATTATTAAGAGGACTCTAAGGACTTTCTATTGTACTTCTATCAAGACTAGCGCAGCCTTAATCTTCAGATGCGAAGACACTTTTCAACAAAACATTTTGTCATTTTCCTAAGATTTTATGAACCGGTTAGGTTATCATGGGTGTTCTGAAGGTTATGTTAATGCTCATCAGAGTTCTTTGACCTTGCTAAGTGTTTCACTAATTTGGTTTATCTTCCCTTTTTACTCTTCTGTGCCTTGCACTGACTTCAAAGTGGCTCAGAGTTCTAAATTTATTATTGTGTCTAGAATTGAAAAATGATTGTAGAGCCATCCTAGCTGAGCGGCTGTGGGAACCGTGATCCGGGGGCAGTGGTAGGAGCCCAGTCTCCTCTGGATTAATGTCACTTGATGGAGCGGAAAGACTAAAGTCATGCTTAGCAGCTTACAACACAAAATGCACAAACATAATGGAGGTTAAGCGAGCAGGCGATTGCTGACTGGTTCCTTCTCAATAAAGTGACATTTGTTGGTATAAATGTCGAGGAGTCTTCACACTTCAAAGCTTCCCTCTGAGACTTTTTTTTGTGTGTGTGTCTGTTTTACTTTTATTTTTGGCTATTTAGTATATTATTAGTTGCCTGTTATTATACTGTCCCAATGAATCTGGGATTGTCTAGATCAGCGTTTCTCAACCTTTTTTCAGGCAAGGCACCCTTTAAAATGAGGCACTATCTCATAGCACCTCATTTTAAATTGTAAAAGAAACAAATAGTTTTACATAAAGCAGCGGCATTGACACATGTAGGACACCCAACATTAGAGATGATTTATTTTATACACCTTTGTACACTGGCACTGACTAGTATTCCAGTGTTTCTCCTCTCCCTCATTCAGCTAATGTGACCCCCAGTGCAGACGGAAAAGGACAAATAAGGACATCCTCAGGTGCTCAATGTCTTCCTTATCAATTTATGACATCATTTATAGGAATCCCAGCAGCCGGCTCACACAGTGCCCAAGGTTGTAATGCTGCACAAATTAAAGCCCATGGCATTGTGTAACAAAAAAATGCAGGTGAGATCCACCTGCCAGCATGCTGACAATTTTGGGCAATTTGAGGCAATTGTTTGCATTTTTACCAAGGCATGCCTGAAGAGCCCAGAAGGCACCCTGGTTGAAAAAGGCTGGTCTAGAGTAGTTGTGATCTGAGCAAATGAGTAGATTGAGTTTGAGGTTTGCCACTTTATAGCCAGTGACCATTGTACCGCTTTAGCAGCATTCGATTTGGAGAGAGGTGGATCCAACGCTGGTTCTTCCATCGTTAAAGTGATTATAAATGATCTCCTTGTAAAACAACCCATTTACTTTAAAATAGAAATTAAATGCAAAATATGTTTTGTATATAGATATAAAAAAAAAAAAAAACTTTTATAAAAGCCCTTTTTTAGAAGTGATCACATTCGCTCTGTTCTCAGCTGCATAGGAGCTGGGGGGGAGGAGGAGCAGAACACTGAGCTTCCCAGTGAATGGCTGTGCAGAAGAGTGTGTCAGGACAAGTCTGATCATTGGAGGAGAGCAGGCTGAGTTCCTATCATAGCTAGAGAACTGATCGTGGTGTGCTCCTTCTTAGTGTGGTCAGTTTTTAATAGGAAAGCAAGGGGGCTAGCAGGAACACCAGGGATTTCGCATAAAGGAAGCAATACAAAGAGGACAGGATACTTTCTCGTACAAATACATGATGCAACAGGCACATATCAGGAATATGAAGTGTTGTGGTAACAAATGCTTTAATTTCACCATAATTCCTTTGCAACTCAGAGCTTGAACAGCGGTGATGATAAACTGCTGTCGCTACATTAAGCCCACTAAAGCCTCCTATGTTAGCCCCTTCAAGCTTTAGGTGGGTACCTTGTCTTCATTTTAGTGTGGGTCTACAGCAGTTATTACATATCTGGCATTACTGAGAAAGTCGCAGGCTCGTGTTGCTCATATCTATATAAATTACTGTTTATTGTGCTCATCCTCTGGCTTCAATACTTCCTGGATCAGTAACCCAGAACAAGTATGCAAATCGGAATTCCTATCTTCACTAGTTACATAGTTAGTAAGGTTGAATAAAGACACTAGTCCATCCAGTTCAACCTGTGTGTGTGTGTGTGTGTGTGTGTGTGTGTGTGTGTGTGTGTACTTGTCAATAATAATTTTTTCCTTATCTCTGTATAATATGTTCACGAAGATGCATGTTCAAGAGTCATTTAAAACTATCAATATTTCATTCTGACATCACCAATTGTGGTAGAGCATTCCACATCCTTATTGTTCTGACAGTGAAAAACCCCCTATGTAGCTTGAGGTTAAAGCGATTCTCCTCCCGTCTCATTATGTGGGCCTGTGTCTTCTTACACTCCCTAAATCTGAATAGTTTCCTACCACTGGGATCGCCATTGAGGTATTTGTATATCGCTTTCATATCTCCTCTCAAGTGTCTCCTCTCCAAGGAGAATGAGTTTAGTGCTTGTAGTCGTTCCTCATTATTAAGGTACATGCTTTAGGCAGGCAAGAAAATTACATGATTCCCCCATTGATACAGTCAGTGTTAATGTGGGAATCCCTCCCATGGAGCTGTTGTATTCTTGTGGCGCGGGGAGCTGTTTCTGCCGGGGGAACGCAATGGTTATTACCAGAGTGGCTGGCAATAATCTTGTGCTAGAAATCTGACATGATAGTTGTACCCAAGACCATATAGATGATCAGTCCCTGCTAAACCGGCTGAGGTTTGAATACTCTATGGCTGACTTAACTTTGTCTGCAGTGGTGGTCTACATCATTTGTTTTTTTTTTTTTTTTTCCCCCTCTGCTACAAGCTTTAAGACATGTAGTAAAGCTTATTTGTGCCTTTATAGAAAAGTTCAATATGTCCTGATAGTCGTTCAAGTCATGGCAAGTGATACTGAGATCTAGGACACCTTTTGAGGCCAGTCCTAGAGCCTTTTCCTAGATAATATGGTGGTGGTGGGATTGCCTGTTTTTTTTTGTTTTTTTTGGATTCACCAGTATTGTGCCACACCACTGCTATTTTGCTTTTTATTAGCTGTTGTAATATCCACTTTTCGCTCGCACTATAGCCAAAAGACGGCTACAGTGCGGGCTTCCAGTGCCGGAAGGGCGTCATTGGACGACGTCCTGTGATTGCACTGCTCCTGCGTGCCGCTCTGTGATCTCTGCTGACTCTGCTAATCACAGAACAGGGTAAAGAGCCAATCATAGCGCCCTTTACCACATGGTCAGTTGTCAGCCAATGGCCGCTGCTTACAGTATGTAAACAGAAGACGGTTATCTGCTTTTTTTTTCTTCTCACGCTGTCAGGAAGAAAGCTGGTAACCGGCTTCTGTTACAGGGACATCGGTCCCACACAGTGCCCACCAGTGCTGCTAATCAGTGCCCACCAGTGTCACCTATCAGTGCAGCCTATCATTGGCCATCAGTGCAGCCTCATCAGTTTTTGTTTTTTTTCAAAATATTTGAGCTTTGTTTATCAAAAATTTTAAAAACACAGTTAAATACTACCAAAAGAAAGCTATTTAACTGACAAAATTATAAAAATTGAGTTTGGAAACATTGTTGCATGACAGCGCAACTGTCATTAAAAGTGCAGCAGCTCTGAAAATTGGCTTGGGCAGGAAGGGGGGTATAAGTGCCCAGTAATCAAGTGGATATATTCCATTCCCATGTTGAAGAGGAAGGCCTGACCTGAATTGTGATACAGAGTGGTATGACTATATGTACAGTATTGAAGTTCTGCAGTGTTCTGTATGTATCCTAGTTGGGAATCCGTTGTATGTGTGTGTTGAAGGAGATGCGGAGGGGGGGTCGGGGGGCTGTTACCCAGCTGCCAACTGCTGAGCTACATTTGTCCGCTATCCACAGAAGGATAACCCGAGCCTCCAGCCTTGTATTTTAGCAATATGCTTTGAGCCGGAGATGCACATTCCATGCCTGAGGCTTGATTCTGAGCTCAGAAGAGACTCTGCCTTTATTATCCTCTCTCTTTCCAATTTAGCACATAAGTCTGATTCCCAGCTGACCGATTTCGGCAGGAATATGCTAACTGCTTATCTATTTACAGCAAGGCTGCACAGCTCTGTTCCTGGAGGAAGACATAAAGAGCAATTCTGGGGCAGGCATGGTCATTTTGCTTAGTGAACTACAAATTCATATAATTCATTGTCTTTTTAACTGAGTTAGCTCTTCAGAAATTGTGAGGGTTCTAGCCTTTGAGATCTTACCCAATGACTGCTCACACTGTGTATTTGAGACCGGTACTGTTTAAATGTTTTAGGACAAAACACATAAGCAAGGTCATGTGACCTTGGAAAAATCATCATATTGTAAAAATCTATTTTGATATAGAGAGCATGCAAGATTGTTAACCTCTAAGGCTAGGTTCACACTGCTGTGATCAAATTTTGATCCGACATTCAGTGCGATCATGTGGTGCAACTTGGATGCTACTGTGACGTGGTTTGAATGTTGTATGGCAGCCTTTCTCAACCTTTTCAACACAGAGGAACCCTTGAAATAACTTTCTGGTTTTCAGGGAACCCCTGCTAAAAATACTAGATCTACAAATCATGACCAATTTAATGTGATGGTCATTGGGAAGAATGCTTGCTTATGACAGGTTTGTTATATATAAAAAAATAAAATAATCCTTTATAATCGCATTAGGGACTAGGATGTTAAAGGCTCAGGATATCATACCTGGGCGTATACCGCCCTAAACATTCACTAGGTGCACCATTAAACTGCAGCAGCCGCCGGCCCCTCATAGTTTTCCAGGTGGTCTGCACATCTGTGCCCTCAACTGGCAACTAAGCACCAAAACTGGGTGTGTCAGGGCTAAATACCTGGTGTGCATGGGGTCTAAAGAAAAGCCAGACAAATCCTTGTGAACAGTCACCGGATTAGCCATTTCACCGACAAATGCTTTAATGGTTAGTGGCTCCTAATTTTATTAATTTGACTTGTAGATTTTGGCAAGGTTGGTTGTGCTTATAATCACTTTCAGTTTGCTCTCACTACCTCAGGAACACTCCTCCAACTCTACTCTGAGCTAAACCCTGCATAGCCATTCAACAGTCTAGTGATTAGAAAAACAAAACAAAGGGAGGCGCGCACACCTAGTGCATTACCATAAAAATGTATTCGAATTGTAAAAAAGTTTAAAAATGAATACTCACAAAACCACAATGTGGTAACAAAGCCATAAAACCAAAGCGAGATGATGCAAATGGGTAGATGAAAGAGCACAAGGTGGGGTAACAGCTGACACGTTTCGGGGCACACCCCCTTCCTCAGAGCTGTGCTAGTCTGGGCTGCCAGACCGAGTTGTGTATATATACATAAAATGACCAGAAGAGACTGAAAGTTCAATCACCTTGCAAGGTGATTTGAACTTACATTCTCTCCTGGTCATTTTATGTATATATACCACTCGGTCTGGCAGCCCAGACTAGCACAGCTCTGAGGAAGGGGGTGTGCCCCGAAACGCGTCAGTTGTTACCCCACCTTGTGCTCTTTCATCTACCCATTTGCATCATCTCGCTTTGGTTTTGTGGCTTTGTGTTACCACATTGTGGTTTAGTGAGTATTCGTTTTTAAACTTTTTTACAATTCGAATACATTTTTATATTTCAATATTTTTATTGGTTTAGACATCAGGAACAAGTCAGAAACCGTTACAGCCAAGTATTAGAAATTGTACAACATTTAAAGTAAAATATACCCAGCTTGGTACAACATTTACGTAGAGCTAAGGTCAGCCTAGCAGTGGGAGAACCTTATACAGGGGTTATGAGTTGACTTCACGGTGACTGAAACAGGTAAATCCCAGTTACATCATTAGAGTCCAGCAAGTATCGGGTGAACCCCTGAATTGGGTAACACCCCTAC
The DNA here is from genome assembly GCA_018402905.1 of Glandirana rugosa. NCBI lineage: Eukaryota > Metazoa > Chordata > Amphibia > Anura > Ranidae > Glandirana > Glandirana rugosa. Next base: position 577,607 of record BLSH010310864.1, read on the forward strand.
ATTCCAACTAATACAAGCCGTTTTCATTGCTAAGGGCTGCTAAAGGGTAAGATATACCAACATTTCTGAGAGCTAATCAACTGCGGGTTTAGACAGTTAAGGCCCCCAGGAGCTCTGTAAACATCCATGTAGTTATATGCCCTGCTCAAAAAATGGGATGTTTAAGTATAGTCCCATCAGGATTAATCCAGAGGGTAGGCGAGGGGTTAGGGATTAAGACCTGGAGGGAGCGGGCCGGCCCTAAGCCACCCCAATTGGGATCTAATACATTTTTATGGTAATGCACTAGGTGTGTGCGCCTCCCTTTCTGTTTAGTTTTTTAGTATCATTCGGATCACCCTGTCCGAGGGGGGCAGCACACATTTGGTGTTTTATTCCTTGATACTCCGGTTGCCTTTTACTCCGAAGGTCTTTTAGCGCTGGAAACGACTCTTTTCTTTTGAACAGTCTAGTGATAGAACCTCAGAGGCTAACCAAGGCTATGGAATTGGCTTCTAGGGCTTGAAAGTACCTAGATTTCAGAGGGGTTCTGAGGGCCAAGGATATGCAATCTTTGAAGTTTTAGGAAGTCCTCCCCTGTGTTGATCAGTCATTACCAATGCGCCATATTGCTGCTAATGTGTTGGGTGGTTTGAAAACCAAATTGTAGATTTCTAGCCATAATACATGGGCAGTAACGCATTCCCCTTTTAAAGTTGGAAAAAGTCTCATGCAGTATTACGACTACAAGTGACCTAATTTTACATTCCATTCCCTCTCATCAAACGTTTCATGTCCACCAGCCCTGTCAAGAATTTCACATCCCTTTTGTGAAATCAGCTAATAAGCGTGAAATTAAAACATTCTCAATCCTATCTCTGCTCCACAGTCCTACCTGCTTTCAGGACAAGCCGCCTGTTCAGAGGGAAATTCTTTCACCGTTTTTCAGTCTTGTTTTAAGCCCTGGGTACTAAGCTTTTCATTTGCAAACATGCGATTCCAGTAAAAACCTCCAGTGCTGTTTGTATAAGTACTTTCAACCATAATTCTTTGGAAGAATAGTTTTCAGTGCTTGCCTTGAAGTGCAACCTTAAAAGAAAGTTCACCGCTCAAGTCCCTTGTTCACAAACAATGTCAAGTATTGGTATTTTCAATAGTCACCTCAATAAAGCCCCATGTGCTCGCTAAATGAAATGACTCTAGGCAAATGTAACTAATGTATGAGAGAAGGGACGAGAACCCAGATGAAAATTTTGTATTTATTTTCTGGGTATTTAAAGCGCCAATACACCCGGATTCCTCTTGCTGTACTCCAACATAGCAGTTTGCCCTGCTGCCTTGTCTTGATGTTAACTATTGAAAATCCCACAAGCAGACCTGGAACTTCCCTCATTATGACCATTACAAGAAGGTGAAGGTGGGAACTAGTGCACAAATATTTAGTTACTGGAGTAAAGGGAAGATTTAATGTTCCTTTTGTAGGTGAGAAGTTGCACATGTGGACGCTAAACCTGGCCAGGGTTATCGGGGACCGGCCGAGATTCAAACCATGTATAGGCAGGCTAAATGTACCCAAGTAGATCAATTGATCAACTTTGGTACAACCAGCCTGTCTGATTTTACATGAGATTATAGCCGCTAGCACTAGTAATCGCTGTGTTCTCCCTGTGGGGATGGCTTCTCCTGCCAGGAGAACGCAAAGGTTCCTTGGGTGGATTCCTCATCAATACTGACTGTGTTGATGGGAGAACCGAGCCATATAGCCGACTTAAAGTGGTTGTCAACTTGTGACAACCACTTTAACCTACAGGTAAGCCTATGATAAGGCTTGCCTGTAGGTGCACTGCATATCATCTAAACCTGTACGGTTCAGGAGATATGCAGTGTTGAAGCTGTGCCGATGTCCTGTTGGCACATGCGCAGTGAAGGAACGGCCTGCGTGCCGTTCCTCCACTGCCACCGTGCCATGACTGGCGGCTCCCGCGCGTGGCCCCGGAAGGAAGAGGGGCAGAAGATGAATGCTACCAGCACAGGGGACAGCGCTGGACGTCACAGGCTTTGTTTGCAGGTAAGTGCCACATAATGGGCTACTATGCGATGCATAGTAGCCCATTATGTTTCTACTTTACATGGGGACATAGAGGAAGTAAACCCCATCTGGGTTTACTTCCTCCTTAAGAATTGGTCATGCACCTGGGTTCAACTCTTCTTTGTTGCCTACAGAACTCTAGAGTGACTTTTATTCTTGGTTAATCTTTGTGACCATGTACCACGGTATACCCACATATAGGTTGTAACATGGCCACATTTCAAAGTTAGAGGGAAGAGGGAACAAATTTGTGTTGCTACTGGCTGAGAAATAGGCTATTTTCCATTGGGGATACTAGTTCCATTGACCACTCTAAATTGATTTCTACACCCGCCATGATATATTAAGATGTAAAGAGATGTTTCCCTTATGGGGAGACGCACAGCAATAAAAGCCTGGCAGAGGTTTGAACCTTTTCTTTGGCTGAAGTACTACACTAAAAAGTATTTATACCCGAGATCAAAAATGTAATCTGTTTCAGCTTTCCAGTCGTCCTGTGTGGCGGCAATATTTTTTTTCTTCTTTTTCTTTTGAACGTACTTCTGTCCTAGTGTGACAAAGCTGTACTGAATTGGAGGAACAGTGATGTTACCCTAGGGCAGTGATGGCAAACCGTGGCACTCCAGATGTTTTGGAACTACATTTCCCATGACCACACACTCTGCAGTGTAGTTGAGCGTCACGGGAAATGTAGTTCCAAAACATCTGGAGTGCCACGGTTTGCCATCACTGCCCTAGGACAATAGAGTTAGGACTAAAGAAGAAAGCCTCCATTGAGTTCTCAGCTCAAGACTTTTGACAGTATCCACTGATTTGAAATATATCCCCTTCCCACCCAGCAGGCCACTTCTAGGGTCTTCATCCCCAGGGAGCAGGAAGGATCAGCCATCGTGAAATCGGTGTGCTTGGCTGTAACAGGGGTCACATAATCGGGAGCTGGTTCCACTGGATACTGATCGTTCGTGGGGTCCGAGAGCTGTCTCAACACAGAGACCTCGGCCACCCAGTGAGATTTGCATCCAGTGGATGTTAAAACACTTTAAAGCGGTAGTAAACTCTTTATCGTAAACCTTATTGTAAGCTTAATAGGAAGCTTAATGAATATGGTGCACTGCATTTAGGGCACCTGGTATGCCGTGGAAAGCAGAGCACTGCGGCTCCCACTCGCATGCTCAGGAGTGATGTCATTGTGGTGCCGGCCATTCAAATGGCTGGAGCCTGAGAACCCAGATGGAAGACCAAGTGAAGATGGAAGCTCAAGCAGCAGTGACAGTGCGCCGCTGGAGGTCCCACAGGGGGCCCAATGCTTTTCCGCTTGTTTACTACCGCTTTAAGAAGTGGGTGGATGATCTACCCATAGCTTGTACCAAAAGCTAAAATAATATGTTTTGGTGGACTAATCTTTTAATCATTGACTGCACATCTAACAAGCTGTTATGTATCTGCCATGGCATTAGAGATGGAGCCTTACATTGTTTATATAATAACACATGGCTGCATTTGCAGTTTTTTTATCTGTTTTTTGATATTTGAACAGTCACTTTGTGTTTAAAGCTCTTACTCATCAGTGATAACATATCCAGCATTCTGTTTGTTCTGAAGGCTGTTTTTCCTCTTCATCATCGGACCTCTGCATGGAAAAGAAAATACTGATTTTGGCTAGCACACAGAGATATATTTACTTTTGTTTTTTGTTTTCCAGGGATCCCCAGGTCTGATCTTCTGCACACCAGGTCTATACGGGGGCACAAGGACTGTTTTGAGAAATATCATAAGATTGCAAGCCAAGACTGTTCCCGTTCCAAACTCACCAAAAGTCCCTATGAAGAGGTCAAGACCATCTTGAGCAAAAAGATCAGCTGGATTGTCCAGTACGCACAGAATAAAGATTTGTATGCGGATACAGAGTGTTCTAAACCCACCCAGCAAAAGCTTTATAAGTTCAGGCAGCTGAATGACCTGTCCCTCCTTCCCCAGTATGACTCGCAGGTACCCCGCTACTCTGAGAAATGGCTGGACGCGGGAGCATGCAGCCTGTCTAGCTGTAGACAGGGAGTACTGGAACAAAGCAACTCTCTTCAGAATCCTAGGACTGCTTTCTGCCATGGCCAGCTGTGGCCAAGTACCAGCCAATCACAGTCGAGTGAGAACTCCGCCTTGGAATCCAGACCCACCGCACAACGAAGATATCAGCATTACAGCAAAGAGCAATGTAAGTCTTTTACACCTCACCCCCAAACATACTTTTTACTAAAAACCTATCACAGTACTTGACCATGCTGTTCAGTAACACATTGCTGTATGCCTGATATAGATCTAAATCAGTCGTAGCACAAAATGACTGCCTAGTTCCCATCTTCCTGCCTTCTTATGTTTCCTGTAAAATACTTCAGGCTATTGTACAAATATAAGACAGACTAATGATAATGTAGAGTGGAAGTAAGCGGCCATAAAAAAATAAAAACAAATTGGGTCCCTGGAGCTTTTTGCCATAATACCATACTTGCACATTGTCACCCTTGCTTGGTAAGCCAAGCCCTCTAATAAATGACTGCTGCTGCCCTCCATTGCTAGCGATTCCATCTTCACCCAGGCTTTTTACAGGTTCCTACTCTTTGGCTATAACTCACACATGCACAATGAATACCAAGTTCTTCCAGCTATGGGGGAGCATGTGACTGCCCCCCTCTTCTTAACTGTATGCAGTGCATTGGCCTGATCAGCCAGTCATATGTATATGTCTGTAAACTCCGATACCATGGGACATGGAGCTTACATACTACTTGAGCTGCTAGCTCAGATGAAAGAGTTGAGGATGGGTAAGATCTCAGTGGTATCGGATTGTTCTTTTTGGAAAACTTATCGTTAACCTGAATGCACAAGGAGGCAGAGTAGGCTTTAACCACTTCAGATCCGGGTCATTTCGCTCCTATATGTAAAAATCTGCTTACTTAAAACCCCCAAACATATTTTATTTATATATATATATTTTTTTTTAGCAGAGACCCTATAGAATAAAATGGTGGGTATTGCAATTTTTGATGTCACACGGTATTTGCGCAGCGGTTTTCAAACGCAGTTTTTTTGGGGAAAACATACACTTTAATGAATTAAAAAAATCAACAATATTTACCCCAATTTATTTGTATAATGTGAGAGATCATGTTACGCTGAGTAAATCGATTCCTAACATGTCACGCGTTAAAATTGTGTCCGTGCGTGGAATGGCAGCGAACTATGGTGCTTAAAAATCTCTATAGGCGATGCTTTAAACGCCTTAACGGGTTACCAGTTTAGAGATACACAGGAGGTCTGGTGCTCTTGCTCTGACGTTCCTGACAATACCTCACATGTGTGGTGCGATCACCGTTTACAAATGTGTGCGCGGAGTAACGTATGCCTTCGCATTTGCGCATGAGGGGACGGGGGTGCTTTAATTTTTATTATTTTTTAATAAAAAACTTTTTTTTTGGATTAACTTTATTGATCATCACAAGGGATGAACAACATCCCTTGTGACAGCATGGGCTGTGACAGCTCCTCTTTATGGAGAGATCTGGGGTCTGTTAGACCCCGAATCTCTCCTCTGGCCTCCAGTGCAGCCAAGCAGACACAGATTGGTCTGATCGACTGCTTTTCTGATTTCCAACGGCCAGGTAAACAAAGAGGCGGAAACATACTTGTTGCTCCTGGTTTCCAGGGTCACAGAGAGAGAGGAATAACATTTGTTCCTCTCTCTGTTCCATGCAGACATCGCCACTGTTTGCATCGGGGTGGTGGGGCCCCCTTCTGCCACCTGTGGAAGTGATCACATGGCTATTTATCCACTCTGCTAAAAGCAGAATTTCCGGCTGAAAAATTCAATACCAGGATGATGCCTGTAGGTGCAGGCATCATCCCGGTATAACTACTTCAACCCGAGTACGTCCATGGACGTCCTATGGGCAGGAAGTAGTTAAAGTGGTTGTAAACCTCAGATATGAAATATTAACAAAGCCCATCCCTCTATAATGTGTACTTGTTTTCCTGAAACCAAGAGAAAAATGGCGACGATGAGGGACCTCCAGCTGATTGACAGTCTCCGCTCTGTTCCTATGTGCTGTGTGAAAGGGGTGTGTCCCTTCCCTCCAATCAGCTCTCAGAGCTCCCCTCACTGAGCTCTGCACAGTGTAACTTCAGCTCTCCGCCCCCTTTTCTTAATTCTCAGACAAGCTTATAAAGTCAGCACTTTGAATGGATGTAGAGAAGAGAAGACTGCTAATATAAATATATAATATAATAATTTCCATTCTTCATTTCTACGTTGATCCAGTAGCCATATCAGAGAGGGAGACCTTTCAACAGTAAAAAGTAAAGGTGAATCTTTCATTCCTTTATTGGATGCAGAAAGGATCCTCATAAATATATACAGTTAAAATGTTTTAATACCAGCCATGTATTTACTGAGTACTAAAGGTTAAATGAGAAAAAAATGATGTGCTTCTTTAGAATACATACAAAGCATAAAAAATATAAAAAGTATGTAGCAACAATCCCTATACTTTTCCAGGGGGAGGATCAGTCAGCCTGAACTCTGATCTTTCATTTCAACAAAGATAATCTCTAAGAGAGTATTTAAAGTTTATGTGAAACTCTCGCCTTGTAAATCAACCCATTCAGTTTAAAATAGAAAGGAAAGGCAAAAGATTTGTGTATACATATAAATAAAACCATATAAATACATTTTTATAAGTGATCAAGTACCCTCTGTTGTCAGCTGCATAATGAGCTCAGAGAGCCGGGGGGGGGGGGAATTGAGAGAGAAACAGCAGAACGTTGATATTCCCAGTGAATGGCTGTGCGGGGGTGGAGTGCGGGCACAAGTCTGATCATCGGAGCAAAGCAGGCTGAATTCTCAGTAAAGCCAGAAAACTATTCATTTATTTAGAAAAAAAAAACAAAGACCGAAAATGTTAAAAAAAAACAGTTTCATAGTTTTTTGTTATAAAATTTTGCAAACCGGTATTTTTTTTTTTCGCCTTTACATGCGCTGATGAGGCTGCACTGGTAGGCGGCACTGATGGGCACTGGTAGGCGGCACTCTTAGGTGACACTGAATTAGAAGGCACTGGTGGGCACTGATTGGCAGCACCGGTGTGCACTAATTGGCAGCACTGATAAATGGGACACTGATAATCAGTGTACATGTCCCTTTTAGAGAAGCCGGTTATCTGCTCTCTTTTCCTCTCCTAATGATGTCAGCATGAGAAAAGGAGTGCTGATAACCAGTTTCTGTTTACATCTGTGATCAGCTGTGATTGGACACAGCTGATGACATGGTAAAGTGCCGCTGATTGGCTCTTTATCTCAATCTGTGATCAGCAGTGTCCGCCAGTGTCCCAGATCTAGTCAGCTGTGCTGTGGCTGTCATTCGGCTATAGCGCGGTTGGCAAGTGGTTAAAGTGATTGTAGATCTAGAAGGTTTTTTACCTTTTAAGGAAAAAAAAGTCTGTGATGGGCTCCACCCCCAACAATACCTACCTGAGCCTGATCTTGATCCAGCGCTATGCACAAGAGCAAAATGCCACCATGGTAAGCTGCTTACTATGGGGACACCCTGCAGGGAGGAGGAGCCGGAAGCCCTGATGGAGAACCCAAGAAGAGAAGGCTCAGGGCTGCTTTGTGGGAAAAAAAACATTGCACAGAGCAATAAGTATTATAACACGTTTGCTATTTTAAAAAAGATAAAAATTGTATATTAAATTTTATTATTTAAGCCTGCTCAATGAACATGGTGTGACTTCTGTAATCTGGAGTTAGATAGCTGAATGTTGATATTTGGATGTTTGCTCCTTGCCCTACTTTATTGGGAAAGCTCAGTAGTGTTTATAAAGATGTGAGTTTAGTCTCTTCTCATTCTGCGTCTTGGCACAGTGACTCCAAAGGACACAGTAAGGTCAGTCTTGCTCTGCCTTTCAACTTATTACTGCCTTAGGAAGTTTGCATGCCTTAAAAATATTGTTACTCTTGATTGACAGCAAGACAAATGGGCTGTGACTGCCTCTGTATGCATAAGATGTGTTTTAAATATAGTGTTCCTAAACCTAAAAACGTTTTTACCTTCATCCATTGTTTGCATTAAGATAAAAGACGTTTTCAATTTCCCTGTGCCCCCCTTCCCTGTATGAAGAGTAAGGCTGCATTCACACCTGAGTGTAGCGGTTTTGAAGCTTTTTGTCGCACATTTACAAACGCCAATGTCGCGCTAATACACGCGACTGGTGCTTTTCCATTGATAGAATGACAATACGTTTTTCCAGAAACGCCGGAATATGCCGATTCGCATGACAAAGATACCTCCCAGGACTAGTTTGAGCGTAGGGCGTTTGGCTTCAGGCGGTTTTGAGTGGAGATGTGAACCGTCTCCATAGAGAATCATTGATTTTTTTTTTTCCCCTCCGGCGTTTTGTAGCTTCAGGCATGTTCAAGCTACAAAACGCTCAGGTGTGAATGGGCCCTCAGAGAGCGGAGAAGAGATCAGCACTGTGCATGGCTGCATCTATTCTCCCCTTCCTCTTCACACGCCATTCGACAAGCAGCAGGAGCCATTGGCTCTTGCTGCTGTCAATCAAATGCAGTGAAGAGGAAGTGGGGGGGCGGGCCTAAGTCCCACTGTGTAAGTGTATGGAGAGCGGCTCCGTAGACACACAGGTCGGGAGCGTGCAGACAACATTCCTCCCCATAGCAAGCGGCTGGCTATGGTGGACATAAAAAGAAGAGGAGGAGCCAAGATCGCCGCCAGCGACCCCAGAAGAGGAGGCTCAGGGCTACTCTGTGCAATACCGCTGCACAGAGCAGGTAATTATAACATGTTTGTTATTTTAATTATATGAAAAATCTGACTTTAGTACACTCGTATGTGTAGATGTTTGAATATGTTCCTTTTTAATTTTTTTGTGAGCCAAGTGCACTGTACAGAGTACAAAAATATGTCTGTACATAACCATTCTTGCAGTTCATACAATTTAGAAATATGGAATATGTTGTCTGCTGGTCACCTGGTATAGATCCTGTTCATCACATTATATCAGACTTTTAGGGCCCATTCACACTAGGAACAGCATATAAATCGCACAGGAACGCTGTGCAGTTCACATGCACTTCTGTGCAGTGTGATTTCAGCCCATTCGTTTTGAATGGGCTGAAATTGCCCTGCACCAAAACCTGTGTTTTAGGGTGTCTTTAACTTTGCACTGACACCCGCTGCAGATCGCAAGGCAGTGCAATAGGAAAGCAGTGCAGAAAACCACACGGTCTCCCCCTCTGTGTTCTAGTATGAACAGGCCCTTAACCACTTCCGGACCAACGCTGTCACTTGACAGCGGCCATTTTGCCGTTGTATACCATTATGGTAGCAGATGGCTACCATAACCCCAGTATTTTTTTTTTCAGACGGCGAGGTCACTTTTATCTAGGGCAGTAGAGGTGCCCCCCAACCGTTTTCCCATCATCTCCGCCACTTACTGGACCCGCTGGTAGCAGCGGAGACGATCGGGTCCGCTCCCCCCAGTGCTGGATGCCGAGTGAGCGGAAGATGCCGCCCACTTGGCTCCCTAGCATTGCAGGGCGGAAGTGACGTCACAATTCACTTCCGTCCAATGCTCTTAAAGGGCACATTTTTTTTTTCAATGTAATTTTTGACCCCAGATGTCATATTTAGGAGGTCCTGGCATGCATTTTTTTCTATTAAAAGGAATGTTTACATTTCTTGTAATAGGAATAAAGTAATCAAAAAAAATTTTATTTTAGAGAATGGTGTGAAAATTAAAAAACAAAAAGTAAAATAAGAAAAAAAAAATTTTAAAGCGCCCCGTCCCCATGAGCTCGTGTGCAGAAGTGAACCCATACGTAAGTCATGCCCGCATATGAAAACATTGTTCAAACCACACATGTGTGGTATCACCACGATCATTAGAGCAAGAGCAATGATTCTAGCACTAGACCTCCTCTAACTCAAAACTGGCAACCTGTAGGAATTTTTAAACGTCGCCAATGGAGATTTTTAAGTGCAAAAGTTTGTCGCCATTCCACGAGCGGGCGCAATTTTGAAGCATCACATGTTGAGTATCCATTTACTCGGCGTAACATTAGCTTTCACAATATGGAAAAAAATCGTGCTACTTTTTCAAAAAAATCGCGCTTTTAAGACCGCTGCGCAAATATGGTGGACAAAACGTATTGCAACGACCGCCATTTTATTCTCTAGGGTGTTAGAAAAAAAACAATACCTAATGTTTGGGGGTTCCAAGTAATTTTATAGCAAAAAAAAGATTTTAACTTGTAAACACCGTGTCAAAAATAGGCTTGGTCAGGAAGTGGTTAAAGTGATACTAAACTATTTTTTTCTTTTTTTTTTATCTTTAAAAATAACAAACATGTTATACTTACCTGCTCTGTGAAGTGGTTTTGCACAGAGCAGCCCAGATCCTTCTCTTCTCGGATCCCTCGCCGGCACTCCTAACCCCTCCCTCCTATCGAGTGCCGCCACAGCAAGCAGCTTGCTATGGGGGCACCCGGGCCAAGCTGCAGCTCTGTGTGTCCATTCAAACACGGAGCTGTGGTTTGACCCCATCCCCTCTCTCACCTCATTGGCTAACTGACTTTGGCAGCAGCGGGAGCCAGTGGCGCCGCTGCTGTGTTTCAGCCTATCAAGAGGGAGAGTCCCGGATGGCCGAGACACTCGTGCACATCGCTGTATCGAGGGGGGGGCTGCTGCACACTGAAGGCTATTTATCTTAATGTATAGAATGCATTAAGGTAAAAATACCCTTCTGTTTTTAGAATTACTTTAAAAGCCAGCTTCGGGAAAATCCTTCTGCTAATTTTCAGGAAGAATTCTAGACAAAGGGTAACTTTTTCATGCTTGGGCACGATTTCTAAAAGGAAGCAAATTTTAACTTTTTCAGTTCTGGCTCACTTTAAATGCGAACATGAGGAAAAGTTTGAATTTATTAACATGAAGTAAACTTCTTTTAACGAGTCTGCAGTTTTTCAGCACACCTCACGCCGTCTGCATTATGTGTCACCTGTCTGATTTGAGAGATAATCCTGCCCTCTAACAAAGTCATGCTGGCAGACGTTTGTCATTATGATTTATGGCATGGCCCTTGCTGCTTGATTGCATAGACCTGAGTTATTAGCGGAGACTTTATGGGTCAATAGCGCTCTGACTCTCCCGCTGTGGAGATCAGTACAGCTCTGTCTTGTGCTGCTACAATTTCTTTGCAAAGAGGAAATTCAAACTAATAGCAAGTTCTAACTGGATTGCTGCCAACCAAAAGTTTGCCGTTTTTATATAGGAATGTGGTAAACAGAGGATGATTGGTGATAACATGTAACTAGGCGCTCAAAATAAATGACACACATAAAATAGGATATTCAAAACATAAGTCCATATTGGTCTATAAAACTTTTAAATTTGTGAAGTTAAAACAAGTCTCATTAATGCAATATGAGTAGTAAAGATCCAGTTTCACTACAGGCTCCTCCACTTTAAGATTGAAGTGATCACTAAAAAGACAGCAAGGGGTGCCAACTAAGTGTAGCAGATCAGAGGTTTTACCTATACTGGACAAATGGCAACTCCTGTTTTAGAACATAATTGCTCATCTCATAGAATTTGCCTGTGTTGCTGATCGTCCTCGCGGGAAGAAATTACAGGGCAGGACGCTTGTGCAGCTGATGGATGGATTGCAGAACGCTGGGGAGATGGAGAGCCAGATCTGGATGTCACAAAACCATAGTGGAGCGCACGCAGAGAGAAAACCTGGAAGTGATGTATCATCTGGGAGGACCAACAGCAAAAGTATGTGGTTATGCTTGTGGAGCATCAAAGCTCTTTTCTGAAGCCATGGCTTTGACGCTTCCGAAATGCGTAACCACGCCCCTTTGCTGTTGGTCCTCCCAGTCATCACCAGTTCTGGACTTGCGCTCTGCGTGTGTTCCAGGGCTGTTTTGTGACTACTGGGTCCGGCTCCCCAGCATTCTGTGATCCTTTCATCCTGCCCTGCAAGTTCTATATACGAGGCCAATCAGAAACACAGGCAAATTTTATGAGATCAGTGTTTCTTTATAAATGTCCTTTTTAAGTAAAAGTAGCAATCTGCTACACTTAGTTGGTGCACCCCCTGTCCCCTATTTTTTTATTTATTTATTTAATTTTTTTAGGAATGTGTGTTTGTTTCGGGTGAACCTCAGTTGTGCTCACATAGTGTTTTTTTTTAGTTAAATCAGTCAGAGAAATATGGGAGGGAGCCACTGCTGACCTCCTTCTAAAGATGTTAGTTGCCTGGTTATTATGCTGACCCCAATGGGCTCCAGAACCTTTTAGGCACAGACCCAGAATGCATACACAGAGCTAATAGAAATTTTCATCTGCATGCCAATTCCAGGGCAGAATCCAACCAGGCAACTCATATTCCTAAAAGGAGAGGTCGGCAGGGATTTAGTCTAGTTGGAATGCCAATGGAAGGTAAAGATAAGTTTGCAAACTGGTCACTTTGGCCGGCCATAGACCCTTCGAATCTTGGCTGGTTCAGCAGGAACCGACCGAGATTTGAACCGTGTGTGGGCAGGCTGAATATACCAAGTTGATAGATCAATCAGCTTGGGTACAACTAGCCTGCTGGATTCACTTGTGATTATCGCTAGCAGCTGCTATAGCCGCTAGCAATAATCACAGTCTTCTCCCGGCGGAGATGACTCCACCACCCCCCCCCCCCCCCACCCAGTGGTTGCAGGAAAGAGATTTGCACAGTCTATGGCCTTCCATAGCTTGTAGACTGTTTCTTGAGTTGGGTATTTCTCCAACACCCTTTGCAAGATTATTTCCTGCTGAAATAAGATCTGACCACTAACTATAGCCAGTCCGCCAAGCACTGTTCACTCTAGCAGGAAGGGGGATCCCACTGTTGTTGACCTAGTGGTATGGAAGGTGAGAATCATGTAATTTTATCATGGCGATCTTTCCTGCACTGTACAATTCTAGGTTTGCTTTACCCATTAACGCTACATTACCCCAGGCTCTAAGGGTCTATAGTTAATGAAAGCACCTCAGGAACCGCGTAATTGGAATAAAGCAATTACTGTACCATGGCATTGCCAAATGTGCTGGCAGCCAGGAGGGAATATTGCAGGGGATTTGGGAGATAATGGGAAACACCCAGCTAACATGCTACATCATATGAAAGAATATGCCAAAGGCGATTTCTAATTGGCAAGCTGGGCAGTCCCCTGGATGCTAATTAGGAGATAAGTGAGGATAGGTTGGACATTTTATTTACATTTATTTTAATTATTGAACACAACTAGATTCATCTTGTAAAGTGTCTGTAAGAAGAGCTGTTCTTGTTTTACCATTGCAACCAATTACGTTTTCCACGTTGATTCCACTGCACTACAGTCATTATGGTTGCTATGTGAAGTGGGGCCAGTGTTTGTCATGAGATCAACTACCAATAAATTGGATATTTTCCAAACCTCAGAAACCTGTGTTTTCCTTGTAAACAAACTCATCCATTACATGAGTGGTCTCCAAACTGCGGTTTTGCTTGCCTTTATCCGGTCGTTGGGGCACTATTCCTCCCACTAATACTAGGCACCATTCTGCCAACTGACACGAACAATGGGGCACTATTCTGCCAACTGACACGAACAATGGGGCACTATTTCTTCCACTGTCACCAACAATGGGGCGCTATTCCTCCCATTAACACCAAATGTGGTGGTTTATTCCCATTGATATTTTATAAACTAAAACCGCGCTACCACAAATGTAGATACAATCAATAATAAATACAAACTTGATGCAATTTAAAAGTGCAGACCCTAGTGCAGAAATACTGTGCATAAATATTAAATAGTCCAATATACAGTGCCTTGCGAAAGTATTCGGCCCCCTTGAACTTTGCGACCTTTTGCCACATTTCAGGCTTCAAACATAAAGATATAAAACTGTAATTTTTTGTGAAGAATCAACAAGTGGGGCACAATCATGAAGTGGAACGAAATTTATTGGATATTTCAAACTTTTTAACAAATAAAAAACAGAAAAATTGGGCGTGCAAAATTATTCAGCCCCTTTACTTTCAGTGCAGCAAACTCTCTCCAGAAGTTCAGTGAGGATCTCTGAATGATCTAATGTTGACCTCAATGACTAATGATGATAAATAGAATCCACCTGTGTGTAATCAAGTCTCCGTATAAATGCACCTGCACTGTGATAGTCTCAGAGGTCCGTTTAAAGCGCAGAGAGCATCATGAAGAACAAGGAACACACCAGGCAGGTCAGAGATACTGTTGTGGAGAAGTTTAAAGCTGGATTTGGATACAAAAAGATTTCCCAAGCTTTAAACATCCCAAGGAGCACTGTGCAAGCAATAATATTGAAATGGAAGGAGTATCAGACCACTGCAAATCTACCAAGACCTGGCCGTCCCGCTAAACTTTCAGCTCATACAAGGAGAAGACTGATCAGAGATGCAGCCAAGAGGCCCATGATCACTCTGGATGAACTGCAGAGATCTACAGCTGAGGTGGGAGACTCTGTCCATAGGACAACAATCAGTCGTATA
>BLSH010310864.1:630485-644816 GCA_018402905.1 Glandirana rugosa
CATAGACACCACGAAAATTATTTATTTTTTTTTATTCAAAATTTTCAGTCATTTTTCCTTTGTTTTATAAAAAATAAACACAGTGATAATTTAGTGGTATTTAAAAGAAAGCTCTATCTGTCTCAAAAAAAAAAAGAATTTCATATGAATGCAGTGGTGCATGACTGCACATTTGAAAGCTGAAAATTGGCCTGGGCAGGAAGGGAGTTAAAGTGCCCGGTATTGAAGTGGTTAACCACTTTAGCCTGGAAAGGATTTAACCACTTCCTGCTGAGAATAAGGAAACCGCTGCTCCAGGTGAAATGATCAGGCTGGGTGGAACCTCCAATGAGTGCCTAGCTCCGGCTCACCTACATGCACAACTGGATCAAAGAAGTTGACGTTCCACTGCCATTTATTAAAAGCACCACAGATACCTAGCAGGGCACCCACAAAGATACTGTAGATGAGTTTCACACAAAAGATGGTGCTTACTCATTACTAACTGTACTGCACTGCGTCGCTTTAACTGACCATTGCGTGGGCGTGCGGTGCTGTACCCAAAAAAAAAATTGGTGTCCTTTTTTTCCCACAAATAGAGATTTCTTTTGGTGGTATTTGATCACCTCTGTGGTTTTTATTTTTTGCACTATAAACAAAAAAATTAGCGACAATTTTGAAAAAAAAAATGTTTTTTTATTTTCTGATATAAAACATTTCCAAAAAAATTGTAAAAAAAGGAATTTATTCATCAGTTTAGGCCGATATGTATTCTGCTACATATTTTTGGTAAAAAAATTGCAATAAGTGTATATTGATTGGTTTTGTGCAAAAGTTATTGCGTCTACAAAATAGGGGATAGATTTATGACATAATTAATTATTTTTTTTACTAGTAATGGCAGCGATTAGTGATTTTTTTTTTTTTTTTTTTAGCGGGAGTGCGACATTGCGGCGGACAGATTGGTCACCTGACATTTTTTACCCTTTTTTGGGAACCAGTGACATTATAGTGATCAGTGCTTAAAATATGCACTACTGTTGTACTAATGGCACTGGCAGGGAAGGTGTTAAATATGTTCCCTGTTTATGTTTTCTAACTGTATGGGGGACTGTGTGACTGGGGAAACACACAGATCCATCGTCTTGCATAGCAGAAAGACAAGATCTGTGTGTCATCCCCTGTCAGAACAGAGATCTGCCTTGTTTACACAGGCAGATCCCCCGTTCTGTCACTGCGGGGAGTGATCGTGGGTGGCTGGCGGACATGGAGTCCGCCGGACCCGCTGATTGGCTCCCCCGCTGGCCCACAAAAGCAAGTTTCCGAGCCGACATACAGCTATGGCGATTCGTGGGAACGAGCCACCTTGCCACAATATAATGACGGCAGCTGGTCGGCAAGTGGTTAAGGTGCAATTTAATATATATAAAATATATTTCGTTTTATAGATTTTCTAGGTCACTAACATTCTTCTAAAGAGAAGACATTGTAGGAGTTTCCTTCAGACACTTTGTCACCCATTGAAAACTGAATAGGCTTACTTAAAGTGGATGAAAACCCCCAAAAAAAATGTCATCAAGACTTCTACCTAGGAGAGTATAGGATGTCATGTCATCTGTGCCCAGTCTTGCCATGAAGAGTTAATTCAGCTCCGAGCAAGCCTCTTATCTTTTTTTTAGTAGGAAAAAAACAAACACACAGAGAAATATGTGACTGTTTCTTCCCCCATGTTGTGACTGACAGCTCATTTTCTTATCTCATGCATGGAGCAGAAGAAGCTTCACCCCCCCCCCCCCACTTTCTTTTCCAGCTCTCTTAGGATTGGCTACTCCACACCTCAGCATGATTGGGCATGCTGAAGTCATTTGGTGACTTTCATGTCGTGACAGGATGTTTCTAAAAACTCCGGAATAGGAGAGTAGGAGAGTGTAGAGGTGGGTGGGGCTGCTACTGCTGAAGGGGGTTTTCTCCTTCACTTACGGGCACTGATGAGGCTGCACTGGTCAACGCCGTGTCGGCAGACAAAAGTTTTCTAGTCTTCACATACATAAAATTGGATGTCGAATGGACTCCCTTTCTTTGAGGTCACTCAAGAATCAAGTCAGACAATGCCACTGTTGTGGCTTACATCAATCTTCAAGATGGTACAGGGAGCCTCGCTACTGAAAAGGAAGCAGATCTATTCCTGTTTTGGGCAGAATTTTAATATCGGCCCTGTCAGCCATCCACATGCAAGACATGGAAAATTGGCAGGCATGTTTTCTCAGTTGTAAGGGTCTGGTTCTGGGAAATAGACCCTCCACCCAAAGGTATTTTAAATCTAGTGCTGGTGCTGGCACGCTGGACATGGAACTCCTGGCATCCAGGTTCAATAACAGACTGGACATTTTTGTCACCAGGTCCAGGGACCCTCTGACATTCACAGTAGATACTCTGGTGACTCTGTAGGATCAGTTCAGTCTGCTCTATGCCTTTCCACACTTTCAGATTCTTGCTTGGGTGCTTCGCAGGATTGAGAGGACTTTTAGCAGGCACTTAGTGGGAACTTTTGGACCATCCATATCTCCTGTCCCAAGAATCAGTGTTTCCTTCTGCTTCTGGTTTGCTAGCTTTTGCAACATGGCTGTTGAAGCCAACAGTCATTGGAGTTGGGGGGACTCCCGGATTCTGTCATGCCTCCCCTTTTGAAAGCTAGGTATTCCACCTCTCAGAAGATTTTCCATCGCACCTAGTAGTCCTATTGTAATTTAGATTCAGAATACTTTATTAATCCCAAAGGGAAATTACTAAGATGCAAGTTAAGGAATTTTCATTTCAGAAAGGCCTCTGTGAGTCGTATTCTGTCCGTGAGTGAGTCATATAACTGTTCCTCTAGTTAGGTCTGGGCCAACACCTGGCCTTGAGTACCATCATATGACAAATTTCGGCCTTTACCATTCAATTTCAGAGACATTTGGCCTCTCAATCTTTCGTAAAGGTTATGGTATAGGGTGTAGCTCTCATTTCACCTCCTGCCCAGTTCCCTTGGGACCTCAACATGCTTCTCTCAGCTCTGCATAAATGGCATTTTTGAACCCATCCAGGACATTCTGTTGTCAGATCTTACACGCAAGATGGCCTTTCTGGTTACATCTGTGAGAAGTCCCTTAATTGGTGGCCTTATCTTGTAAGGAGCCTTTCCTAGTGTTGCACAGAGATAAAGTAGTATTGAGGCCTCCTTTCTCCCCAATGTGGTCTCGTCTTTGACTTCCAACATAATTAGGATATTGTCTTTTTTTCCTTATGTCCTGCTCTAAGGCATCCTATTAGTTTGCTCTGCACTGCCTGGATGTAGTGTGGGTTGTGGTAGATTACCTCTCTACTACTGCTTTCTTTCAGAAATTTGTTTCCCTCTGTACTGCCTGAGGGTTCACGTAAGGGTTTCCCTGCTTCCTGTTCCTTCATCACAAGGTGAATTAGGTTATGATCCTACGAGGTTACGATTAAGACCTATGATCTGAATGATAAGCGTGCCTTCCTTCCCTGTCAGGGCACATTCTACCAGATCAGTCAGTACATCTTAGGCATTCCAGCACCAGGCATCTTTCTCAGATTTGCAAAGATGGCACCAGGGCTTCTGTCCACAGATTCTTAAAGTTTTACCTTGTGGATGCTTAAGCCTCTTCTGGTGCCATTTCCCCATGTAAGGTGCTCTCGGCTGCTCTCTGAACTTTTGAGTCTTTTTTAACCTTTGGGTTATGTGGGCCTGTTGCAGTGGTTTGCTGTGTTACCCACCCCTCTGTTGGACTACTTTTGGAAATCCCTGTTAAGACTAAAAAGCCTTTCTCCTGGACTGTACAATCAGGAAAAATCATAGGTGTGCGCAGCCCGTTGCATTAGGGTGTGGACACCAAAGCTCAAACACACATTAACAGTATATTTATATACATCCATACACACGGAGACACACACTCTTATAGCAGAGCCGGTTCAGTGAAAGAGAAGTATGGTAGCTCTACAATAATGGTGGAACTGGTCAGAGGGAGATATTTCCCATCTCTCCACTGGCACACAGAGTAGTAATGCTAATGTGATTGGAGTGATTGCGCACGCCTATGGGAAAAATTTATTTTTGTCTTACCAGTAAAATCCACACCCTGGAGTACAGTATGGGACACAGTACTATCTTCTCTGATCCTAAGAGCTCTATATTTCTTACCACAGAACTGAGGCTAGCTAGCAGTGGAAGGGGTTATATGCGGGATGACCCATCAGCTTTTTTTGTATGCAACATTTTCTGTTACAACTCCATTTTGAACATATGTCCTTTTATAGTCCTGAATAACAGCCACACCCCTCCGCATAAGTGTCCTCACACACTCTGCAGACAAGTGGGCATGTCTGGCCAGTTCTGTAACTGAGTGTTGATTACTGAGTGAAGTAGGTCTAACTCTGGCTCCTATTGGACTACAAACTCCCATTTACAGTATCTTACAAAAGTGAGTACACCCCTCACATTTTTGTAAATAGTTCATTATAACTTTTCATGTGACAACACTGAAGAAATGACACTTTGCTACAATGTAATTAGTGAGTGTACAGCTTGTATAACAGTGTACATTTGCTGTCCCCTCAAAATAACTCAACACAGCCATTAATGTCTAAACCGCTGGCAACAAAAGTGAGTATACCCCTAAGTTAAAATGTCCATATTGGGCCCAATTAGCCATTTTCCCTCTCCGGTGTCATGTGACTCGTTAGTGTTACAAGGTCTCAGGTGTGAATGGGGAGCAGGTGTGTTAAATTTGGTGTTATCACTCACTCTCTCATACTGGTCACTGAAAGTTCAATATGCCACCTCATGGCAAAGAACTCTCTGAGGATATGAAAAAAAGAATTGTTGCTCTACATAAAGATGGCCCAGGCTATAAGAAGATTGCCAAGACCCTAAAACTGAGCTGCAGCACAGTGGCCAAGACCATACAGCGGGTTAACAGGACAGGTTCCACTCCGAACAGGCCTCACCATAGTTGATCAAGGAAGTTGAGTGCACATGCTCAGCGTCATATCCAGAGGTTGTCTCAGACCATACGCCATACACTGCATCAAATTGGTCTGCATGGCTTTCGTCCCAGAAGGAAGCCTCTTCTAAAGATGATGCACAAGAAAGCCTGCAAACAGTTTGCTGAAGACAAGCACACTAAGGACATGGATTATTTGAACCATGTCCTGTGGTCTGATGAGACCAAGGTAAACTTATTTGGTTTAAATGGTGTCAAGCGTGTGTTGCAGCAACCAGGTGAGGAGTACAAAGACAAGTGTGTCTTGCCTACAGTCAAGCATGGTGGTGGGAGTGTCATGGTCTGGGGCTGCATGAGTGCTGAGGAGCTACAGTTCATTGAGGGAACCATGAATGCCAACATGTCCTGTGACATACTGAAGCAGATTATGATCCCCTCCCTTTGGAGCCTGGGCTGCAGAGCAGTATTCCAACATGATAGCAACCCCAAAAACACGTCCAAGACGACCACTGCCTTGATAAAGAAGCTGAGGGTAAAGGTGATGGACTAGCCAAGCATGTCTTCAGACCTAAACCCTATTGAGCATCTGTGGGGCATCAAACGGAAGGTGGAGGAGCGCAAGGTCTCTAACATCCACCAGCTCTATGATGTTGTCATGGAGGAGTGGAAAAGGACTCCAGTGGCAACCTGTGAAGCTCTGGTGAACTCCATGCCCAAGGGGGTTAAGGCAGTGCTGGAAAATAATGGTGGCCACACAAAATATTGACACTTTGGGCCCAATATGGACATTTTCACTTAGGAGTGTACTCACTTTTGTTGCCAGTGGTTTAGACATTAATGGCTGTGTGTTGAGTTATTTTGAGGGGACAGCAAATTTACACTGTTATATAAGCTGTACACTCACTACTTTACATTGTAGCAAAGTGCCATTTCTTCAGTGTTGTCACATGAAAAGATGTAATAAAATATTTACCAAAATGTGAGGGGCGTACTCATTTTTGTGAGATACTGTATATACCCTGCACAACTGCTGTAACAGGAAGGTGGTTATAAGAATATGAAAATGAAGGTTGTTAGTACAATGTATATCATAAAGTATCTACACTGCAAGTCATTGACCCTTTGAAACACTCCCTACCCAATGACCCATTATGCTGTAACACCAATAAGCTGCTATTTAGCACATCTGTGTAGTTCTGGCACCTTTATCATGAATAATGGCAACTGTATTTACCCATGGACTGGCCAGTTGGGATCCTGGAGAACCAGGGTTATGAACAAGTACCTGGAATTACGTAAGGGCCAATCCAGTATTGGCTGGTGTTTTTTTTTCCTCTTGAAAGATATTATGTTTACAGATGACATTTTTTTTATAATATAGCTGAGCCACACATAGCCATATTATAAATTCATAAAGATCCGTGAATAGGAAGGCTATGAGTCCTATCTGCCAGCTCAGCAGAGTGACTTGTAGATCTCAATATGTGGTTTGTTTACTACTTCTAGGCTTGTAGGGCCCTGTTCACACTGGCAATAGAAAAAAAGGTGTTTGGGGCACATTTTTGCCACTTCCCAAATGCTTAGCAAAGCAGCCTTCAGTGGATAATATGGATAGCAGACAGAGCTGTTCACATATTGAAAAAATAACATCTACGTTGCTTCATGCCACTGTGTGGCAAAAATGAAGCTACATGTCGAGTTTGGGAAGCCCCGAAGCTTGTCAACTCCTTCCACTTAAAGTGGAAGTCCATGCTAAAGCTAAAATCCCTACATCTATAGACACCTACATTCTAACACTAACCTATCTAGCCCTGTAAATAAGAAACAGTATACATCCAACCCGATCCCACACTGAGCTGTCAGCTGCGGCTTCTGTGTAGATGCAGGTGCAGAGGACACGGATGACCATGGAAGCCCCATAGTAACTTGATGGGTGACGTCACTTCCCATTCATTTCACAGCCGTTGTTGGTCATGTCCTCTGCAGAGCTTCCGCCGATGGAGATCGGGTCGGATCTCCATCAGAAAAGGTACTGTATGTATACTGAATTTTTCTCTACAGGGCTAGATAGGTTACCGTTAGAATGTTGGTGTTTATAGATACAGGGATTTTAGTTTTAGCATGGACTTCCACTTTAAGGCTATGTTTATCTGCCGTAAATGCTCTTGTAGGATTTCACTTGGAGGCAGTGTTGCCAACCTCCCGCAGCATTTTTTACTGGCAAAACATGGGAAATTTACTGGCGGAGAACATTTTTTTACTGGTAACCTGAAAAATAACAGAATTCCCATTAAAAACGAAGGCAATTGATATTCAAACACAACATGGAAACACTGGCAATACCCATATCATGTAATTTGATTTGGTTTACACTTAAAAAATCAGCACAGCACGACAAATTATCAGACCCTGATATTCATAGACAGTTGTAAAAATCACAGATTTTTACAAACTGTCAGTAAATTTACTGGCGGTTGGCAACCCTGCTTGGAGGGCGTCTGGGGTGCATTTTTTAAGGTGTCTTAAACTCATCAAAGTGCACAGTCCATATTCCCATCGCACACGTTCCTGGATTGAGCTCTCAAGGTATCGGGTGCTGCAGCGACCACTAGCTGGATACTGGAGCTTACACGACAGAATGTAAATATTCGCCAGCACACCAAGGATCTTTAATTATGTCCAAACGTTTTTTTCTTTGAAGAAAGATCACATCATAAACAGTGTAGTGCAACGCTTCGGAGGAAGGGGTCATGCGTGGCTCTGAGACATTGCACTACACTGTGATGTGATCTTTCTTCAATAAAAAAGCATTTGGACGTAATTGAAGATCCTAGGTGTGCTGGTGAATATTTACATTAAAACAATTTAACGCTATAGTGGCATTAGTGGGTGTCATTAGTGGCCGGGTTAGAATTTATTTGCAAGTGTGAACTTATCCTAACTAAAGCCTTGTACACACAGGACGACGATCGTATACAACAGGTCGTACTAACGACCGTTGTATGCGATATCGATCGTTCGTATGCGCGATTAGAACAGCTGAACATACGACGGTCGTACAAGGGAGTTGTATGAGCAGACTAGAAAACTTGGCCATACCAACAAGCGCTCATACGACTGTTGTATCGCGTGTACAGAGCAGTTGGTACAACAAGTTGTATTGTGCAAAACACGCATGCTCAGAAGTCAGGAACGGCCGGATGCTAATTACATGCACCTGAACGGTCTTTCTGTGCTCGTACGATCGTGTAGTGCAGTCAGTATGCAAGTTACATTATGCAACATACGATTTGCGACGATCGTACGTACGATGGTCATCCCGTGTGTACGAGGCTTTAAGTTCCGTGCGGACCTGGAGCTGGGAGTAAACAATACAGAAGGCCGTGCCTTCCACCCATGACACACTAATTGATGTTGGAACGCACTGCAGAGTTTAATGCAAAAATGTAATAAATTCACTTTTTTTTTTTATTAATGTGGGTGCATTTATTAAATTTAGTGTGTACTGCCACACGAAGCTGAACATACATTTAAAGAGAGTTAAATATACCAACTGTAAAAAGTTTAGCAAGATCCATTAGTTGGAAGTAGTACTTGCGGTGAATGTAATGAAACGTCTTCATCTCTCAGGTGGAAGTAATGTCTGACCTTTCTTCTCTAATAAACTATTCAATCTCCCTAAATTATAATACATGGCAACTTAACCAGAGTGGTCACATGACTGTATAGAAAGTTCAGAGCTGCCTGTGGCTAACCAATGGACTGTGCAATTATCGCAACCTCTGGTGATCCATCCTACAGCTACTGTGGGCTTCAAATTAAGAGTAATGTGATGTATTCTATATGGCTTGCAGCACTCTGTATCTTTGCACAATATAGAGCATGACGGCTCTGATTAGAGTACTGACCTTAGACAGCATCAGTCTTAGTACCAGCAAGGTTCTCTCTGCAGTTGGAAAAAACTGTGAAGCCCTAGTATTTTTGGGGATTTCTGCATAAATGTTTCCTAAATGGGACAATAATTGTCCAATTTAACAATTAACACAGCCCATTTTGTATTTGCACTGAACACATTGTTTAAACAATCAAAGTTATTGATGACAAAAGATTGAACCCTTTACAATATTTTCAAAAACATTGAGCAATTTTTATAAAGAATTTGCTGGATGAACGTGTCAAGCATTCACCCATCCTTGATGAACTCTGGCTATAATTTTTTTTTAATACAGTGATTTTTTTATGATCACTTGCTCCATCTAGTGGCCATAGTGTTGTATTTTTCTCAAATATCTGATTCAATAAAAATATGGCATAATGGCCACTAGATGAAGTTGATGGTCATAGGAAATCACTGTATTAAAGTGCACCAGAACTCTCTCAATCAACATTAACTATTCTTAATCCTTATGATGTTAGCCTTAGTAAATAGATAGGAAGGTAAAATAAATGTACATGTCTTAATCATTTTTTTACATTTCTTAAAAGGTTTGTAACCCTACATTTTGATTTTCTGCCAGCCCCCTATTTTTAGCTTCCATCTTGCATTGTATAAGTGTTTGTTAACCACTTCATTACCAGGTACTTAGAACACTTCCCGCCCAGACCAATTTTCAGCTTCCAGCGCTGTTGAATTTTGAATGACATTTGCGCGGTCATGCAACGCTGTACCCAAACAAAATTTTTATCATTTTGTTCCCACAAATAGAGCTTTCTGTTGGTGGTATTTGATCACCTCTGCGGTTTTTATTTTTTGCACTACATATAAAAAAAGACCGAAAATTTTGAGAGAAAAAAAATGTTTTTCTCTGTTTCTGTCACAAATTTTGTAAATAAGTAAGTTTTCTCCATCACTGATGGGCAGTGATAGGCTACACTGACAGGCACTGATAAGGCAGTACTAATTGGCACTGATGAGGTGGCACTGATGATGAGGCACTTATATGCAGCACTGATGGACACTGATAGGTGGCACTGATATGCAGCACTGACAGGCACTGATAAGCGACACTGACAGACACTCATAGGCGGCACTGATAGGTGGCACTGGGCACTGATAGATGGCACTGGTGGGCACTGATAGGTGGCACTGGTGGGTACTGATGGGCACTGATAGCTGGCACTGAAAGAGGGCACTGTAAGGTGTCCATTCCTTGGTGGTCTAGGGTGGCATCTGTAATTGGACTGAGTACCAGCCATGTTGGGCATTATGCCCCTTACCTGGTGGTCTAGTGTGGGCTCCCTGATCATCTCCCTGGTGGTCTAGGGTCGGCTCCCTGGTGGTCCATGAGTGGGCTCTCCCTGGTGGCTCCTGGTCGGGCTCCCTGGTGGTCCAGTGTGGCGATCCGAGGGGGAGCTGCGCTGATAAACACTCAGCACAGACCCCCCCATCCTCAGGAGAGCTTTCTATCGGCTCTCCTCTACTCGCGTCTGCAGACGCGACTAGAGGAAAAGCCGATAAATGGCTTTTCCTGTTTACATCGTGATCAGCCGTGATCCTGTGGAAGCTACTTACCGAGATCGGTAATGAGGTGGTTCAGATTGACCCACCGCACCACCGATTGCCGCAGTGCACACCCCGCGGGTTATCCTGAGGACGTCAATAGATGTCCAGTCAGGATAACGAAGCCACTGCCCGGCCGTAAATTGTCTATAGCCCGGGTGGGAAGTGGTTAAAATCTAAGCCTCTAAATACCTTTTCCTGGTGTCTCCATGGCAGCATACAGATGATAGAGCTCTGCCTGGACTCCTCCCTCAGGACCGATGAATAGCTTTAAAAAAGAGTGTTTGCCCCTCCCTCAGCATTCTCCTTTTTTTCCTCATACCTTTTGATCAGTAAAGAAAATAGCAGCAAGTCCATACCTCTGCTGGCGAAGCAGATTCTGCTGGGTTAAGCCTCTCCCGAGCGCAGTCCCTGTACTTTAGTCTGGGAACCCCTTCTGCGGATCTTTTGGGGTTTTGCAGTGTTTCCTCATAGGAACACAGTCTACCATCTCTCTATAAGAATTGGTGAAAGGATCTGTTTCTCTTCTATTTACAGCCTAGGGGGATTCCTGAGCATTGCCACTTTAAAACTGTGGGAATCGGCGTTCCCTTGTAGAGTGGCGGCCATTTTGGTGTAGTCTGGGTTTCTTTTTTACCTTCAGGATCATTCTTAGTCTTTCTTTTTGTTTGTCTCCTTGTCTTTTCTTTCTCAGGAGCTTGTCTAGTTAGCCCTGTGTTAGATAAGTTCGGTCCCGCGCGGTCCCCCCTTACTTTCTTCCACACCTGCTTTCCTAACTGATCCTCTGGCACGATCCACCATGAGCCATTCACCTCATATGCAAGATCCGCGATCATCCCTTTGGTATGTGACCACCTGGTGTAAGTATTCTAAAAGAGTGCACTTTTTTTTGTTTGTCTTTTCAGCCCTGTTCGCTCCAGGGGTTCCAGAAGGTCATCGAGAAATCGCGATGATCCACATGATCGCAGTCCTGAATACAGGACCTACTCTTCACATTGCAGATCCTCAGGGAGATCTAGATCACGGAGACGCTACCGCTCTCGCTCTCCTCCTGAGTGACCAGCAAGGAAGAAATGCTGGGCATGTGGGGCTACCCCGCTTCTAGATAAATTGGTGTGCAAGAGTTGCTTCGGAGTTTATGCAGCTGACAGAGAGAGTCAGCAAGTCGTAATTTTGCTTAAGGTGGATTTGCTTAAGGAGTCAATGAAAGACTCCTTCTCGGATTTAGCAGCAATGATACTTGCCCAACCTGCAGTACAAGAGGCTCAGCTATTTGATTTGGACCCTGAGATTCCAGGTCCTTCCTGCAGCATTCCAATCCCACCCTCAGGCCATGTAACCAGGGATCATCCACAAGAAGATCCCTCAGAAGATTCATTGGATGACTCAGAACTGTCAGGTTTTAGCTTCTCACTCATTCAACCTTTTATTCAGGCCGTCTAAACGGCTATTGAATGGGAAGAACCAGAGGAGCAACCCAAGAAATCAAAAAAATATTTCCCTCACTTTAAAAAGAAGAAGCAGCTTGTATTCCCTATGATGAGTGAAATCAAGGAAATAATCGAAGACAAGTGGCAGAAGACAAATAAAAAGTTTGCGCTAGCCCACTTTGGCAAGCTATATCCATTGGCTGAAGTCGATACGCAAGGGCTAGATTCTATGCCCATCATAGATGCAGCAGTTGTGCGCCTCGCCAAGAATATAACGCTTCCCATGGAAGACTGTGCCTCTTTTAAGGACCCCTTGGGTAGGCGCATAGACTTGGATCTCAAAAGGAGCTATCTTGCTTCAGGCGCAGCATTGCTAACGCTATCAGGGTCTGGACCGAAAACATAGAAACAGCCATACACCAGGATGTCCCACAGGAAACGAAAACACGAAAGTGTTAATTTCGATTCTGGCACCCCCGAGGGAAAAGGGATTAAGGGTATATCACTACCTAGACAATGTCCTTCTACTGGCCAACAGCCAGAGCCAGCTTATCTCGCACAGGAACATACTCTTACAGTCCCTAACAGAGGTGGGGTGGCTCATAAATTACGAGCAGAGCCAACTGAAACCGACACAACAGATAACCTATCTGGGAGCGATCTTCAATTCTTTGCAGAGTACAGTACCACTACCCCCGGAGAAAGTCAAGAGCATCATGGTCAAGATGATGGGGATCATGAAGAAGTCATTCTTAACAGCTACACAATGCTTGAGCCTCATAGGCACAATGTCGGCATGCATACCATTGGTCCCATGGTTACATTGGCAGCTCCGATATCTTCAGACGGGATTTTTGGCCCAATGGAGGAGACGCCTCTAATGTGCAGAAGTCTGCATTGGTGGACGAAGCCACAAAATCTTTCCAAACCCCGTCAGTTATGTCCCTCTTCTTGGACCATAATTACATGCAATGTCAGCGGCTAGTGATGGGGAGCCCACTGTGAGATACACAGAGTGCAAGGAAGATGGGTATTCAACCCAGAAGATCTGGTTTCAAACATACTGAAAATGAGGGGAGCATTTCTAGCACTAACATCTCTAGCGCCCCAGGTCAAGAGACAGAGAGTTCTCCTGCGTTTGGACAGCAGAGCAGCAGTCTCTTACGTGCAGAGACAAGGGGGGACCCGCAGCAGGTCTCTTCTGGCAGAAGTAGAGCCAATTATGCTATGTGTGGAAAGGAATCTGTCGGACCTCAGAGCAACATATCTGCCTAGTAGGTTGAACAAGGAAGCAGACAGCCTGTCAAGGAATTTCTTGGACAACAACGAAAGTGCTCTCCACCCACACATATTCCAACAGATTGTGAACCTTTGGGAGTATCCCCAGATAGAGCTATTTGCCTCTCCAGAGAATGCCAAACTCCCTCAGTTTGTCTCCCGTCAGCCGCACCCTCAGGCAGAGGAGGTGGATACCCTGATATGTCACTGGAATTTCACTGTGGCTTATGCCTTTCCACCTCGCCCTCTCATATTGAGGTTTCTCCTCAGGCTCCTGAGGGAACCAGTCCAGATATTGGCAGTCCTGCCATATTGGCCCAAAAGGCTTTGGTTTTCTCTAGCCATCACTCTCTGCATGGAGCCTCCATTGAGGTTACCCCTATTCCCTCAACTTCTGATGCAGGGCAGGTTTCCTCATCCAGACCCATGAGTCTTGGAACTTCGAGTGTGGAGATTGAGAGGCAGAGATATGAGGCCCTAGGATGTTTCCCCAAAGTCATTTCAACACTCCTCAAGGCAAGAAAGCCAACGACCAACTCCATATATGAGAAAATATGGGATATGCTTCTGGCCTTTGCTACCGGAAGGAACCTCAATCCAGCATCTCCCTCTGCCTCAGATGTGCTGAGTTTCAGACAGGACTTGATTTAGGTCTTGGCCTCAGTTCACTAAAAGTGCAAGTAGCAGCATTATCAGCAACAACTAACACAAGATGGGCCAAGAATCCTCTAATACTAACCTTCCTCAAGGGAGTGCTGAAAGCTCGTCCACCTGTCAGACGTTCTTTCCCGAAATGGGATCTCTCCCTAATATTGGAAGTACTAGCTGAGCATCCTTTTGCTCCCATGGAACAAATTACAATCTGGAATCTGTTGCTAAAAACAGCCTTTCTTCTAGCCACTACATCAGGCAGAAGATTTTCCAAGCTTCATGCCATAGGAATTGGAAATGAACATATCTCCTTTTTCCTGACAGAGTGGAGCTTCGTCCACTTTAAGGATTCACTCCTAAAGTCACTTTGGCAAGTCACCTAAGTGAGCCTTGGGCTTTACCAGTTTTTCCAGATCCACAACCAGATTCGTGTCACAACTTGGACATTTCCAGAGTGCTCAGAGCATATCTTGAGGCCACAGAGAGTTTCAGA
>BLSH010310864.1:654090-684773 GCA_018402905.1 Glandirana rugosa
AGGACGGTCGACGACATCTTGTTCACAGTACTACCTCTCTACCCTTGCCCAGTCATTCAAACTGTAAATGAAGAAGGAAGGTCGGGCTCAGCTCAGTCTCGAGACACATAGGTAAATCTGTGCCTCGGGGCTGGGCCGGGACGGGGGAAAGAGGGGACTAACCGACTAACTGAAACTGCCGGCACCCTCGGTTACGACACAGAGTCGGTTAGTCCTCCTCACAGGACCTACCGATTCTGTGAGTACCTGTAACGACCTCTCTCTACCCCGAGTCCATTCATTAATCCCCACGACCACCCGACGATGTGTGTCTTCCAAAAAACTTACGTAATTCTATTTTTTGGGGGGGGGATTACACTGGTTGCTTAAAATGGAACTTAAGGAGTTGTAAAGGCAGAATGTTTTTTATCTTAATGCATTCAAAAAACCTTCTGTGTGTAGCAGCCCACCAGCACCCCTAATTACTTACCTGAGCCCCATCTCTCTCCAGCAATGTCCATGAGTGTCTTAGCCATCCAGGACACTCCTCCTGATTGGCTGAGACACAGCATTGGCTCCCACGGCCGTCAAAGTCAATCAGCCAATCAGGGGAGAAAGGGGGCAGGGCCGGGTCGGGGCTCCGTGTCTAAATGGATACACAGAGCTCTGACTCGACTCGGGCTGGAAGGAAGAAGTAAATGTCAAACTTACTGACCCGTTCCCATCTCTCCATCATGACACTTGTTCTACAGCAGCTGGCAGGAGAGAGGGGGGGGGGGGGAGACAGCAGCACTGTGGGGGGGACCATGGAAGCACACAGGGACCCTGAGAACATCAAGTAAACTGGATAGATGAAAATGGAGGAGAATAGTTCCTCTAAATGCCACCCCCACCATCTCTCCTATTCAGGTGTACAAGGGAGGCACATGGGCTCCCTGGCCATGGGGCCCAGCTGCAATTGCAACCCCTGCAATCCCTATCGTTACGCCCCTGACTACGGGGATTCTAATTGGTCAGCACCGCACTGCCAAGAGAGGAGAGAAAGCCACAGGGATTTCAAGTCCCCAGACCGGTGAATCAGTGTTTCTGGCATGCGAATCAAACAGGATGTATGTATGGATGCAAATTGCACCACAATACAAAATCAGGTGTTGCAACCAAAATGAATCAGATTGGGATGTTGCTGCTCTATTTAAACCAAGATAGAAGTAACAATTAAAAAATGTATTACACATCCAAAATATGTGATGCCGGAATACGGTGTCGCTGGTGCTGTCTATGTGCATCGAACTGTTCTTCAGCACCATATACAGATTAAAATCATGTCCCAAGCATGTCATTTAAAGGCAATCCAAAAAGAACAACCTCCAGCGCTCAAGAGAATGTTGCCAGCTGTGAATGTTCACAATTCTTCTATACCTCCCTTACTGGCACAGCTTTGCAGCTCCTTCAGGGCTGGGGAAGCCCAGAAGTGACACTAAAAAAATACAAACAGGGGGCCACCAGCCTAGCGCATTACCTTTGCGATAACTTTATTAAGGAAAAAAGAGTTGATGTATACTCATAAACAATATAAATTGTCAAGCACACCAGTAATCACACAGTCCTTGATGACCTGGTCCATCGAGTAAGTCCTGACTACAGGAAGACCTTCATGATGGCTGACGTGTTTCGAGGGGAGAGCCCCTCTTCCTCAGAGCCAGTCTCAAATGTATAGTCAGCCTGTATATGCTGTATGCTATATATGCTACATCACATGACAACCCTAAAGGATCCTCCCACTCACTGGTGGGTGGGTTTGGTTAGAGTGGTATAACTTACTCGATGGACCAGGTCATCAAGGGCTGTGTGATTACTGATGTGCTTAACAATTTATATTGTTTGTGAGTAAAAATCTACTCTTTTTTTCCTTAATAAAGTTATAGCAAAGGTAATGGACTGGCTGTACTAATGGGGCAGGTAAATAGTAACCAGGTGAGTCATAGTAGTAACAACGAATGGCTGGTAATTAACTGACAGTTGAGCATCTTTTGATCACTGAAAAAAAGAGCTGCTTGTTAAGTAGCAGGAGCCCAGCCCTTATGTTACCCCCTCCTCAATGATCTCTCCCCCTTGTGGAGGGAGCACCAGGCTCGAGGGGAAAACGTATATGGAAAGTACAGAAGATGGCAGGAGCATGTACATCCGAGGATGAGACCCAAGAGGGTTCGTCTGGATTGTAACCCCTCCAGTGAACTAGATATTGTATGTGTCCAGTAAACCTACTGGAGTCAATGATAGATTGTATCTCATATTCCTCATGGTTGTCAATAGGGATGGGCCGAACGACCCCCTGTTCGGTTCGCACCAGAACTTTAGAACATCGGGAAAGTTCAGAACTGCATAACGAACCCCATTGAAGTCTATGGGACCTGAACATGAAAAATCTAAAGTGCCCATGTTGAAGGCTTATATACAAGTAATTGGGCATACAATGGTTATGGGGGTCTGGGTACTGCCCTGGGGGACATTTATCAATGAAAAAAAAGTTTGTAAAAAATGTCATTTTTAAATGAGCAGTGAATTATTGATGCTTAAAGTGAAAGCATAAAAATGAAAAATGAATTTCAATATAGTGCCTGGGGGTCCCCTAAGTCTACCTGCAAAGTGGCACATCTGTACCGTGTGTAGAATCTGCTGCAGCAGTAATTGCATTTATAAAGCCAAGCTTCCTTTATTTTGTAAGCAACGACTTGGGGAGCCAGTCTGTATGATGAGGTCACAATGTAGTAGGAACAAGATTAGAGTTTTTTTTGGATCAATTCTGGTGTCTCTTCCACAGACTTTGGATAGAAGTAACGAGTGAGGAAAAATTGGGCTTTGGGTGTCAGTGGTGCCTTCACACCGTAACCCTATAGAGGTACTCTTGCTGAAAGCAATAATTGAACTTGCTATAAAAAAAATGATGAAAGCAAGAATTGGCCTTTCTGTAAAAAAATGTAATTTGATGCACCTGTCAAACAGTTGCTGAAAAATTGGTCTTTAGGTGTCGTGGTGCCTTCCCACTGTAACCCTATAGAGGTACGCTTGATGAAAGCAAGAATTGGCTTTGCGGTAAAAAAAAATTGCAATGATATGCACCTGTCAAACAGGTGGAGAAAAAGTGGTCTTTGGGTGTTAATTGTGCCCATGAAGCCTAGACCAAAAACATTCTTCCACATGAAATCAACAACCAAAATGCTAGGCAGCTTAGAATTCCTACAGAGATTCTACATCCCAAAAACAATCGGCGACATTGGCATCAGGGGCTTCATAGCTGCTGGTAATCCAGGACTGATTCATTTTGATAAAAGTCAGACGGTCCATGGAGTATGTGGACAGAGGTGTTCTATGATCAGTAACAAAACCTCCAGCAGCACTGAATGCCCATTCGGAAAGCACACTGGATGTTTTCTGTTTTGGCCCCTAGATAATTGTCCACCATGTGATGAAGACGCTGCCGATGGGATGTGGAAGCTGACAGCCCTGGGTGGCAAGGACTAAAAAAATTGTGAAATGCATCACTTAGGTGGCCGCCTTCTCCACTGCTCCTCTCTTGACCAACAGAAGCCTCAAAACTATGTTTTCCACCACAGTGTAACCTACCAGAGTTGGGAAAAATGTTCAATAAAATCCTCTTTATCAGGAGATTCCCTATATTCTCAAGAGATTTCATCTTCTGCACTCTCTGTGGGGACAGGATGAGTTCTGAGAATTTCCCCTTATAACGGTGGTCAAGGAGGGTTGCCAATCAATAGTGATCCTTCTCCTTTATGCCACGTATTGGGTCCTTTCGCAGGCTTTGAAGCATGAGGTAGCTCATGCACCGCAAATTTGCACAGGCATGAGATGCAGACTCCTCGAGGTCACTAAGGATAACAGTATCTGGAACTGCCTCCTCCCAGCCACGTACTACTCCCAAGGGTTCTGGGGATGGAAAGCAATTGCTTAATGTTTGATGTATGTCTTCCTCTGCTTCAGTGCCTCCAAAACTGCCAAAATCCTCCTCCTCCTCTCTCTCCTCTTGTGTGTTCTGTGACATAGGAATGTGGACCTTGAGAGGAAAGGAAGTCCTCCTCTTCCTCCCGCTTCTCTGCCTCGGGTGCCCTGTCCATAATGCCACGCAGAGTCTGCTCCAGCAGGAACACAACAGGGATTGTGTCAGTGACGCATGAATTGTCACGGCTTACCATCCTTGTGGCCTCCTCAAATGGTGACAGTACAATGCATGCATCCTTTATGAGCATACATTGACGTGGGGGAAAAAAGCTGAGCCGGGCTTAGCCTGTCATTGTGCCATACTCACACAGGTACTCGTTATCGGCCCTCTTCTGCATGTACAGCCGCTGCAGCATTGCCAAAGTTGAGTTCCACCTGATGGGCATGTCACAAATTAGGCGGTTTACGGGCAGGTACAATTCCCGCTGAATTTCACCCAACCTAGCACTGGCTGTGTATGACCGTCTGAAATGGCTACAGTCAGCAGTAACGTGGACTTTGCAGCTGCCTGCCTTGCCCAACGATGCCTTCCACGTGATGGTAGAGAGATGGAATCGCCTCACGTGAAAAGAAGTAGCAACTGGGAACCTGCCAATGCGGTACAGCACATTCTGCAAATTCACGGAAGGGGGCAGAATCCACCAGGCAGAAAGGCAGACTTTGGAGAGCCAGCAGCTTTGACAAGCTTGCATTTAAATGTTGGGCATGTGGTTGGCAGGGACTGCATTTTTTTTTTCGCTGCAGCAGATGGGGCAGAGAAATTTGCTGGCAATAGTCTACAGCTGGTGGTGTGTTGCTGGCAGATGTGCTGCTAGGACCTGGGACACCCTGCGCTATACCATCATCCCTGTCAGTGGAGGCTGCTGAGAGGTCATGAGGTATAGCAGGGGCAGACTGAGGTGAGTAAGGAGGAGGAGGAACAGATTTGTGCCTCTTTTGTGTGGCTTTTAAGTACTCTTGCCAACGGGATGAGTGGTGGATGGTCAAATGCCTTGTCAAGCTTGTGGTATCCAAATGGCTGGTGTTTTTGCCACGTTTGATGTGCTTGAGACAAGTTTGCAAATAGCAACAGTTCAATCGGCTGCACATGTACTAAAAAAGGCCCAGACAGCTGATCTGTGGGAAGTGGGCTGGGAGATAACAGCTCCACAATCTAATGGAATAGGGTGGCTGCACTCTACTCTTTCATGATGGCTGCCTTGTTGGGGTTGTGCCTCACCCTCACTTTCCTCCTCTGCTCTATCTGGCACCCAAGTCATGTCAGTGACCTCATCATCATTTCCTCCATCCTCATTACCACTGGAGACAACTTGGCAATACACTGCGGCTGGGGGAACATGAATGCCAATTTGTGTACCAGTGTTCTCCCCTCTCTGTGGGCTCATGTTCCTGCCTTCCTCAACCTGAGAACCAACATCCAAATCAAGTAATGATTGTGCATCATCAAGGAACAAGTGGCTGACGCTGTGTTCAAATAACTCAGCTGACTCCTCCATGCCTTATGCTGGGGCTATGGCAGGAATAGATGTGGACAAGGAGGCAGGTTTAGCCACTCTTGCAGCTGCAGGGGACTGCACACTAGTCTCTGCTTGCATGACGGAGGATGAGGACTGCTTAGTAAGCCAGTCCACCACCTCCTCTGCATGCTGTGGCTGGATAGCACAGGCAACATCACTAAACAGAGGAAATGCTACCCTGCCTGAGTACTGACCACGTCCACCTTTGCCTGTGGACACATATGCTGCTGGCCCCCTTACAGTGCTATGGGAATGCTTGCCTCCTTGTTGTCCTTCCAGACATTATTGGGAGTGAGGGGGAAGTGCTTATTAACAAAATGTAATAAAGATGTGTAAATGTGTACATGGATACACTTTAATCAATGGAAAGTGGTGTTTGGTGCACTTTGATTTGAGTACTCACTACACAGGCACACTCTGCGGATACATTATAATATACAGTATTGTAATATACTGCGTCAAATGCGCAGTAATGCACAGAAATATACTACGTTAAACGTGTACTAACGCAATAAAATATACGGCGTTAAACTTGCCGTAACACACACAACTATATAGCGTTAAACTAGCAGTAACGCACGGAACTAAATGGCGTTAAACTTGCAGTAACGCAATGAAATATATGGCGTTAAACTTGCAGTAACACACAGAACTATATGGCATTAAGCTTGCAGTAACACACAGACCTATATGGCATTTAGCTTGCAGTAAAGCAATGAAATATATAGCGTTAAACTTGCAGTAATGCATAGAACTATATATCGTTAAACTTGCAGTAACGCACAGAACTATACTTTGTTAAACTTGCAGTAACGCACAGAACTATATGGCGTTAAACGTGCAGTAACACATAGAATTATATGGCCTTAAACTTGCAGTAACGTACAGAACTATATGGCATTAAACTTGCAGTAACGCAATGAAATAATGAAATATATGGCATTAAACTTGCAGTAATGCACAGAACTATATGGCCTTAAGCTTACAGTAACACACAGAAATATGTGGTGTTAAGCTTGCAGTAACGCATGGTATATATAGCGTTAAACTTGCAGTAACGCACAGAACTATATGGCGTTAAACTTGCAGTAAGGCACAGAGCGATAAACTTGCAGTAACACACAGAACTATATGGCATTAAACTTGCAATAACGCACAGAACTATATGGTGTTAAACTTGCAGTAATGCACGGAACTTTATAGCATTTAACGATCACTACACTGACACTATCTGAACTGTCCCTACATGCACACTAATGTAAAGATGAATCGTGGTCAATACACTACAATCACACTATCTGAACTCTCCCTACTCTAGATATACACTAATATAAAGATGAATGACTTGTCACTACACTACACTGACACTATCTGAACTGTCCCCACATGCACACTAATGTAAAGATGAATAGTGGTCACTGGTCAATACACTACAATCACACTATCTGAACGGTCCCAACTCTAGATATACACTAATGTAAAGATGAATGATTCGTCACTACACTACACTGACACTATCTGAACTGTCCCTACTCTAGCTGCACACTAATGGAAAGATGAAAGATGGTCGTCACTGCACTCACACTATCCCTAAATTGACACCAAACGAATATTCTACACTGACAATAGAATCACAATAGCACACTATAGCACACTAACTGTCTAGTAGCACTGAACAGAGCCCTGTTCTATCTCTCTCCACGGCGAAATCACACTGAAAATGGCTGCTATTGAATGAATACTTTTATAGTGTGGGGCGGGACTAAGAGCAATGAGCCATGATTGGATAATCATCATGACAGTGTTCAATCATGGCTCTGACAGTGCTCTGTGCCCTGATTGGGCAAAGCTTTCACTGCTTCAGCCAATCAGGGCTTTCAATGCACTATGCAGCGGCGCAGTGCATTGTGGTTGTTCGGTGGGCCGAAAAAGCGGTCGAATGACCCGATAATTCGGTTGTTATGTCGAATGGGCGGGCGAACAGCCAATGTTCGGCCCCAAATATGCACGTTGGAAGGAAGATCTAATTCGTAGGCCACTGGGTCAACCTTATGGAGTATGAGGAAAGGCCCAATATACCGAGGCGCCAGTTTTAGCGAGGGAAAACAAAGTCGAAGGTTACATGAAGACAGCCAGACCCTCTCCCCAACTTGGTAGGAGGGTGCAGGTGGGCGTCAGTGGTCAGCATGGTGTTTGTACCTCTCCCTGGAGCATTGCAAGGATTCTTGGACCTGCACCAAAGTGGAACGGAGTTCCCAAAGATATTCCTCTAACACAGGAATTCCTTTCGGAACGAATGTATCAGGCAACATGGATGGCTGTAACCCATAGTTCCACACAAGGGCAAGGATTATATTATTTTTAGAATATAAAACAGCTTCCATATATATATTTAATTTGAGTATTTAGCTGTATGCCAAGAGTTCAGCATCAAACCAACTTTTTAGTTTTTACTCAAAAGCAGGAATACACTGTGCCTAGTTCACTCTTTGGGACTATTATGCTTTTCACTGCCTTCCTCCATGAAGTATGGTGGTTTAAAATCCTGGTTTGTGCTTTTCAGAATGTGATTGACTTCCAAAAGGATCAGCTAAATGCTTGTCTTGACCCATTATGCAGACTGCAAGGAAAGTTATTTCTTTTACCATGAATGTCAAATCCAAAAGTAATCAGGCTCTCAGCATTGTGTGTCTGAATACTCTGATTTTTTCAGCTAGTCTGATGGGTAGACCAGATAAATATATGTACTATCAATCAATATGGTCAAACTATTAAATATGGTTAAACTATAAAATCATATTTGTAATGTTTCCTGACACGAGCATGACATCATACACATATGGGATAGGCTCTGCCCCTCGCCCAATCAGGACTGGTTATACTATATTTAAATAAGTTGTCTCCCCCCTAGGCGGCATTCTCTTTTTGTTCCTCAAATGCTCAGACGGTTATAACTACGAAAGAAGATTTTTACAGCTATTCCTCTCCTTTCATTCAGTGCAGCTGAGGCTGCAGAGAAGGAGATTGAGGACTTTGTCCTCAATCTTCTTTCTCGGTCTCAAAGGTGGAACATCAGAGGTCTCTTTAGACCCCTGATATCTCACCAAAGCCCCCCCACGCCACTGACACCAGTGGCGGAACTACCAGAGTCACAAAGGTTGCACTTGTGACTGGGCCCTGACATTCCGCCACCCAGCTCAGAGTGGAGGGACCCGACGTGGCCCTTCATTGTTTCTTGCACCGGGGCCATGAATGTTCTAGTTACGCCACTCGAAGGAACCCTAGGGCTCCACAGAACCCTGGTTGAGAATGACTGCCTTAAATGTTGGCAGAGTTGATATTGCTATCAGGGAATATTTTCTATAGCTGTTAGTAATCTGTTAGTTAGATGCTATACATAGCATATAACAACTTCTCCCATTGCAGACTTACACTGCAAAAATGGAAATTTGCTGTAGTAATTTTATATTGACTGTTTTTTTCAAGTTCTCCTTTAAATTTCACTGCAATTTTCACACTTGACATTTATTTTGCTACAATGTGTTGAACTGCCAGCACTCACCTGACTATTTCCCCTGCTCATTGTTTGGTAAATAACACTTTACTTGTTTGTTTAGATGGTGATTGACTTAAGCGTCCCCCATGTATGCTGCTCGTCCTCTGTGAGTCAGTTTGTGACTCATATTCGTTGACAGGGATCATGCTAATTGGACAGAGGTCACAATCCTCCAGATCGCTGCCAGACATTTAGAGAATGATCTCTGCGAAGAATTCTTCTTCCCGTGTTGTGTAACAGCCACCAACAGTCACCGCCGGCTTCCTGTCAGCTCACATCAAATTCTTCCTATGACATTTTATTCTTGCATCTCTTCTACAATAAACCTGTAATAATACTTAGCCATCTACCTAGACGGATTAAGCCTAAGCTACAGCATTGTCATATGTTGACCTTGGGTCATGGTAACGGATATTCATAATGAGCAGCTGTTACAGCTGAACTCCAGACAGAGGTAAAAAATGTAATTCATACAGTTACAGAGCCTTGAAAAAGTATTCATACCCCCTGAAATTTTCCACATTTTGTCATGTTACAACCAAAAACGTAAATGTATTTTATTATGATTTTATGTGACAGACCAACACAATGTGGCACATAAAGTTCCATAAATATATACGGTGGGGCGCAATCTCAAATATGATGTACAAACAATGAATATTTAATCATAATCATTAGTACACATTTATGATTGAATATTCATTGTTTGTATATCATATTTGAGATTGCACCCCACCGTATATATTTAGTATATATTTATGGAACTTTATGTGTAGTACTTGGGATACTATTCAGGTAGTAGGCTGCACCTCGATTTTTAGATAATTTAATTTTTATATTGTTTTATTTTTATTGAGCTAGTTTACTTACCACCATCATATAAATAATTTTTTGATTTATTCCCTCATTGTAGCGCGGTTGTCTCTCCCTATTATACAATGTGGCACATAATTGTGAAGTGGAAGGAAAATGATAAATGTTTTTCAAAATTTTTTACAAATAAATATCTGAAAAGTGTGGGGTGCATTTGTATTTAAACCCCCCCCCCCCCCAAATCAATACTTTGTGGTACCACCTCTTGCTGCAATTATGGCTGCAAGACTTTTTGGGGATGTCTCTACCAGCTTTTCACATCTAGAGAGTGACATTTTCGTCCATTCTTCTTTGCAAAATAGCCCAAGCTCTGTCAGATTGGATTGAGAGCGTCTGTGAACAGCAATTTTCAAGTCTTGCCATAAATTCTCAATTGCATTTAGGGTTGTTGTCTGCTGGAAGGTGAACCTCCGCCCCAGTCTCAAGTCTTTCACAGACCTTAACAGGTTTTCTTCTAAGATTGCCCTGTATTTGGCTCCGTCCATCTTCCCATCAACTCTGACCAGCTTCCTCTCCCTGCTGAAGAAAAGCATCCCCACAACATGATGCTGCCACCACCAGGTTTTATGGTGGAGATGGTGTGTTCAAGGTGATGTACAGTGTTAGTTTTCTGCCACACATAGAGTTTTGCTTTCAGGCCAAAAAGTTCCATTGTTGGTCTCATCTGACCAGAGCACCTTCCTCCACATTTACTGTGTCCCCCACATGGCTTCTCGCAAACTGCAAACGGGACTTCTTATGGCTTTCCTTCAACAATGGCTTTCTTCTTGCCACTCTTCCATAAAGGCCAGATTTGTGGAGTGCACGACTAATAGTTGAATTGTATATCTCTGCAGCTCCTCCAGAGTTACCATGGGCCTCTTGGCTGCTCCTCTGATTAATGATCTTTTTGCTCGGCCTGTGAGTTTAGGTGGACGGCCATGTCTTAGTAGGTTTCCAGTTGTGTAATACTCTTTTCATTTTTGGATGATAGATTGAACAGTGCTCCGTGAGATGTTCAAAGCTTGGAATATTTTTTTTATAACCTAACCCTGCTTTAAACTTCTCCACAACTTTATCCCTGACCTGTCTGATGTGTTCTTTGACCTTTGTGATGCTATTTGTTCACTAAGGCTCTCTAACAAACCTCTGAGGGCTTCATAGAACAGCTGTATTTAAACTGAGATTAAATTACACACAGGTGGACTCTCTTTACTAACTAGGTCACTTCTGAAGGCAATTGATTCCACTATATTTTAGTTAGGGGTATCAGGGGGCTGAATACAAATGCATGCCACTTTTCAGATATTTATTTGTAAAAGATCTTGCAAACTATTTATCAATTTCCTTCCACTTCACAATTATGTGCCACTTTGTGTTGGTCTATCACATAAAATAATCATTTATGTTTTTGGTTGTAACATTTCAATTTGCAATTTCAAAGGATATGAATACTTTTTTAAGGCACTGTATGTGTTTACTAGAAATCATGCAATTTATATTTAAATATAAAAATAAATACAAGTAATGTATGTACCTGAATTTGTCTTGCTGTAAACCTCCTGTACCTGCCTGCACAGCAGCACCACTCAGACTGAGAGTGGAAAGAGCCGGCATGTAGGCAGGTGCATGCTGACCTCCCTACACAGGTGGTGCTGTTTCATCCACC
Source organism: Glandirana rugosa (assembly GCA_018402905.1). NCBI lineage: Eukaryota > Metazoa > Chordata > Amphibia > Anura > Ranidae > Glandirana > Glandirana rugosa. The sequence continues at coordinate 665,681 of BLSH010310864.1, forward strand.
TTGCAGATAGAGTGGAGGACAGGAGGAAGACTCATTGCTCTTAGTCCTCCATATGTGTCACCGAGTGGGCTGCTGTCCGATTGGACGCTGCCACCCAGGTGACCCCTGCGGGCATCTTGGGTGAGGGCAGAGCTTATAAAAAGCCCTGGCACATTCTGCATGTGGTGAGGTTAGGGAACAGGAACCTGCTGGTCAGGGAGAGTGAACCTAGTGCAGGGACAGGTTCCAGAGGAGGAGGGACAGTATAGGGATTGGTGCAAACTACTTTGGAGATTATTTAGCTCACTGCATCTGCCTGACTTCTGCCTCTGTGTTAGGTGCCGCCGGCCTTGATCTTCCACTCTCCTGCCGGAGTTCTATCTCATATGTGAGTGTTGCTGCTCAGTTATTACTGTTTAAGAGACAAAATTGTTGTATCTGGAACTGTTAATATATTGCACTTCCTCAACCACTGCGTTTGCCAAGTCTTCCCTTTGGGTCCTTCCAAGCTCCTCAGCCTACAAGCACTACAGGCCATTCAGGCACAGCTGTAGTGCACATGCTGACAAGGAACATGCTGACAGGAGAAGAGCTCAGGTCGAGTAGAGAGATGATCTTATCAGTGTGCTGACACTCTTTCACCATCCAGTCAGCAGGCTGAAGGAGTATTCTGCAGCAGAGCAGGTCAAGGACCTGGCTGTGCTGTTTGGCAGCAATGGTTAAATACTATACAGAATTACAAATAACTTGACAATTAGAAAAGTTTACATAATAAGTGGGGAAAACTTCCTTCCTCTGTACAAAGTAAGGATCTTAGACAGTTCTCCCTCCTAGACTCCTTCAGGATTGTTTTGCTTTGCGTTTATCTATTAAGGTTACTTGCGGTAAAACCAAGGAAGTTTAGAATTCTGTGGTGTATCAATGCTTTTACTAAACAGAAAATTTGCTCATACAAACTATAGGACACACAATAACACATAGCTTACAAAAATATGCCTACAACATGCATAATAAGTAAACTAAACAAGTTACTCAACTTAGGGGTCAAGATGTAACGTCCTTCTTTGCTCAGTCCAAATCAAAACTTCTCACAAACAAAAGTTCTCCAGCACATGACAACCATGTCTTGCTTCCCCCGTCTTCCCAAACACAACTCCTTTGTCTGCTCCCATGTCGCTTTCCAAAGAACCTCCAGCCCCCTCCCACCAACTTCCTGTAGAGAACTTCCTACCTAGCTGTCCAACTGCTCTATTTAATTATCAATGGAGGGGGAAGGGGGAAGCCTGACTTCCCTTCAAATCTAACTCCATATTATGACACATAAAGTCACTAAAACTTGGCCATGGCAACACATACCACCTCTTGACTTTATAGCATAATATAGGAAACTTCAACATCTCTTAAAGCCTTTCTTTCCAGGAAAGGGTGAAATAACCCCCCCCCCCCCGTAATAGGAGGAAAAAATTCCCTTTCGACCCCCGTATCTTCTGGGCGATCAGACTTTTTTTGTCCCTGGAAGGCTCCAATATTAGCAGGGTTAACAATGTCTTGGCAGTTTGTGGAAGGAAAGCTCCCAGATAAATGTCTCTTGTCCTCTTGGCCATAAGGAAATGCTCAGATGAAAAGTCCACTCCAATTCAGAAAAAAAAACGCATCTTCCTCAGACTCTTTTCTGGTCTGCCTCCTCCCATCTGGCCTGGTCATCTGGTCTGCCTGCTTCACCTCTCGATGCTCAGTACCTTAAAAAAGTAAGAGAGACAAAGCAGATTATTTGTTCCTTCCAAATGTGCCAAAAAACATAGCTCACTGCTCACATTTCTCTATCTGCCCATTTCTAACTGCAAAATTATTGTACGGTGCCCACTGATGCCTTGAAACACTTTCACGGAAAGGCATTGACTTCCAACGCAGTGAATAAACTTGCATGTCTCTCCGACAAACATTGGCCTGCTGTTGTCCAGTCTTCACAGCACGGCCCATTTTTGCAAGATGGCCCATTTTCTGGCAACAAAAACACTTGATGTGACTGAATCTACCATTCCCAACCATTTGCTTCCACTTTTTAAACAGTGCTATTGTAGGAATCCCATCTATTTCCTCTCTAGGGACACCCCACTTAAGTAAATCAATCCACATGTGTCTCCTGGAGACCATAGGCCTTGCCTTCCTTGTATGTGACTCAGCTTGGCCATCATTTGAGCTGGTCAAATACTCAGCTTCCCCCTTATGGGAAGTTCCAGTGGCACACATCCTACTTTTGCTTACAGGCTTAGGGCCTTTGTCCTTTGTTAGGGCATCATTAGACTTGTTTATGAGGGCTGCACACTGTTCACTCAAATTTTCAGCTTTGCCTACAGGGGTTTGAACACACCTCAAAGCCACTGCAGGTTTAACCTTGGTTACCCTACTTTCTAAATCTTTTGCTTTGCTTGCAGTGTCTTCCAAACACTCGGATGCCACTGCAAGCTGCTCCTTCAGTAAATCTCTTTCTAATTCTACCATTTTCCTCTTTTCAGATCCAATGTGTAGAGCATGCAGGAAGTGTAAACCAAACACAGCAACTGCCCGCATCTCTCCCTTACTGAACCCAAAACTTTTTAGATAAAAATCTGAGCAATGATCAGAGACACCATCCCTCCAAGCTCTGTTCAAAGGAGAAGCGTATCTAGCCAGCTCCTCTGCAACAGACATCCACTGACTGTCTCTGGCCCAGGCAGGTAGGGTGCACGCCTTCTCCTCCTGGACACCAGAAACCTTTGCAGCCTTACTCTTCCTAAACAGTGTACGCAACATTTTTCTTCAGCACAAGCTACAAAACACACCACAGAAAACAAGTCTGTTTCAGTTGAATTTTAGCACTAATCCCGGACGAGCCCCCAAATGTTTTGCTTTGCGTTTATCTATTAAGGTTACTTGCAGTAAAACCAAGGAAGTTTAGAATTCTGTGGCATATCAATGCTTTTACTAAACAGAAAATTTGCTCATACAAACTATAGGACACATAATAACACATAGCTTACAAAAATATGCCTACAACATGCATAAGTAAACTAAACAAGTTACTCAACTTAGGGGTCAAGATGTAACGTCCTTCTTTGCTCAGGCCAAATCAATACTTCTCCAAAGTTCTCCAGCACATGGCAGCCATGTCTTGCGTCCCCTTCTCAAACACAACTCCTTTGTCTGCTCCCATGTCACTTTCCAAAGAACCTCCAGCCCCCTCCCACCAACTTCCTGTATATATCAACTTCCTGCAGAGAACTTCCTATCTAGCTGTCCAACTGCTCTATTTACATATCAATGTAGTGGGAAGGGGGAATCCTGACTTCCCTTCAAATCTAACTCCATATTATGACACATAAAGTCACTAAAACTTGGCCATGGCAACACAAGGATCAGTGGGAAAAAGTCCCTTGTGGATTAGCAGCTTGTAGTCCCCTTTAGAAAAATAGCACAGTCTGTTGTAAACTGAATACAGGAGTATCTCCTCTCCTTTGTAGAACTGCTCCTAGCTCCACTGCCTGCAGAAAAAACTAGCCCACCTGGCTGCTCCAAAGATCCACAGGGCAAGAGAAAGAAAGGGATAAGCACAACGCTGTCCTTCTGAAATCTTGCTACCTATGGTACTCACTCTGTCCTCCTTGCTCCCTGCTGCTCCTTATGCAAGATTCCTCCGCAAACCCTGACCCTGGTAGGATCTTCCCAAGCCAGTCTGAGCCCAGCTTGGAGGCAGAGCCCCCAGACCCAGGGGTCGCCTCCTAGGCCACTGAAAGCCTCCTCAGAACTCTATCTTTCATCCAATCCCCCTGCTAGCATGACTCCACCATATTTAAGGGCTGACCTAGCCAGCCTACCAGGACATTCTGCCTGGGGATTGGCCAAATTCCCTTAAGTATGCAGATCAGAACCTCCTGGCCCCTGCCCACTAACTTCCAGAAGTTCCTAGATCCAGGGGAGGTACCAGAGACCTGCATCTGTAGAGCCATCCAGCCTGACCCGCAGCAACCCTGACCCAATTTCTGACTCACAAACTTACCATCAGTCATAAACTTAAATTTGCCTGCACTAACACTAGTAGCATACTAGCGGGTGCTACACATGCATTACCATGCAGGAAATCCCATCAAAGCCTATTGGGACACAGCAGCTGCACAGACACAGCCCCTGTGTTCCAGTATGATATCCGTGTGGGTGCGGGTTGTGTGTCCCTGAACTCACCCTGTGCCCGTTTGAGGATACAGCCCCCCACACACCCGGATGTCATATTGGTACACGACATCTGTATCCATGCAGCTGCTGTGTACCAATATACTTCAATGTGGCTTCCTGCATGGCAAAGCATCCCAGTGTGGGAAAACACAGACTTGTACGGGCATATGGTATTGAACGTCCTGTGTGAACAATGCCTATGGCTGATTTCCTGGTTAGGCAATTCCACTTTTAGTCAGTCACTGACTATTATACCACCTGTAGCCTTAGGCAGCTTTAGGCAGGTGGAACCATTGCCAAATGCAACCCATCCAAGTGCAAGGGACCTCACCCACAGTCCATTGACTTTGAAAAGCGAGCTATACTGTATTTCCAGTGAGCAAACATTTTGAGTTATTATTATAAGAATAATTTAAGTTGATCTAAAAATAATGTTTGATGTAATCTCTATATTGTACATGCTTGCTCTACCCTATTTCAATGACAGATTATGTACCGATTATTCGATTCTCCTTTTAGAAGCTATCTGTGTTTGACTGCAGTCACTCAATCTCAATAACTGCTGTAATAAAATCTTAGCATCCACACATCAGAGCAAAACCTTGTGAGGAGCTGTATGACAGCCTCAGCCTGGGCTTCAACCAGGCCATGCCCCCGATCACATTACACTCCACCCCCGGTGCTTAATCATGGTTAACAAATCAAATCAAATCTTAGCCACACAGAGGGCCTGATTTACTAATGTGAGAAGTGAGGTTAAGTGAAGTGGGTTGAAGTATACCTGTATATGGCTTGTATTTGTACTCAAAACATCCCATCATATGCTGGCTGGGGAATTGAAAAAAGTAGAAGTTTCGTTCACAATTGGATGTTTGAAGTGAATGTAGTGTAGTTCATTTCACTTCAAAGTGGAACTGCGGCCAAAAACAATATTTGGGGATTTTGGTCCCCAATCATCTCACAACCCCTTACTTTCCTTTCTCCAACATCCTGCATTTTACCCCGCTTGGTCCTCCTCGGCCTCCTTTTTAACCTGGTCCTCTGGCAACTCCATCGCCTCTTCCTACATCAAACCATTCCCCTCTCTTTGCAACTCTGACGGTTTCCCTCCTTCTGAGCTATTCTGTTACTTACAGATTAAACATTTTTTCACTCTCCTTATTCCTCCAGACCCATCGGTCCTTCACCTATCTATGTTTGAAAGTGCATGTAAGAGTGACCCCAATAGAAGAGGCCTTATTTTTGCTCTATATGTCCAGGGGGATTTGTGGGTATCCACAAATCCGCCTGCCTATGTCACTAAATGGGAGAGTGATCTAAGCACTAACTTAGAACCAGCACATCTGGCAAGCAACCAAATCCTCCTTGTAGAATATTGTGGCTCTTGGGACAAACTATAAAGTGTTAACCAGATGGTACTTGGTCCCTGCCAGGATTGCCAAATTCCTTCCTCAGTACCCTCCCCACTGCTTTTTGAGGCTTTTCTGCTATGGGCACACACCTGTACGTTTGGTGGGATTGTCCCATAGTTCAAATTTTCTGGTCCAAAATATTTGTGATGATTTCAAGACTTTTTGACACTCAAGTACCCAAGTATGAAAAACTTTGCAATCCCTGGGTGAAAGATTTCTTACCCTCTGACTTTGATGAATCTTTACTTCTCCCTTAGCCAGTTTATCCCAGGCTAGGTATAAACAGGAACAGAGGGGCGGCTGACTAAGTGCAGTATTTAAAGTGGAGTTCCGCTGATTGGATTCCTCCCCCCCCTCAGTTGTTACATTTGGCACCCTTCTGGGGGGGAGGGGGAAGAGGACACCTGTCTTTTCCACACATCCGGGAGCTCGGGCCGGCAGCCGCGGCCGCTGATATCAGCAGCCCAGCTCCCTCCTCCCTCCTTGCTCTGCTACTGGCCACCTGGCCAATAGCAGAGCGCAGCGGAGCCTCGCGCATTCGCAGTAAGGTGCCCAGCATGAAGCTGTAATGCTACACGTCTGGGTTCCCTTACCCGCAATGGATGTGGCTGCACCTGACCCCCGATCTGAAGACCGGCGGCGGGTGCCGACATCGCTGGACTCCAGGACAGGTAAGTGTCCTATTATTAAAAGTCAACAGCTACAGTATGTGTAACTGCTGACTTTTAATTTTTTTTCTAAGTGGACCTCCGCTTTAAATCAACAGTTTAATGTAAGACAAATAGCAACTCACTAAATAGATGACTAATACAGGCACAATTGATAAAATCGTCAGTCTCAGAGCCTCTCCAAGCCGAGGTGCAGTGGCAGCCTCAAGCACTGGCTGTGTTGCTGGATGAAAGCAGAAACTGGCCAATCGCCACCGTAACCAGAGTGGAACGCAAATGGCGCCGGGCCGGAAGTGATGTCACACTGTCAGGGACCAAGACAGAAATGCAGTAAAATCACACTTTTTGATAGGTAAAATGATAAAAACAAAGTAAACGTGGTCCAAACATAGCCAGGGTTCGGTAACCAGAGCGGATAGTCAGAGCAAGCCAGTGAAACAGGCGTCCAGAGATCATTGAAGTCAAACAAACAGCATGCAGGGTCAGGAGCAAGGAGGGGAGTAAGCCGAGCAGGGTCTTGAATCCAGAAACCAGAAGGGAACGTCAAACAGGCAAAGTCTTTCACAGGAAAACACAGCAGAGATTTCTCCAGAGATGTTGACCAGCGAAGGCATCTGCAATCTGATCCAGGCAGTTTATATAGCAGCAGAACTGGCTTAACGAGGCAGGATATGGTCATCAGGTGAGACAGAGTAGAAGCTGAGACTGGCAATTAACCCTTAGCTGAGCACCTTGCTCTGAGAAGGGAGAGCTGAGCCCAGCCCTGACACACCCAGAAGGTGTGATGACATATGGATGGGCAGTAACGCGTTTCAAAGCATCGGCTTCTTCTTCAGACCTGATTGGCTGATGGACATGTCAGTCTTATATAGGGGAAGCAGATAGAGGAGCAGGCTAGGTATGTCCACCTCCACCTGTAAGCTTATCTTCTTCTAGGGATCCCTTCATTCCCCTCTCCTCCCCATGATACCCTTTCCTATTCCCCTTCCCTCCCTGTTGAGGACCTCTTGCCCCTTCCCTTGTTTCCCACCGTCCTTTCCTATTACTTACCTTCCCTCTTTGTCTTCTTCCTTTTTCGGGCTTTCTGTTCCCTTTTCTCATGTTCATGCCAACAACATGGAGATTCCACTTTCTCTCTTTTGCTGCTTGAGGTTATGTGAAGCATGACAAACTTGCGTTTTTTTAATCTTCAGGTAAATACAACCTACCTTTCTAGTTTACTACCAATCTACTCAATTCAGCAAGCTTAAGCTCGTTAACCTTTCCTGGGACTCGTTGTACATTTCAGGTTCCGTCAGACTGTATTTCATGCAAATATTTCTCTGATACTACCCATATGGTCTACCTACTTCTCTTTCCCTGCCTGTTACACACAGTTTCCCGCATGAATCTCTGTTGCTACATGAGTCATCGCTCCTATGTTCCATATCTTTCTTTGATATATTTTGTTGACTGCATCTTAAACCTTCTTTGAGCAGTTTAACCTTCTGTAGACATGTGCAATTTGTTTCATACAAATTCATTTTCAAACAAAATTCAGCATATTCATTCATTTGGAAGCATCCAAATGAATGAAAGACCCTTTTGACAAATGCATACAAAAACTAATTGTCAGAAAGAACGAAAATCCGTAAGAACGAAAATCCGAAAATACAAAAATCTGAAAGAACGAAAAAACAATTCAACCTACGAGTTTATCGAATCGATTACATTTGGATAATTTCATTTTTCGTATTTTCTATTATAATTAAATTATTAACTATTATTATAGTTTTTATTATTATTATAAACTATTAAATTATAGGTAAAAAAGCTGAAGTCAGTAATTCTTCTATTTAGGTCTCTGTGCCATAGCAGCTAATTTGGGATAGATTAGATTTATGTTTTTATTGGAATCCGAAGTAACGAATGCTGCATCTAAACGAATGGAACGAAACTGAATCAAATGCATCCGAAGTTACAAATGATCAGAAGTAACGAATGCCGATCATAACGAATGATCCGATAAACAAAAAAAAAGCAAAAATGAATGAAAAGAAAACTAAACAATGCACATGTCTAATTCTGTAACCATGCTTTATTTTTTGCTTTGCTTTAATACAAATTTCTGAGCAAGAAAACAATATTTGGGCATGTGCACTATAAAAACAAATTAACATAAATGAAGTGTTAGCTATGTGTATAGGCTTCAGGATTCTGTAAAACTATTACTTTCATTGATTTTGCATAGTATAGTAAGCGCCGAACGTCTGGCACTGAGTCTCATAGTTCAGGCTAGCAAAAACTGATCACCAAGCAGGGGCGTTGCTAGGGGGTGGCTATTGGGGCTATATCCCCGAGTCTGGGGCCCATAGCCCCGAGTCTCTTACCGGGTGGGTGCAGTTCTGCAATTAGCAGGTATGTCCCAGTCCGGAATACAAGAGGCAGGGGCAGACTGAGCTGCTGTAGCGCTGGCTCTGCCCTCATCTACACCTGACTCTACTCCTGGTCACTGGTTGCTAGAGTTGCCTAGTGTCTAGCAACCAGTAACGTCACAGCCACGACTCCTTCCCTGCCCAGCATTCAAAGCGGAGGATCTCTGGGGACCCTGATGTAAGTGGGGGGCTCTCTGGGGACCCTGATGTAAGAGGGATCCGCACTCAGATATGTAACAATATTTATATTTATACATATATATGTACTCAAGCATATGACTTTCTTTACTTCGCTGCTATGGGCTCTAGCCCCAGATCTTTTGGAAACCTAGCAACGTCCCTGTCACCAAGGGTCATTCGGCACCTCGTCCATTGAGAAACTGTCTTGCATTCTTTCCATAGAATGCAAGGCTTACTGTGAATGGAGGTGCAGATGAACTTTCTCCCCTCCTCCCATCACGGAATGTTATTTCTGTAGGCCATGTTTAAAAATGAAACAGAGATGCAAATAATTATTAAAACAGAGATGCAAATAATTATTAAAACAGCCACTAGGAAAAGGTTCTATTCTGATGTGTGTGTCACACTAGGCACTTTATCAAAGAATAATTGACTGATCGCTATTGGCATCAAGAAATATTCCTGTTAGCACACTTCTCATAATTAACTCCATTATAGCTAAGTCTAACTGAGTAAAAAAAAAGTGTTGAGGGACTACAGATAAATTTCTATGTACTGTATAAGAATAAGATTTCTGTATCCTCTGTAACTAAGAAGTTTGGAAGTTATTCTTCCACGCTCTGTCGACTACAAATATGCGAGGAAATTGCACAGAGACTAGTGCATTCCCTTAGTTATAAACAAGAATTGTAACAGGAGGAATATAGAGGGTGAATCCACATGGGAGCCAATAAATACACAATTTGATAGGTCGATCTAGTGGGTAAGTTCATTCTTGGTGATAATTTTCTTTTGATCCAACAGAGAAAGAACAGATGGTAAATAATATGCAAATCGCCTTCAACAATGTCTTCTCCACTGGATGTTAATTTATTCCATTTACAAACATTTCTCTTCCTTCTTTTACTGTAAATTCTCTGACGAATCCCTTAAGCCATCACCAGTCATCATCATTAACATATGTCTTACTCCCTCGATACTTTAGTGTTGACAGCTAACACAACTGTCTTTATTGGTATCCTCAGATGATCTCTTAGAAAGACTTTTTCCTGCAGTTCCTCTTCTGTTATGTTAGCACTGTAAATCTCCTTGACAGGTTGGTGTCAGAATTTGTGAAAGTGCAAGAGTTGAACCTTCACTGTGACCAGTTGCTGTTTCCAAAAAGATCAGCTGAATTTCAGCAGGACAATCTCTGCACAGGTGGTTATCTGGCACATTGTACCTAAGCACTGGGATTTTGTATCTGACATATTGCAGCAACCAATTGGTTTGGTACACAAAATAAACTATAAAGCAATTTCAGTTGCATTATCACAGCTAGTATCACCATAATATTTTTACTGGAATAATATTATGGATGGTAGTTTCAAAGTTTAGGCTCCGTATAAAGGTTTAGCATTAGGAGGAAAGTTGGGGACAAGGGCTTAGCTTTATGGGGTAGGTTGATGACAAGGGTTTGGGTTTAATGGTAGGATAAAGGATACAGATTCTGCCTTAAAGGATAGGTTGAAGATGCAGTTGACTTGAAGGGTGAAGGTTAACAATAAAGATTTAACTTCAATGGGTAGGCTGAGGATAAGAGTTTAGGTTGTGCATTGAGTATTAAGCCTCATACACAGGGACGTTTTCTGACACTGACGTTTTTTGGCATTTTTTGCAGATCTCCGTGTTAGTCAATGGCCCCATAAAAACGCAGACGTTTTTTAGCTGTAGAGGGCATCAGCATTAGTGAGCTGAAGCTAGAACCCACTGCCAGTGCGTTCTGAGGCTGTAACGTTTTAGCATTTTTTGACGCCGACGCTGCAAAATGCTCACTAACACCGTGCTGGCGTTAACCGGCGTTTTTGACGCTGATATTTTTAGGTTGAAAAATAGCAGAGGGTTTTTAAAAAAAAAAACGCCTGCTGACGCTCACTAACGCTCACTAATGCTCATTAACGCTGATGCAAAACGCCGAAAAAAACGCAGATTTTCCCTGATGTCGGACCCAACGTTTTGCTTATTTTTAAAACATACGCCCGTGTGTATGAGGCCTAAGGGTTTAACTTTTAAGAGTAGATTGAAGACAATTGTTTAGCTTTAGGAGGTAGGTTAAAGATAAGGAGTTATCTTTGGAGGTGTATGGGGGGAATTGTTTTTATTGTCACTGACCTCCAGTGATATGGAGGCTGTTTTACATCCTCTAAACCACATGTGTCAAACACAAGGCCCGTGGGCCAAATCCGGCCCTCCAGTCCATTTCATGTGGCCCTCCCACTTCTCCTACAGCTGTGGAAACCTGGAGGGCAGAACTCTTCAGCCAGATCCTGCCTGCTTCTCTGTGCAGAAACTAAGAGGCTCTTCTCTGCCCCCGTCTCAGCAATCGGCGGTAGAAAGGACAGATTCTGCTCCTCTCTCTACAGCCTCAGCACCACCTGGTCTCGTGTCACCTGGTCTCAGCATCTAGCAGACTCCTGCCCTCCTCCAGACCCTGCTTTTTCCGTTTCCAGCTCCACCCCAGGTTATACCCAGCAGCAGCACAAGGTAAGTGGTAAGGGGGGGGGGGTGGCACTGTAATGTAAGGAAGGGTGGGGGACTCTTGACTTCTGACTGTGGGGGGGGGGCTTACTCTGGACATTTGGTCTTATAGATATAACTGGCCCTTTGAGGGCAACCATAATGCTGATGTGGCCCACGATGAAATTGAGTTTGACACCCCTGTCTAAACCTTTTCAATTTGCCCCTATTTGGTCTGTTAAATATACCTTGGAAATCATTTTGTTATGTGTGTTTGATAAGTGCTAAAAGATCTTACTGCCCTGTGACCTGCGTTATCTAAGGTAGTCCTCACAGTTGTTATCTTGGACAATTACTCTCTATGTTGTGGAGATGAGAAAAGTGAAAGCAATTCAGCAGTTTAACAAAATAACACTGGACAAGGCTTATACAATTCTTTGCCTTTTCAGTCCAGCAAAAGGCAGGTGCTGTCAGTCCACAACAGAAGATAAGGACAGTGGATACAGTGAATACAGGGCGTGACAGATTGAGCCACTTTGCGGCAGAGCAGTGGCATGCAGGTAGCGCTTGAGCACTAGAGCGTGCAGGTGATGCGCGACTGGGAGGACGTCATATGACGTCCCCCCAGGATGGGAAAGCTCCCGCTCAGCCGTCATTTTTCTATAGGCCAGTTAAAAAACACTGTTGATTTATATAAAGATACCTTATTATACAGATCATACACAGAAGGAGGATGGGGATTAAGGGGTTAATGGGCAGGATAAGTCAAGTGAAGGCATTCATTTACGGACTCTAGAGCAGGGTTTCTCAACCAGAGTTCCATGGAACCCTAGGGTTCCTCCAGAGGTTGCTAGGGGTTCCTTGATCAATGGTCAATTTCTACCTCTCAGATAAATTCCCAATGACATCATTTTTTTAGCTATCTGTAAGGAGGTAATGCTTCCCAATGACCACAAGTGTAAGGATCATTCTTCCCATTGAACATCACACTAATGTATCATGAGCTGTAGATGTTTAATTTTTAGCAGGGGTTCCCCGAGCCCGGAGAATTATTTCAAGGGTTCCTTGGTGTTGAAAAGGTTGAGAAAGGCTGCTCTAGAGGGACAGCATAGAGATAAGATGTTCAGGAGAGGAGGGTGAAAGGGTGAGAAAATGATCCCACAATAAAATGCATTAACCCCCCCTTTCCCAATCCAACTTTGAATCTGATGCTGCCTACTGGTGCCGCCTACCTCTCTAGAATCCCTTCATATATGAAATTTACCTTCCTTCATTTCCTCCAGAAGAAGGGAATGGCTCTTGAATGCAAACACAGACACTCTTATTGGCTCTGGGCTGATAACAGTAGTAGTAAACAGGGTACCGTTTTAAAATAGCAGAAACACCATGGCCACCAACCCACTGTTATAAAACTGTGGATGGTCTATTTATAAAATCTATTTTTTTTATTAATTAAAGAGGGGTAATACTTACCAACTTTGTGCCTTCTGCTCCTATGGCAGTCCCCTGCCAGAGCTGTCACCTTCTCCCTGCTCTGGGTGCCTCCTTCGCAAGCCAGGTGCTAAGAAGACACCCATGCATGTGTGACACTGAGCCAGACTGTGTGCATCCATAGACACACACAGCACCGGTAAGCCACACCATGTGGCTCTGCTGTCCTTGGTTTCTCCTGTGAAAGCAAGAAGTGAAGGGAGCTGTGCTGGAGCTGGTATTATCGCTGGAGTGAAGACTATGGGGTTAATTTACTAAAGGCAAATAAACTGTGCACTTTGCAAAGTGCAGTTGCATTCTGCGAGTACAGCTTAGTAAATGAGCAGAAGCTCTGCTGACTTCCATCGTCCAATCATGTGCAAGCACAAATGCTGTTTTTTTTTTTGATTTGTGTTTTAATTTTCCATATGACTGGGTATTCTTTACAAAGTGAAGCTTTACCTCATTTACTAAGCTCTGGACCAACTGCACTTACAGAATACAACTGCACTTTGCAAAGTGCACAGTCTATTTGCCATTAGTAAATCAACCCTATTGAGCCAAGTAAGTGCTCAGGGATACAGTGAGCTAGGAAAGATTGTAGGGTGTTTTTTTACCTGCAGTGCAGGAGAATCAAATAATTGGTTATGAATACTTTTCTGACCTTAGCCAATCCTTGGGAGGCTGAGCCAGGAGGTGTGGCTGGGGAGAAGATAAATGTTTAGGAAGGTGTGATCAGAGTTCTCCTTCCTCGGGAGGCAGTATGTGTGTGATGCAGAAGAGTTACTGCTGTTAGGCCTCAGCATGTGCTATGGTTGAGGGCCTGAATGAAGCTGGATCTGGATTTAAGGAAATTGTCTGGAGAACACTACCTGTAGAAGCTGGGCTGGAGAAGAAACCCTCTCTGTTTATAACGAAACGCATAGGGCGGAGCCTCCCTGTGACCTCATCATGTACAGGAAGTGAACCAGAAGTATTTGCTGTTTTGCCGGCTGGGTGATTGTATGATCATGTGCAATCTACTTTTATGTTTGTAAGTGTGGTTTACCCTAAATAAATGGGTGTTTTATGATCTCTACATTATGAGGACCATATAGCTGCTTATTTTTGCATGATTTTGATTGAGCAGGTATATTTACGACCTTTCTGAGGAACAACTTAGGAACTTGTGTGGAGAGATGCCACTGAGGTTGTGCAGCTATGGGCTGAGTATTCATAGACCACTGTGAATAAGAGGGTCATTTTTTATCAGGTAAGCCTGCATCTTATCTATCATTCCTGGTGACGAGAGACACTGGTGATTTAGATATTTGGAGAGTTAGAGTTCCACTCACATGATATAGCTAAAAAGGACTTGTATTATGTTAATGTTAATTTATTTTCTTTTATTGAGGGTTAGATACAAGAGGTTGCTGCAAGGACTGGGACCGTTCGTACAGAGTCTCAGGTTTACTGGCTGCCCCGTCTATTACAAGCATTAATTTGAGGGTCCTATTAAAGAGCCCAACACTGCTGAAAATCGACTTTTCAAGGAATTTGTTCTCCAATGCCTGCACTGGCTTTTAAGTATTCTGCATCCCTCTTTCCTGCCTATGTTTAAGATCTGCAATAAAACTTCAAAAAGATACCCCTAGACTGAGCCTGCATTTGTTAGTGTGCTTCTAGAACTGGGACCAGAAGCTGGTAGCCTCTGAACAAGTAAAGGGGACTCAGTTATTTCCTGCAGCCTCTCCAGGGGTTAGCACTACATACCTTCATTCGGTGAATGCATTAGGGTAAAAACTTTTAGGTTGGCCATACATGAGTCATTTTTTTCTGTTCAACCAGTGGGTTGAACAAAAAACAAAAAAATTACTTGATTCCATCACTCCATGTGGATGGGGGAATTCCTCACACTGAGTTATTGCAGGGAGATTTCCAAGGCATCACAATACATTGATCAGCACCCCGGCTATAGCTAGTGGCACTGATTGAGAGAACATTTTCCAACAGGCTGGTTGTACTCAAGTCAATTGATAGATAGACTTGTGTACAACCAGGCTGCTCATACATGGATCAAAATTCATCCAGTCCCTGAAATGGCCAAATTTCATTCCATGTATGACCAACTTTAGACTTAGCTTTTTTTCACTTTAAAAATAACATAGTTGCCAACAGTCCCAATTTGCCAGGGACATTTCTGGAAAGACCATTGTCCCGGGCAAAATTCCGAAAGTCTGCCTCTGTCATGGACATCAGTACGCGACAAAGAGGAAGGCTGTGGCGGATGCAGGAACGTGTGTAGCAGTGTTGCCAACCGTCCGTAAATTTACGGACAGCCCGTAAATACAGGGCAGTTTTTCAGGTGTCCGTAAAAGTCCATAGCAGCCGAAATGCGCCAGTAAAAATGGCGGCCATCGGCTCCGGTCAGAGCTGCACATGTGCCATTACGGAAATCCCAGAGCGGCAAGTGAGAAGATCCGATCCTGACCCTGAGACGAGTTGGACGACCACTCCTCTTGCTGCCAGCTAGTGCCTCTGCCCAGCCCATCCGCCCTCAAATGAGGTTACTGCATTATCCCGCCACACCACTGCCAGGCAGCACCTGACCAGAGCAGACGTTCCGGATGGATGGCTCCTCCTAATTCCTGCCTGCCTCCCTGCTCTGGCTGACCCCGCAGCCCTCCTGGTGACAGTGGTGAGTGCAGTACGTGTCCTCTTCAAGCCAGCCAAAAAGTTGGGACAGTGAGTGTGTGACTGTATGACACCCACACTGTCTCTGCTCACTCTGACAGACAGCCACGAGCCAGGCTGCAGGAGTCTCTCTCTCTCAGTGTGAGTGTGCGCTGTATGAGTGTAGTGTGCACTGGATAAGTGGCAGGAGGTAATGGAAAGATGGTGTAATGCAAACAGGAGGTGATGGGGATGGTGTGATGGAGATGGAGGGATGATGACAAGAAGTGATGGGGGGATTGTGTGATGGAGACAAGAGGTGATGGAGGGATGGAGACTGGGGATGGTGTGATGGAGATGAGGGGTGATGGAGGGATGGAGACTGGAGGGATAAAAACAGGAGGTGATGGCGACAGAAAGTCTTTAGAAGTGGGGACATAAATTCTGGTGATCCTAGTGGCTACCAGGGATTTCACCTCACTTTCTGTGGTGGTTATGGAACAGAAATTAAGGGGAAATCTCTACAATTTGACATAGGTGACAAAACTGATGGACTAAATAATCTGCCCTTATTATATTGAAAATAACAGAAATATGTTTTTTTACCTTGCTATCTACCTTAAATCACATTGCTATTTACACAGTGTACATGTTTTCAGCATAAATACTGATATTTGCACTGAAAACTGTAATTTTGTAACTTTTGTGAAATGCCAGTAAAAACTTGGCTGTGCCAGTAAATTTTGGGTGTTGTGCCAGTAAATTTCAATCTGGTAGGTTGGCAACACTGGTGTGGAGAGGCAGCCTGGCCGATCACTGGAGCAAGTAGCACTGCTTGCTGAGCCCGCGGATAGTGAGGGGAGTCTGGCTGGAGATAGGCCTGCACTGAAGAGACTGCTGTGAGGAGACTGCACTGGTGAAACTGCTGTGATGAGACTGCTGTGACGAGACTGCTGTGATGAGATTGCAGCAGTCACTGTACATTGAGTAATTGGGTTTAAAACTGCACTGGCCAATTTCTCACAGTCAGGACAGTGCTATAAGTCATCTAACAGCACTCTTTTACTTCTATCTCTTAGACTTTTAGATAGAAGTAAAAAAAATGCTGTTAGCTGACATAGATGGTCTCTCCTGTTTTCATGTAGCACTGTCCTGTGAGAAATGGGGCAGTGCAGTGCAGTCCAGGTTCTCACAGTCACTCCTTGCTGACATCATCACTGAGGCCCCTTTTACACAGCGGGTCCAATCAGGTCTACCTATCAGTTTTCAGGCAGACCTAATGTGAAAGTCCATGCGTTCCTATGGACAGGCAGGTGTAAACAGACTCTATTTAACCACACCCCATTTAAGCCACACCCACTATTTAGCATAATTTAAGCCACGCCCATTTTTGCTTCACACACCACAATTACTTTAAGCGGCCAGGTACGCCCAAAAAAAAAGGATGCCCTGGCCCTAATTAACATACTGCTTCGCCTACACTGGCTTTCTGCAAAAAAAGTGCAGCTAAAATTATTTTGGAAATGTTGGCAACTATGCAATAAGAAAATGGTTGTATGATTAAAGTGATATTAAATCTTTGGGCTTTTTTAAATAAAAATAGTAAACATGCCTATATTTACCTGCTCTGTGTATAGATTTTTCACAGAGCAGCCCCAATCCTCTTCTTCTGGGGTCCCCCGCCGACTCTCCAGGCCCCTCCTCTTTGGCAGGTGCTCCCACAGAAAGCCGTTTCCATAGATTGCATTAAGGTGAAAAACCTTAAATCGTTTGACACTTCATATTCCTGATATGTACCTGATGTACCATGTACTTGTATGAGAAAGTATCCTGTTCTCTTTGTATTGCTTCCTTTATGTGAAATCCCTGGTGTTACCGACAGTCCCTCTGCTTTCCTATTAAAAACTGACCACACTAAGCAGAATAGCACACAGTGATCAGTTCTCTAGCTGTGCTGGGAGCTCAGTGTACTCTCCTCCAATGATCAGACTTGTCCTGACACACCCCCGCTGCCCAGCCATTCACTGGGAAGCTCAGTGTGCTGCTGCTTCTTCTCCCCCAGCTCTTATGCAGGTGAGAACAGGGGAATGTAATCATTTATAAGAAAGGGAAAATGGGTATTTATATATTTTTTTATATCTACTGTATGAAAAAATGTTTTGCCTTTCATTTCTATTTTAAATTGAATGGGTTGGTTTACCAGGTGATCGCTTTCAATTACTTTAAGGCTTTAGAACCACTTTAAAGGATAAGTCCCCCCTAACACTAAAATCCCTGCATCTACAGGCATCCACGATCTAACACTAACCTATCTAACCCTGTAAATAAGAAACCTCTATGCATACCTTTTTTGAAGCAGATCCGGTCTCCAACATCAGTAGCTCTGCAGAGGACTCAGCTGACAACTGTGAAATGATTGGGCAATCATGTCACCCATAGAGTTACTATGGGGCTGTGTTCTCTGCACCCACCCACACAGCGAAGCCGCAGCTGACAACTCAGCATGGGACTGAGTCAGAACGGCTTCAAAAAAAGGTATGCATAATGATTTCTTCTTTACAGGGTTAGATAGGTTAGTAGTGTTAGATCGTGGATGTCTGCAGGGCCATCTTTAAGGCAGGGCAAAAGGGGCAGCTGCCCAGGGCCCAGTCATTTTGTGGGACCCAAAGCAGCTGCCCCTTGAGCCCGCCATAGGTGTAATAACTTGGATTGCTCCTAGCTACAGGGGCCCGTGCAGCCTCCCTGTCATCAGTGTAGCTGAGTGATCTCTCCTCCCGCCACTACCAGTCTCTTGTCAGCTGTGCTATGACAGGGGAGAGGCGCAGCTGCGAGTTGCCTGTGTACTTAAAACCCGCTTGCCCTCCTGTCAGCAGCCATCTCTCTCTAATCGCTGCTTGTTCTTTCCCCTCAGGCTAAGCAGAACAAGCAGCCAATCAGCCGGAGTATCTTGGGTCGCTCCTAGCTACAGTGGCCAGCGCAGCCTCCCTGTCATTCATATCAATATAGCTGAGCGATCTCCCCTCCCACCATTGCACGGGCCACTACGGGCCTCTGATTGGCTGTGCTATGACAGGGGAAAGGTGCAGCTGCGAGTTGTCTGTGTACTTGCAACCCGCTTGCCCCCCCCCCCCCCCACCTCCTCCTGTCAGCAGCCAGCTCTGTCTAATCGCTGCTTGTTCTTCCCCCTCCCTCTGGCTAAGCAGAACAAGCAGCCAATCAGAAGAGAATCAAGGGGCATGATGGGACATGAAGTCCCATGGTGCCTGAACTATACCCTGTTTTTAAAGAAGTAAGGAGCAAGATTTTCCTGGGCAAAAATTCACCAGGGCAGTGCAGTGTTTTTTGGTGGAATTAGTGAAAGGAACATGTGGTACAGTTCCCTTCAAAAACTGAGCTGCTGAAAAACCAACAAGCAAGTATCATGTGGGGGAGACTGGTAGAGCAAGAGGACCATGTTGCTAAACCACTGCCAGGATATGGACCTTGCTGCACTGCCTACTGTAGTCGTCACGGGCAACCCCAGACACCTGATTGAAGGGACCACTGCTGCTGCGTCGCTGGATCTCGTAAGAAGGCTTTGCAGCCACTACATGCTACCACCACTAGAGCATAA
>BLSH010310864.1:709950-732791 GCA_018402905.1 Glandirana rugosa
CCTAAACAGTGTCTCACGAAGAGGTGTCTGAAGACATGTACATCTCTTGAGACTTCACCTTCCACGACAAACTAGACACACGAGGGACGGAACGAAACGGAGACCTTCTAACAAACACTCGCATCATCTCAACACGTTTATAACTACTTCTCGAAGCCATCCCGCACTCTCGGGCCTCTGTCTACACTACCAGGGGTCCTTGAATCGGGTGCGCAAGAGCGGTTGTTTCCTGCACAAGACAGACTCCACCGTCAGGTACGTAACAGTGCCTCCACAGAACACAGAGTGTGACAGTGATGACCATGTGCAAGCTCTTCATCAATATTTGCACAACTCTACTACGCTCACAAACAATCTTCCAGAGGCAAAGCAAGGCAGGGAGCACACAGATCAAACAGCACCTTCCACTTCAGAGTTCTCTACATGTACAGAAGTCTGTGGAGAAGCACTCTGTGACAAATCCTGTGCAAAGATTTGCTTGGTTTGTGTAGTCCCCAAAGGTCAACCTGAAAAGGCCATAAGACTGTATTGCAGGGATATGCAATTAGCGGACCTCCAGCTGTTGCAGAACTACAAGTCCCATGAGGCATAGCAAGACTCTGACAGCCACAAGCATGACACCCAGAGGCAGATGCATGATGGGACTTGTAGTTTTGCAACAGCTGGAGGTCCGCTAATTGCATATCCCTGCTGTATTGTATTCTAGATGATCAGAGTAACAGATCTCTTGAAAGAGCACAGTTTTTTGGACTATTGAACATAACAGGAGGTGCTCTACCTTATACCCTAAGCACTTGTGCCAACACTACAGAAGTCTTAGGTAGAAGAGCTAGTGGTCTTGTAGTTGCTCCTCTGAATGTCAATGTGGAAATATCCTTGCCCACTATCACTGAGTGCAACCAGATTCCAAGCAACAAAGAGGCGATCCCTACTCCTGAAGCTGCCTTTCACCATTCTCACTTGAAGGACATAGCCTACCAAATACCAGCCCTCAACGAAAGTGCTGATATCCTGCTGTTACTCAACCGAGACATCGAACGGTCCACATGATGCACCATATGCTTAGTGTCTGGATCTAGGCTGGGTCATCATAGGCAATGTCTGTCGAGACAAAGGCAGAAGGTCTTACTCAGCCTCCTCCTTTAAAACACACGTCCTGTCAAACGGACGGACTACTTGTTGTGCACAATGACCACATCAATATAATGTGAAAGAAAAACTGTTTGAAAAAGGTGCACATCATACAAGACGATAAGAAAGCTCTTAATTTCTGGGATGACAACATAGGCAACACAGTGTTCAAGGTAACCACTAAAGACAATGAGTTGACAGCTACCATGAAAGACAAAGAATTCTTGAAAACCATGAGTAAAGAGTTCTACCAGGATGATTCCAACAGTTGGGTAGCACCTACCATTTCATACCCCAAGAAAGAGACTACTAAACAACAGAGAACATGCAGAATCACGGTTGTTTCTTTAAAACTCAGCAATCCAGCTAAGATTGGGTTATCGACATCTCAACACAACTGTAAGTTACAGAGATCACACTTTCAATGCTTAGATTGGAGAGGCAGAGCACTTGGTATCGGCACCGCCGATACCGGTATCAGTGCATCCCTACTGTTTGCCTCATATTTGGATAGCACTTTACTTTTTTAGGCTATTACATAATATGGAAATTTTAGCTACAACAGAACAGCAGTGATTTAAATTTCATCAGAATTTTCAATTCCATTAGAAGTATTTTCTCTTCTTCACAGGAGTTTTGCGCTTTTTTTCAAGTTTGATTCATATTATGAATATAATTTCAATTAGCCTTTGTGCCTTCAATTTCTTTCTGCTTATTTTAAAAGACGGAATAAAAAATTATTACTATACAAAGCATGTTACAATTCCATCACAATGAATTATTATTATTATTATTATACAGGATTTATATAGCTCCAACAATTACTTCCTTTTCAAAAATCACGTGATCAGAAAAGACTGTGCGTCTTGGAACCACAGATTTAGGTAAGTGAAGGACTTTAAACATAGTTTTTTTGTTTTTTTTAACCACTTCAATCTCGTAAGGATTTGCCCCCTTAAATGACCAGGCCATTTTATGGCACTGCGTCGCTTTAACTGACAATTGCGCGGTCGTGAGACGCTGTACCCAAACAAAATTGACGTCCTTTTTTTCCCACAAGTAGAGCTTTCTTTTGGTGTTTTTTGATCACCTCTGCAGTTTTTATTTTTTGCGCTATAAACAAACAAAGAGCGACAAATTTTTACTACATATCCAAAAAAAATATAAAAAAAACGAATTTATTCATCAGTTTAGGCCAATATATATTCTTCTACTTTTTTTGTTAAAAAAAAAAAATCGCAATTGGCGTATATTGATTGGGTTGCGCAAAAGTTAACGCATCTACAAAATAGGGGATATATTTATGGCATTTTTATTTACTTAATTTTTTTACTAGTAATGGCGGCAATCTGTGGTTTTTATCGGGACTGCCACATTGCGGCGGACAGATCAGATACTTTTGACACTTTTTTGGGGCCAATAACATTATTACGTTGATCAGTGCTATAAAAATGCAGTGATCAATGTAAAAATGACACTGGCAGGGAAGGAGTTAAACTCTAGGGGGGGATCAAGGGGTTAAATGTGTTCCCTAGGTGTGTTCTAACTGTATGGGGGCTGGGTTGGCAGGGACATGACAGATCTCACTGTTCCCGATCACAGGGAACAGTAGATTACTGTCATGTCCCCATGTTTACATTGGCGGATCCCCGTTCTGCCTATGTAGTAGGCAATCGCGGGTCGGCGGCCAAAATCGTGCATGCGCGGCCGTTGTACCATGGTGGCGATTCGCGCAGCCAAGCCTACCTGCCGCAGTGCAACTGCGGTGGCCGGTCGGCAAGCTTTTAAAATAACTTAGTGATTAGTTAGGAATAGGAAGGGGGCAGGCAACAATTTAAAAAAACAAAACAGTAAAGTTAGCCCAATTTATTTGTATAATGTGAAAGATGATGTTACGCCAGGTAAATAGATACCCAACATGTTATGCTTAAAAATTGTGCACACTGGTGAAATGGCGCCAAACTTTGGTACTTAAAAATCTCCATAGGCGACACTTTAAAAATGTTTACAGGCTACCTGTTTAGAGTCACAGAGGAGGTCTTGGGCTAAAATGATTGTTCTCGCTCGAACACATGTGGCAATACCTCACATGTGTGATTTGAAAGCCGTTTACTTATGCGCCACTTATGTATGCGCTTGCTTCTGTCTGCGAGCACGCGGGGACAGGGTGCTTTAAAAAAAAAAATGTATTGTTTATTTTAACTTTATTTTTATTATTTTTACACTGTCTCTGTAATTTTTATTTGACCACTTTTATTCCTATTGCAAAGCCTTTCCAGCCGAGTCCCCGGCGTTGTTTACATCCGCTGACCCGGACATGACGTCATAACGTCGTGCCCGGGCTTTCGAGGCGCTTAGAGAGGACTGGTGACCATCTGGAGACGGATTCATTCTCCGGCTCGCCGATGGCATGGGCAGGCCTGGAGAAGCACCAGAGGGCAGTGGGGGGGGGGGGAGGTCCCCTCCTATTGCCGGTAGGAACGATTAAGCGGCTGAACTGCTGCTATGATGATTCTTATGGTGCAGAGAATTGCTGGCAGAAAAAAATGTTATCTGAATGATGCCTGTAGCTGCAGGCACCATTCAGATATCACAGATCAAAATCAAGGACGTATATTTAAATGGGCCAGTCAGCAAGAGTGCCTGGAGGGTCCCCATAGTTTGCCTGTAAAGTGGTGCATCTGTACTATGTATAGATCCTGCTGCAGCAAAACTGACATTTAAAAAAATGACATTTAAATTGCTGGCAATACAATATCATTGTTGGCAATCAAAAAATGTTAAAAACACGGTGTGGGGGTCCCCCCCAAAATAAATACCAGACCCTTATCTGAGCATGCAGTCCATCAGGTAAGGAAAAGGGGGTGGGGGACGAGGAAGCGCCATACCAAGCCACATGCCCTCAACATGGGGGGGGGTGCTTTACACCTTAAAGCACCCTGTCCCCATGTTGATGGGGGAAAGAGCCTCTTCCAAACAACCCTGGGCTTAACAAGGGGGCCCCCAGATCTCAGTCCCCTCCCTATGTGTATGAGTATGGGGTATATTGTATAAATAAAGACAGGCAGTTTTTGACAACTCCCTTATTAAAAAAATAAAAAACAATGTTCCCCCAATGTAGATCCATCGTCAATCACTACGCCCACCGCACCGCAGGACCCGGAAAAAAAACTGCCCCACCTGTAGCAAAGGCTAACCCACGTATGCCTACTCCGCTGTTTGACAGTTCTTAAATAGGTAAGGAGTGGGCCACCTGGTAACGTTACCTGGTGGCACCCCCTCATTGTGACGGCACCAACCGAACATCCCGCCAAGCGCTCTGCAAATTCAGGTGTTCGCCAAAGGGGCAAAAAGGCGATGTTTGGGTCAAACTTTTGCTCGGTTCGAACTTTTCTCCCAACTCTATTGATCACCACTGGGTTGTTTATTTTTTGCTCAGTAAACAAAAAAAGACCAAAAATAATTTAACAATTATTTAGTCCGTAGTAAAAGTTGTAGAGTCCACAAACTATGGTACATACTGTATCTGAAAATTGATCATTTCTGATGTACAGATGGCCAAAAATGCCAGAACAGTACAAATAACCCCCAAATTACCTATTTTTAGAAAGTAGTCCAAGGTATTTAGTAAGAGGCATGGCGAGTATTTTTAAGTGGTAATTTTTTTATCACAATTTTTTGGAAAATTAAGAAATTTAAAGAAAAATGTTTTTTCACATTTTTTTTTTTTTTGTGCATACTGTCACTGGTGCAGTACAGCGTCATCATATAACTGGTGTAGCAGTGATCGGGGACACTGACTGATAACAGTACGTAAAGGAAAAAAACAAATAAAAAAATTGTAATAATTTTTTTTTCAATTTTCAAAATATAGTAACACTGTACTACTCTGGGGAAGTGATCATGATTTTTTAAAACACATTTTGATTGCTTATACCAGTGAATTTCACTGTTATAAGCATTTTGTTTAAGTGCTGAGCAAACTGTTTCCACTATATAAATACTGTATAATAACAATAAACCATTTTTACTGAATGAAATTGATTTATTCAGTGTTTACCATAAAATCACCGTGACCAATCACAGAGATCAACACAATAGTACACACTGTTGTGTACAATTCTCATGTGATCTGCTGCGATCGTATAGCTGTCCCGATTCCTGGAGTCGGGACAGCCATACGCTAGCTTTAGCCAATTGCATTCCGTATACAAAATTATAAAGCGTAAAGGTCCAGAAGAAGCCTTAGCGAAACGCGTCGACCTTTGACCTTTTGCATTTTTGACCCTTTATACATGCAATAATTTGGTACTATGTATCTTCTTCCTTTTGTAAAGGGGTTAGCTCAGCAGCGGGTGTGTGTGACCCCCTGGAAGGGTTCACTACACAATTTAGGCACAGCAAGACAGCAGTTGTAGGTGAAATCAACAAGACAGTTTATTTACACTATTTACAAGGTGATAAAACAGCAAAACAAAACAAACAACAAAATAAATCCTAGGCCACTTGGCCACTAACTGCACGATAGGTTTCCCTGTCTGTCAGCTAGGTACAGCCTACCTCTGTACCTAGCTTCTATCTCTCACTGAGCACACTCAGCCACACAGGCCTTACTGTTCAGGAGGTTAAGCTCCCCTGTCTGCTGACACAGAAACTGGTTCCATGGTGGAGCACTCCTCTATGCCTGCTGGGAGTTTTTGTAGAGGTCTAAATGAGCCAGCTCGACTCAGCTGTGCTCATACCTCTATCCCTGCAAACTCCCAGCATTCCCCCCTAGTGGAAAAAATCAGTATAAAGCCTGAATCTTGGACACACATACCTGCCGTCCTGGACACAACTAGGTGATTTACACTGCCTGCTGTCACATACCCCCCTCTTGTTTCAAACTGGGGTTTGCAACACAGGCAGTCAGGCAGGTATCCGTGATAAAGCATCCACATTCCCCATCTCAACACCAGGGTGATACTTCACCGTGAAGTTATATTTTTGCAGGGCCAGGAACCACCTATTTATCCTTCTATTGATCTCCTTGTTTTGAGCCATCCATGTTAAGGGTGCGTGGTCCTTTACTAGGTCAAAGTGTCTCCCCAGTAAATAATAGCAAAGGGAATCTAGTGCCCACTTCACAGCTAAACACTCCTTCTCAATTGTGGCATAGCTCTCTTCGTGGGATTTCAGTTTTCTGCTGACGTAAATGACTGGGTGCTCTTCCCCTTCCAAACCTGGGGCAACACTGCTCCTTAACCAACGTCTGACGCATCAGTCTGTACCACAAAGTCCTTAGCGAAGTCAGGGGAGTACAGCACTGGTTGGCTACATAAGGCTTTTTTTAAAGACTGGAAGGCTGCTTCAGCCTCCAGAGTCCATTTCACCATGGTAGACTCTTTTCCTTTTGTCAGGTTGGTTAGGGGCACAGCCTGCGAAGCAAAGTGAGGAATGAATCGCCGATAGTATCCAGCAATTCCGAAGGAATGCTCGAACCTGCTTCTTGCTGTTGGGGCACAGCCAGCTATTTATGGCTTCCACTTTGTTGACTTGGGGTTTTATTACTCCCCTCCCAATAGTGTACCCCAAATATTTGGCCTCTTCCTGTCCAATGGTACATTTATTTGGATTAGCCATGAACCCAGCTTCCCTTATGGAGTCTAGTACAGCTTGCACTTTTGGCAGATGGGTGGCCCAATCCGTACTGTGGATAATCACATCGTCCAAGTAGGCTGCAGCATACTTCTGATGGGGCTTCAGAATTTTGTCCATTTTCCACTGGAATGTGGCTGGTGCATTTTGTAACCCAAATGGCATTCTTTTATATTGGAATGCCCCCTCTGGTGTTACAAATGCCATTTTCTCCTTTGCTGACTCAGCTAGGGGAATCTGCCCATACCCCTTGGTGAGATCAAGGGTCGTCATATATCGGGCTTTTCCCAGCCGGTCGATTAATTCATCTATGCGTGGCATGGGGTAGGTGTCAAATTTTGTAACTTTGTTCAACTGCCGGAAATCATTACAAAATCGCCAGCTCCCATTGGGTTTGGGCACTAAAACAATCGGGCTGGACCAGTCACTCTGGGACTCTTCTAACACACCTAATTCCAGCATTTGTTGAACTTCTCCACGTATTGCCTCCTGTCGGGCCTCTGGAATTCAATCCGGTTTCAGTCTCACTCTTTCACCTGGCGGGGTGATAATGTCCTGCTCTACCCCAGATGTTTGTCCTGGCAGCTCAGAGAACACCTCTCTGTTGCGGAGCACAAACACTTTCATCTCCTGTTTTTAGGGTTTTTATAGAGTGACTGCTATTCCTACCTCACCATCCTGGTTGTCTGACCCTGTAGTTCACCTCACTCACTTGTTCAATTATCTCATATGGGCCCTGCCATTTGGCCAGGATTTTGCTTTGGACCGCAGGGATGAGTACCAACACCCTATCCCCCGGTAAAAAAGTATGGGTCTTGGCCTTGCGGTTATACACCCTTTGCTGTGCTAACTGCGCCTGGGCCAAGTGTTCTTTCATGATTGGCATTACCTGTGCAATTCTGTCTTGCAATCAGGGCAACATGCTCAATCACACTCCGATGGGGAGAACTCTCACTTTCCCAAGCTTCCTTGGCGATATCCAACAGCCCTCTTGGGTGTCTCCCATAGAGTAACTGGAAGGGCGAGAACCCGGTAGAGGATTGTGGTACTTCCCGAATAGCAAACATCAAGTAGGGTATTAACCACTTCCCGACCGCGCGCCGTGTTTTCACGGCGGCAGTCGGGATGCTGAGCGCGAATCGCCGTAAATAAGCGGCGATCTGCAATCAGCCACCAGGGGGCGCACGCACCCGCCGCACTCCTGGGGAGTGTGCCCGCGGCTCGGGCGGACCCGATGTCCGCCGGCGAGCCGCGATGAGCGGCTACAGGGAAAGAACGGGGAACGGCCGATGTAAACACGGCGGTTCCCCGCTCTGTTAGTAGGGGCATGGAGGATCTACTGATCCCTGTCACTGGGATCAGTTAGATCTCTCATGCCCATGGTAGCCCAACCCCCCCACAGTCAGAACACACCCAGGGAACACAGTTAACCCCTAGCTCCCCCCCCCCCCCAGGTTAACCCCTTCACTGCCAATGACATTTATACAGTAATCAGTGGACATTTAAATTTCTGATCGCTGAATAAATGTCATTGGTCCCAAAAAAGTGTCAAAAATGTCCGACATGTCCGCTGAAATATCGCAGTACCGCTAAAAATCGCAGATCGCCGCCATTACTAGTAAAAAATAAAAAAAAAAAAAAAACCCCAGAAATGAATTCTCATCATCCGTAAACGCGGCCACTTTTGCGCAAAGCAATCAATAAACGCCGATTGCGATTTTTTTTATCACAAATATGAGGAATTATATAAATCAGCCAAAAACGGTGAAAAAAAATTTTTTTTATATTTTTTTTGGATTTGAATTTTAGCAAAAAGTAAGAAATTTGGGTTTTTTTGCAAAATGGTCGCTCTTCTTTTGTTTATAGCGGTTATCAGAAATGACGCAGTGGCGATCAAATACCACCAAAAGAAAGCTCTATTTGTGGGAAAAAAAAGATGCAAATTTTGTTTGGGTGCAACGTCGCACGACCGTGCAATTGTCAGTTAAACGACGCAGCGCCGAATCGCAAAAAGTGCTCTGGTCCTAAAGCTGGAAAACCTTCCGGTTGGTAAGTGGTTAAACAGTCCCAATCCTTTCCATCTCGATCCACCACCTTTTTTAACGTTTGTTTTAGGGTTCTGTTGAACCTTTCAACCAACCCATCTGTTTGAGGGTGATACACGGATGTACATAATTGTGTCACTTTGAACAACTTGCACAACTCTTTCATTACCCTGCACAAAGGGTTACCCTGGTCTGTAAGCAATTCCTTACATATACCCACACGGCTGAAGACCAAAAATAGCTCTTTGGCTATCATCTTGGCGGAGGTGTTTCTAAGAGGGATCGCATCGGGATATCGGGTGGCATAGTCCATTATGACCAAATTGTACTGATGCCCCCTAGTGGACTTTAGTATCGGACGTACCAAATCCATTGCGATCCTCTCAAAGGGAACCTCAATGATAGGGAGAGGTACCAGTGGGTTACGGAAATGGGACAAAGGTGCCGACTTCTGACACATAGGGCAGGGGGAACAATAATTTTCAATTTCCTTCATGACCCCAGGCCAATAGAACCTTTTCGATACTCTCTCTCCGTTTTTTTTCTGCCCCCAAATGACCTCCCAAAATGTGCCCATGGGCTAATTCCAATACCAACTTCCTATAAGGTTTGATTACCACAAGTTGCTCAATGGTTTCATCCGCCTTTTGAGCAACCCGATACAACAGATCCCTTTCCACCATAAAGTATGTGTAACTGCAAGACTGATCTGGGTTCACTAATTCATCATCTATCTTTACCACATTTTCCCATGCTTTTATCTTTTACTTGTTTTGTGGCAAAATTTTCCCTGTGAACCTCCAAATCAGAGAACTCCACAGACGGCATACTTTCGTCTGAAGATGTTGGTTCCTCCCCAGGTTCCCGATTGTCTCCGGCCAACGCCGACAAGGGAAAATCTGGAGAGGTCTCACCATTCTCAGAGGATACCTGGGATTCCTCTTCCTGGCCTCTAGGGGCCTCTGTGAGGGATTCAGGACCACCTCAGGGTTCCCAGAATTTTGGAAAATCCCTCCCCACAATGGCATCATGTGGTAAGTGAGGCACCAACCCCACCTGATGAGTTAGGTTACCTTTGGGGGTTTCAAAAACCACTTTAGCCACAGGATACTCTCTGGTGTCCCCATGTACACACATAACAGCCACCTTGTTATTCCCAGAGACCTCTGTAGTAACTAATTTAGCTTTGATCAATGTTCCCAGACTACCTGAATCTAGCAACACAACAACATTTTTACCATTAATACACATTTTGCACAAATGTTTTTCAGTTCCCCGAGTGGCAGTGCATGCAACAGTCGCAAACAGCGACTGACATCTGTCTCTTAGATAGTCACATTCCATAGGCTCCTCCACAACTGGGCAATTGGCTGCAATATGTCCCTCTCGCCGGCAACAGCAACAAACTTTTTTGCTGTTTCCTGATACTTTGACTGCGTTTGCCATACATTATGCAAACTTCCCGCCCTCGCACTCTCTCCACCCTTACCCCTTAGAGTCATCTTACCCACCGCTGGGGATGGTCTGGTCTTAGGGTGGAAAGTCTGTGAGTCCCTGGGAGAGGCGGTCAGGTTCCCTGCAGCCAAGTACCTCTCTACCAAAACCACAAGCTTGTGGGCCGTTTCCAGGTTTTCATGGCTTACCCACTTTTGGATAGCAGTAGGTAGAGATCTCAGGAACCGATCCATTACCACACGTTCCACAATCTTTGGTGCTGTCTCTGGTTGCAGCCACTTCCTGCTCAGGTGAATGAGATCATACATTTGCAACCTGGGGGGTTTTTCACATTGGAAAGTCCAGTTATGCACACGCTGATCCAGGACAGCCAGGGGGACACCCAGCTGTGCCAATATTTCTGTGTTTATCACAACATTTGTTTTTTGTTTGGTCCGGCTCTAAGTCATAATATGCTTTCTGCGATTCCCCAGCTAATAGAGAAGCCACCAATCCAGCCCACCGTTCCTTAGGCCACTTTTCTCTCTCTGCAGTCCTTTCAAATGTGGTCAGAAACACTTCAGGATCATCATCTCCAGTCA
This sequence comes from Glandirana rugosa, assembly GCA_018402905.1. Classification (NCBI taxonomy): domain Eukaryota; kingdom Metazoa; phylum Chordata; class Amphibia; order Anura; family Ranidae; genus Glandirana; species Glandirana rugosa. The sequence goes on from BLSH010310864.1 coordinate 720,800, forward strand.
TTTTTGGCAGCAAACGGCTCACACAATATGATGGTGTATTACTGGAACTACTCGCCTCACTGGTCTGCGTACGTTGCTGTATTAACGTCTCCACTTGTTGGAGTCTCTGCTCTTGCTTCTGTAACAGGTCTATTAAGTGAGCCTCAGATTTCTGCAGAATAGCATTCATTTGTTGTTGATTAGCATTTGCTATTGCATGCTGTCTCAGCAACTCCTCCATGCTGGCCTTTTAAACAACTGCCCCTGGCTTCCTCCACCAACTGTAAGGGGGTTAGCTCGGCAACGGGTGTGTGTGACCCCCTGGAAGGGTTCACTACACAATTTAGGCACAGCAAGACAGCAGTTGTAGGTGAAATCAACAAGGCAGTTTATTTACACTATATACGAGGTGAAAAAACAGCAAAACAAAAACAAACAATAAAATAAATCCTAGGCCACTTGGCCGCTAACTGCACGATAGGTTTCCCTGTCTGTCAGCTAGGTACAGCCTACCGCTGAACCTAGCTCCTATCTCTCACTGGGCATACTCAGCCACACAGGCCTTATGGTTCAGGAGGTTACGCTCCCCAGTCTGCTGACACAGAAACTGGTTCCAGGGTGGAGCACTCCTCTATGCCTGCTGGGAGTTTTTGTAGAGGTCTAATTCTAAATGAGCCAGCTTCACTCAGCTGTGCTCATATCTCTACCCCTGCAAACTCCCAGCACTCCCCCTAGTGGAAAAAATCTGTATAAAGCCTGAATCTCGGACACACATACCTGCCGTCCTGGACACAACCAGGTGATTTACCCCGCCTGCTGTCACACTTTATATATATGGTATCAATGAATGCTTTGTTAGATTGTTCCGGTACTTAGGATTGTCACCTATAAGACACCTAGGTGTTTTATGTATCTTTGTAATAAAATGTGATTTTTTACAACAACCTTCTTATTAGTCTCGTGTTGTGCCAGTAAAGTCCACCCATGCATAGAGGTTTCTCTATATTTTTCTCCCAGGACATATTAGGACAGTGGCACGCTCTTGAAAGCCCCCCCCCCCCATGGGTTTCATTTCCTCTTTATTACCCTGCAATGTAAAAGCACAATGGGCTGGTATGCATCGCATATTAGCCCATTATATGGCACTTACCTGCATTGGAAGCAGTGATGTCCCATGATGTCCCCACTCCAGGCCACGTCCATCTTCTGCCCCTCTTCCTTCCGGCACCGTGATCTCCGGCTCTGTGACTAGCCAGAGTCGCGTGATGTCACTCCCGCGCATGCAGACCGGAGCCGCCAATCGCGGCACGATCTCAACGAAGGAACGGCACGGAGGCCGTTTCTTCACTGCGCATGTGCCCAATTACGTGGGCACATCACAGAACACTGTATATCTCCTAAACCATGTAGGTTTAGGAGATATGCAGGAAACCTACAGGTAAGCGTTATTATAGGCTCACCTGTAGGTTAAAGTGGTTGTCAAGGGTTGATAACCACTTTAAAGAGTAACTCCACTTTTGTGGAGAAAAAAATATTCCCCTCTGGGTGATCTATGTACATTGCAGGGATTTTAACAAACTTTGTTGCTGAGCCCTACCTTTGTTATTCTGAATAAATAGCTGTTTGTCTGTGCCCATGTGAGTAAATCTGTATGGGAGTGGTTTTATTTTATTATCAATTAATTATCAATCAGTGATCAATCAGCTGCTGCACCTGCAGGGTTCTAATGAAAATTGCAGTGTCTGCATCCCTTTAGACATGATTTCCCTTTGGAGTATCTCACCAAAAATGGCATTTTTGTTGCAAGGGATGCTCAAAATCGAATTTGTATCTAATTGCAGACTTCTGGGAAAATCAGTGAGCCAATCACACAAGCAGGAAATTACATATCTGGGGGGTGTTCTGTACACCATCTGTGTACAGAACACCTCCAAATGGCCATATTGCATTGTATTTTACAGAAAATTACAGAGCTGCAGATTGTAAAGGAGAAGTAATTTTTAATAACATTAAATTATAATATGACTAATCGCAATTGTGTACACTATATTATTTTTTTTTAAATTGCTCATTTTTTTCCTATGAAAGTGGAGTTACCCTTTAACCACTTCAGCCCCGGAAGGATTTCCCATGTTAAGACCAGAGCACCTTTTGCGATTCGGCACTGCATAGCTTTAACTGACAATTGCGCGGTCGTGCAATGTTGTACCCAAACAACATTTTTTCCCCACAAATAGAGCTTTCTTTTGGTGGTATTTGATCACCTCTGCATCATTTCTGATCACCGCTATAAACAAAAAAAGAGCGACAATTTTGCAAAAAAAAAACCAATAATTTATTACTTTTTGCTAAAATACATATCCAAAAAAATAAAAATAAAAAAAAAGTATTCATCAATTTTGGCCGATTTATATTCTTCCTCATATTTTTGGTAAATATAAATCGCAATCAGCATTTATTGATTGGTTTGGTATTTTTACTATTTTTTTTCTTTACCAGTAATGTCCGCGATCTGCGATTTTTATCGGGACTTTGATATTGGGGCAGACATGTTGGACATTTTTGACACTTTTTTGGTTCCAATGACATTTATACAGTGATCAGAAATTTAAATATCCACCGATTACTGTGTAAATGTCATTGGCATTAAAGGGGTTAACCTGGGGGGGGGGGGGGTTCTAGGGGTTAACTGTGTTCCCTGGTTGTTACATAGTCAGTGAGGTTGAAAAAAGACACAAGTCCATTAAGTCCAACCTATGTGTGTGCTTTTATGTCAGTATTACACTGTATATCCCTCAATGCTGTGGTCCCCCTAGGTGTGCATCTAATAGTTTTTTGTTTTTTTGTGTGTGTTCTAACTGTGTGGGGGCTGGGCTGTCAGGGGCACCAGAGATCTAACTGATCCCAAGTACAGGGATCAGTAGATCTCTGACATGCCGCCTGACAGAGCGGGGGACCGCCGTGTTTACATCTGTGGTTCCCCGTTCTTCTCTGTCAAGCAATCGTGGCTCACCGGCGGAGATCGAGTCTGCCGGAGCCACAGCCACAACTCTGCAGAGTGCAGCGGGCACGAGAGCGTGCCGCCGGCACCGTGCTACTGCACGTGAGCGAGCTGCCATTTATAGATGGTGATTCACGCTACAGAGCCACACTGCAGCAGTAAATGTACGCAAGCCGGTCGGGAACCAGTTAAAACAGCCTCCAACTTCTGTTAGAAGTGATGGCAAAAAGAATAGAAGGGTGAATTACTGAAATTGTGGAGTACTACTTACATAGATTTTTTTTTATGACCCTTTTATTACACTTCCACTTGAGTATTAGAGATCATAGGTAGCTTGAAGCCTGACATTCGGTGCCATCACATACTGCCTCCCAACTTTTGAGTGTTGCTATTGCAGTGTTGTGTAATAGAGCTCAGTATCCTTCTGCTTTACATGAGGTCAGGAAGTTGACTGGGCAGCAAATTTGTAACTTTAGGTGATCTCTGACACTCAAGCCACCCCCTACTCCTCAAAAAACTCCACTCCTTTGGTCTCCGTGACTGTAAACTTCGATGGTTCTCATCCCACCTATCCCACCGGTCCTACAGTGCCACTTACAACTCTACTTCCTCCTCTCCTCTTCCTTTCTCTGTCAGTGTCCCCCAAGGTTCTGCTCTTGGACCTCTCCTTTTCGCAATCTGCACCTCCTCCCTGGGTCAGTTAATTGCCTCCGGTGGCTTTCAATATAATCTCTACGCTGATGACATCCAAATCTATCTCTCCACCCCCCAGCTCTCTCCATCTGTCTCCTCACGCATCACCAACTTACTGGATGTCACATCACTTCCTAAAACTCAACCTATCCAAAACCGAGCTCATGATATGTCCTCCCCCACTTGCCACTTCCCCAGATTTCTCTGTCAAAATCAACGGCTCAACTATAAACCCATCCCCCGACGCCAAGGTCCTAGGTGTAATCCTGGACTCCGTACTAACCTTTCGGCCCCACATCCAATCGCTATCCAAACTTTGCAGCCTCAACCTCCTCAACATCTCCAAGATAGATCCCTTCCTAACCAATGTCACCACAAAGCTTCTAATACACTCCCTGGTCATCTCTTGCCTCGACTACCTCAACTCCCTCCTCACTGGCTTACCTCTAAATAGACTATCCCCACTTCAGCCCATCATGAACACTGCTGCCAGGCTCATCCACCTTAAAAACCACTCGGCGTCTGCTACACCCCTATGTCAATCCCTCCATTGGCTGCCACTCAACCAACAAATTCAATTTAAGATACTAACAATAACGTATGAAGCCATCCACAACCTGGCCCCCAGCTACATCACTAACCTGGTCTCAAAATACTAACCAAATTGTTCTCATTGCTCCTCCCAAGACCTTCTACTCTCTAGCTCCCTTGTCACCTCATCCCATGCTCGCATCCAGGACTTCTCCAGAGCCTCTCCCACCCTCTGGAATGTAATGTATATTAAAAACCGCGCTCAGGAAGCTATGACCAAACTGACCTCTAGGGGTCAGGATACAATAGCAGACAATAGAACAACTGTGCAAATAACAAATGAAAAAAGTGGAAGTGACGTCACTTCTGCTCTGTGGAACGGAAGAGGAGCGCAGTCAGCGTCCCCTGGTCCTTGTTTGTACTTACCTTGTTTTCAACTAAGTTTTAATAAATAAGCAAGCGGTTTTTCACTATGAGAACCTCTTGATATTTTTTACATACGAATTGGCTGGATTTCTACCTTCTCTCTTATAGTGTGGACCCGCCTTGAGACCGGCTGGATTACCATAGATTCCTATGCATTTGTTATCTCTGTCATGGAGATCAATTGGATCTGGTGAATAGGACCTTTGGCCTTGGCACTGGTGGAGGATCACACAGTCACTTTTACTATCGTATGGACATGTTCACATCCGTACAGGCACTTTGAATGGTCTTGTCATCACATGCACTATTTATGCATTAAAGGATATCATTTTTGATTATCCACATTGCACCTTATTGTATGGACTAGTGACACACTTTTTATGGATTTATTGGCACTTTACTTATCTTATTACTAGATTATTACATACGCACTTTTTTCATTTGTTATTTGCACAGTGGTTCTATTGTCTGCTATTGCATTCTGACCCCTAGAGGTCAGTTTGGTCATAGCTTGCTGAGCGCGGTTTTTAATATACATTACATTCGTTTTAATCTTGACTTTTTCTTGTCTAATCAACCAGCAGCTCAATATCGGAATAATATGTACATTGCGCTGGCTAAAGGAACACTCTTTATGTGTACCCCTTTGTTTCTTTTTGCCATCCTCTGGAATGCTCTACCCCAATCTGTCCGGCTCAGGTTTTTCCTACTTTATCCACTTTCAGAGGGTCCCTGAAAACTCATCTCTTCAGAGAAGCCTATCTGGCTCCCACCTAACAACAGTACATTTATCTTCTCCACCAGAACATCCCCCACAGTTATTATCTCTTGTATCTCTTGACCTTCCCTCTTAGATTGTAAGCTCTAACGAGCAGGGCCCTCGGATTCCTACTGTATTTAAGTGTATTGCATTGTCTACCCTCAAGTTGTAAAGCGCTGCGTAAACTGTTGGCGCTATATAAATCCTGTATAATAATAATATTTATAAGAATGCATTTTTTAGTTATTGTCTAAATTATAACTGTGCAGGCTTACTTCTTAAACATTTATTTTTCTCTCTATTTACATACAGACTGAGCAAACTTCTGAAAAATTCATGATCATTGGTTGCAGTATAGGAAACATCCATCCTAATGTAGCCAATGTCCCCCTTAGGGCTGGCTGGTTGATGTGGTTCACCTGCTCCCAACTGCCCTCAATCACACTCCTACTGGCATCCAAAGTCAGAAAACAGGCTTGCTCTTTGTTTGTGTTATTTTATTTGGGAATTGAACTTGGGTAGGGATTGGGGTAGTTATGGGATGCCCAACAGATCAAACAGTTCTGTACATGGGACCGGTATTTACACTATCCAGTATATCCAACTCCTTCACTTCACTCCAGAACACTTCTTACTTTGCTGCAGCACTCCTGGTTCCTCTCTCCAGCACACTTTTTGTTTCACTGGTGAGGCCTGAAAGGAAATTTACCAGCCTCCTACTTGCACAGTCTAGCTAGCACATGTGAGACCCGATGTAGATTTATCAGGCCACCGGACCACCCATTGTGGGTTTAGGGGTTGAGGTTCCCCTGTGTAGCAAAGTCATTTAGTTGGTGCTAGCTAGCCAGTGATGGACTACAACTCTCAGCCCATCCGCACACTGTCCATAATACCAGACCCCAATCTCCTCCTGCACACTTCTCAAGACTGTCCTCTTCCCAATCTGTATTGTGCATCTCACTCCCTTGGGCTGTGTCATTCCCTGTTACTTGTAGCTCCTCCTGGAGATCTCTCTGTAGTGCTCACACTCCTGCTGTTCTCTTCTGCTCACCCTTGTGCCTTTCCTCGAGGATCTCTCTCTCCTCCTGGCCGCACCTGAGCTCTCCCAGGCCGAGGTGACACCCCTGCCAGACTAGGTGCTCCCTCGGGCCCAAACAGCCTCCACACTACATCTCTGTCTCTTCTACCCAAACTTCTTCTTCCCCCCCCCCCCCGGAGCAGACCACAGTATTTAAGGAGGCCTGCCCCCTGCCAATCCAGGTTGGGGATTGGTCAAGGCTCCTTAATATACTTCATAAAGCCTCACCTCCTTTCCCGTACCCTTTTCCAGAACTTTCTCAGAGAAAAAGGGAGGGGTTACCAAGGGGTGTTGCTTCCTGCAGTCTCCAACTCTCCCTGGGCCACTCCCCTGCCCAGAATCAAAGCAATCAGGCCTCACTCTCAGTCAGACCTGACTAAGTTTACCTACTCTTAAGCAAAAACCTACCTCTAAGCACCTACTATGGTAGTGGGCGCTACACTCTCCCCCCACCAACCTGAGGAAATTTAAAAAAATAGCTCCTGGGCGCAGGAGCAAGGGCATCCCAGAACAAATAATCCAGGTTGGGGATTGGTCAAGGCTCCTTAATATACTTCAGAAAGCCTCACCTCCTTTCCCGTCCCGTTTTCCAGAACTTTCTCAGAGAAGAAGGGAGGGGTTACCAAGGGGTGTTGCTACCTGCAGTCTTCAGTTCTCCCTGGGCCACTCCCCTGTCCAGTATCAAAACAATCAGGCCTGATTCTCAGTCAGGCCTAACTAAATTTACCTACTCAAACAAAAACCTACCTCTAAGCACCTACCTATGGTAGTGGGCACTACACTAATTTACTTGCCATTTTTTCGGTGGTGCAATTTAGCAGCTTATTTGTCATCAGGAATGTCCATTTGGTGCAACTTAGAAGTGCAGCTCATTACCATATTGCTCAAGTCTCATTGCCCCTTGGTTCTCTGCATTTAGTTTTTTTCAGTGCTTTTTTTCATAGCGTAGGTGCAGGAACTCCCATCTTCTGAGTAACCCCTTGTCTTCGCCCCCTACCCGCCTCTGAGCACTGTCCCTTGGTTCCACCCCTACCCAATCCCAGTACTGCCCCTTTTAGAGAATACAGAACCAAGTATCGTTTTGTGCTACTTAATAATTTGTATGGAATTTGTTAATGATAACAAGAAAGACAGTAAAATACATCTTCTGCAGTGAGTAACAATAGACCTTCAACCCAGCAACATTAGACCCCCAGCAACAATAGATCCCCCATTAACAATAGACCCCACTTCAGCAACAATAGACCTCCCAGCAACAATAGATCTCCCACACAGCAATAGACTCCCCCTCCCAGCAACAAAGGACCCCCAGAAGAAAATACCACCCCAGCAACAAGAGACCCCCATTAGCAACAACATAAATCTCAGCAGCTAGCATCAATAAACCCTCCAGCAGCCAGTAACAATAGGCCTTTCCCTCAACAGTAGATCCCTCCCAGCAATAAATGACCCCCCACCAGCAACACTAAACCCCTACACAAAAATAGATCCCCAGCAACGACAATAGATCCCCCAGCAGCCGGTATCAATAGACCCTCGAGCACACCCAGCACTCCTTGCAATTACATACATTAATTGATAGAGGTGTCAGGACTACGGTCCCCTGCATTCCCGCTAAAAAAAACCCCAAAAAAACAGTTTTTTATATTGTTTTTTTATTTGAAAGATGGAAAACTCATTGTCTGTGTTTAATACAACAATGTGCCTTTGGTGACTGTATTTATTCTTCTATGCTGTTATATTTAGGTGCTGTATATGCAATTTGATAAGGGTAATAAAGAATTTTAAAAAATGATGATTCTCTGAAATCTATGAACCATTAGTCTCTTTGAACTGAAAAGAAATCAGATCTAGGTTCTAAAAATCTGTGTATTATAGAGACGATGGTTTGAAAATTTTGCAGATTGGTTTAGGAAGCTCCTGGTAGCCGTACTCAATGAGATGATTTCAAAAAAGCAACCTGAGACTCTTCTTTTAAAAATTCAACCAGGCATATTAAGATAGAAGGGTGGGACTTGATGCCCATGGCAGTCAAACTAAGGGTGCTCAGGCAGCAGCATAAACAGATATAAGGCAGAAGCTGCCCGTGGAGCAGCCTTTGGTCCCTTTCTCCTAGAAAACTTATGAAAATCCAAACTGGCAAAAGAAACACAGAAATTCAGATTCTACATAGCATATCCGAATTTATGAAATTCAACCATTTAATTTAACATCATTCAAAATTTGAGATCACCTAATACAAACCAAGGTGACCCGCAAAGTGACATGAGTTGGGACACATTGGGGGAGATTTACTGAAACTGGTCTACACAGAATCTGATGCAGCTGTGCATAGTAACCAATCAGCTTCTAACTTCAGCTTGTTCAATTAACCACTTGCCGACCGCCAACCACAGGTTGACGGCGATAAGGTGGTTCGTTATCACAAATCGCCGTCATACGACCCGCGTGCTCACTGTGTTCGGGGACGGCCAGGGAGCGGGTGCGGCGGCTTCGATTGCCGCCGGCCACCCGCGATGCCGCCCCCAGAGTGAAGGAACGGAGGTCCGTGCATGTAAACACGGACCTCCATTCTGTGAAGGGGGAAGGGTTGTGATCACAGCCTTCCTGTATATGGAGGCTGTGACCACTTCCCTTCCCCAGCCAGGGCAGTCCCCCCACAGTTATAACACGCCCAGGGAACATAGTTAACCCTTAGAGCGCCCCCTGCAGGTTAACCCCTTCACTGCCAATGGCATTTACACAGTAATCAGTGCATAAATGCCAATGGTCCCAAAAAAGTGTCAAAATGGTCCGACATGTCCGCTGAAATATCACAGTACCGCAAAAAATCGCAGATCGCCGCCATTACTAGTAAAAAATAAAAAAAAAAATAAAAACCCCAAAAATGAATTCTCATCGTCCGTAAATGCACTTTTGCGCAAGCCAATCAATAAATGCCGATTGCAATTTTTTTTATCGCAAATATGAGGAAGAATATAAATCGGCCAAAAACGGTGAAAAAAAAAAGTTTTTTTATATTTTTTTTTTGGATTTGGATTTTAGCAAAAAGTAAGAAATTTGGGTTTTTTTGCAAAATTGTCGCTCTTCTTTTGTTTATAGAGGCGATCAGAAATGACGCAGAGGTGATCAAATACCACCAAAAGAAAGCTCTGTTTGTGGGAAAAAAAGGACGCAAATTTCGTTTGGGTACAACGTCGCAGGACCGCGCAATTTTCAGTTAAAGCGACGCAGTGCCGAATCGCAAAAAGGGCTCTGGTCCTAAAGCTGGAAATCCTTCCGGGGCTGAAGTGGTTAAGCTTTGACAGTAAAACCTAAAAGCTGATTGGTTACTGAGCAGAGCTGCACCAGATGCTGGGTGCACTGGTTTTAATAAATCTCCTGCATTATATCTCTGCCAGGGGTGCTTGTAAATATGGAGAGAAATGTTAATAAAGGTATGGGAAATTAGATTTAAAAAATTAATGTAGTAAATACTACCAACAAAGGTGTGTGCAGCCTATTGCATTATGATGTGCACCCCAAAGATCAAACACACATGCCTTTCTCTGCAGCTTCAGCTGTACCGGACAGTGAATTAATGGGAAGTGCTCTGTGCTGAGTGGCTTCTTGTTCATTCACAAACTGAAGCATAGTAAACAGTTTACTATGAATGGACACAGTGAGCAAGTGTTTTCATTTAGAAAGTGAAGGCACTTGTAAATGACATATTTACTAGCCTCTAACTCCAATCTTCGTCCTGAAACATCCAACACAGCAGCTGGGGGGGGGAGGGGAGAGGAGGTCAACCAGCAGCACTGCGGGAGGGGGGCAACATGGGGCAAGCCCTGGCAGTAGGGGGAATTGGCACTGCCCATAGTGATTAGGGTGTGCCCAGGCACACCCCCTGCACACAAGTATTACCCACCTAGTGTATCAAATTATTATCTTATCAGTATATCACAATATTGTTCACATAAGTGCTCATTTAAGGCTGAATATTCGGATTCTTGTGTAAACCCACTGGCATGACTGATTCCCTTTAATGATGATATATAAACGATTCTAGTTAGAGATAAAAATGTGTTAACTTTGAATATAGTCAGAAAATAACTGAAAAGCTCTCTTCTGTACAATGAATGGCATGAAGGTCCAAGCTTACGCTTCATTCATCATGTACTCCTATGCTTGCTTGTTCCTTCAATGTATCTTCATTTTGTCATGCAGATTTGGACTACTCATCTCCTGTATGCAAATCCTTGTCTTGATGAATCATGCGTGCCCTCACACCCACACAGGATAACTATCGTTATTAATGAACAATAGCTCACAGCAAGCACTAACTGTACCAGCTCGGTTCTGGGAGGATAAATGTGCTCAGCTGAAAATTTTGCAGAGGGGTTTGTCAGTCTATTTGTGTTTAATAAAGCTACTTATTGCCTTTCTAGCCTGAAAAGGTTCAGGATTCAGATATCTGCACATTATGCAGTTATATCCATGTCCCCCAGTGTTAAATCTCCAGCAAACTACTCTCATTTTATCATTGCAAATTCTGTTTTCTGCTAATGTGAAAGTCTTTTTTATGGAATAAGGTGAAACAGATTTGTCATTGAGCAAAGGTGCCATCTTGTGGAGGAAGAATGTTTTGCACTGCAGATATTTTTCTGTATTTCTTCCATATAGGAATGAGCTTTAAATATGAGTTTAACCTAAAATGCAAGTCTTTCGCAGCTTGGGTAAATGGCAAATTCATGTGGTTACTTGCTGGGTCAGCAGCCAGTTTCCAGTATTGGTAGGAAAAAAAGTTTGCGCTAATGGATAAGAAATCCCTAGTGATTAAATGCAGCTGCTACACATTGAGTGAATAACACTCATAAAATCTAAGAAAAAAGGTTACTGTAGCGCTAGCACATCAAAATTATATAATGTCATTTTATTGCGGACTATTGTATCACTATGAATGTTTAATCAATCAGCACTTTATCATATGTTATCATATGCCATATGGATTATTTTCTGGTCTGTTTTGTTTGTACTTATTTCCATTATATAATTTTGATGTGCTAGCGCTACAGTAACCTTTTTTCTCAGTTTCCAGTATTGCACTTCCTGGCCTCTGAATTGTGGGCAGGTGGCTTAAAAGGGCCAAAAATGGCGGTTTCCATATCTTCCAGTCAGTGGCGGCCTGTCCATTAGGGACACATGGGCGCCACCCCTCCATCCATGCATCCGGCCCCCTGATCTCTATACAGGGTGCCGCACTATGGATTCCAATGTGGGGGTGTGTTTTTTGAAGCATGTGATTAGAGCCAGATGCTCTGATAGGCAGTGGCGTTACTAGGGTTGGTGTCACCTGGTGGTATAAAACATGGTGTCACCCCCCCCCCCCGGCACCAAGCGGGCTAGTGCATTGGTCCGGCTCCACCCCCTTAACCTGCCACAAAGGATGGAGCTGGCTTGGGATTGGGGGGAATAGATGGAGCCAGTATGGGATGGGGGGAGTGGATGGAGCTGGGATCGGATCGGGGGGGGGGTGGATGGAGCC
>BLSH010310864.1:745553-756296 GCA_018402905.1 Glandirana rugosa
AAACATAGTCGTTCTCGTCCTTCTCGTTGTCGTTTGACGACCGGTTAGCCCCCCCCCCCCACCCTTCACTAGACCCCTGCCTTTCCTCTCTCTTTCTTCTTTTTTTCCTTTTCCTTTTTTCTTTTCCTCTTTTCCCCGATACCCGGATGAGTAAAGCATGCTGCTTGTTCATTATTGATTCATTACTTATTTTTGCAACCTATTCTGTATTGTATGTCATCTATACCAATTTCCTTGGTTCGCATGTTGCATTTGACTGTTATTGCATTCATATTTGTACATGCTCTCTGTTGAAAACCTAATAAAAAAATTGAGATTAAATAAAAAAAAATGGTAAAAGACTGCTTTAAATAAATACAAATTGGCCAGCAGTTTGCTGTTGCTCTTCCTGCTCTTGCTGATACAAAACTGTCCTACAACTGGCCAAGTTCTGTTAAAGGATACGTTCACCTTTTTAAAAAAAAATAATAAATGCACATCTTTTTGCAGGTAAAAAAATGTGCACTTATTATTTTTTTAATTGGGAGCCTAGAAAGCATTGCACCCACAATCAGCAGATCGTTGGTGCTATGCAGGGCTAATGCAGGCTCTGTGTGTAAGCTGTCTGGCTGTACATCATACGGCCAAGCAGTAACACATTAACAGGAAGCATCAATGAACTACCACAGCGCTCAACAGCACTGGGGTAGTTCATTGGGAACTACAAGCCGGCAGCTGCAAAGAGCTCTGTGAATGAGTGACATGGCCGGGCGACGGAACAGATTCTGACAGAGAATGGGGGGGGAGAGGATCCCCCACCGCCTGTGACATCCAGGAGCCGAGAAGGTGTGGGGGCCGGTGGATTTGTAAGATGTTACATGTTACACCTAGAATATGGGTGTAACATATAACATGTTACAAAAGGAGAACTTATCCTATAAGCACTTTTTAAGAATTCATTTTTCTCCCAGTACAGACCTCTACTCTTCCTAACCTCACTCATCAGACCATATGCAGTGGCAGATGAGAGTGAAGGGAAATCCTGGGGGGGGAAGTAATCCAATGTGTTTCGTCTCCTAAGACATCCTCTGGGAGACGAAATGCGTTGAGTTACATCCCCCAGGTCATTGTGGCATTATATTCATTGAAGGGCCCTATATTTTCTACTTTGATGTAAGTGTTTACACCATTTTTTCCATTAAAATTAATGGTTTTACACTATGGAGAGTTTTTTTTTTTATGGCTGATTGATACATCCTGTTGGTTTACTGCTTGGGAGATCCTGCAAAGTAGTGCAGAGTGAATGCCTATTGTTGAGACGGTGTCCGCAGAGGTTTCTAAGAGGATCTGAAACTCCACACAGAAGGACGTCAGCAAGCGACAGTCAATTTTGTGTATTCCTTACTGAGTTCTGGTAAGCGCATTTAGTTTAAGGTGGTGGATACTCACGTTTTGGTTGGTGACGGTCACAAAGTATCTTTCTTGAAAATTATATGAGCACTGGACACTTTATATTTACCTATCCACAATCAAGTTTACTGTTGATAATGTTTGGAGCACAGGACACTACTTGTCATGCTAAGAACACTGGACTTTTAATTTAGGGACGTATTATCCCTAATTTGTTAACTTTTAAAGAATTGCTACACATGGCACTTTAAATAATTATTTTTTTAGCGCTGCACTTTATTATATATTATATTTGGTTACAATTTGTGAATTGGTGTGCTAGCAGCTGTTTTGTTTGTCATCTGTTATTTTTAGTAGTGCAGTATTTCTCTTTTTATCATCTATTTTACAAACACAACATAACTTACAAAACTTCTGCTAAATCTAACAGATAAAATTTTTTTGCGGGAGGAGGGCCTCATAAAAGGTCCTCTAATATTTGGACAAGGTTGTCCGGTACCACATTCTTCCAAAAATTGACACCAAAAAAACTATAAACTAACAAAGGACTTTAAAGGTAACAATACGTTTTGTTGAAAAATTATCAAAATTTATTGTATAACAACTTGTTAAAACCATAAAAGACATACAATGAGGCAAAGGCATAGCTAGAACCTCCAGGGCCATGGTGCAGGAAATCATGAAGGGCCCCCCTTAACCCCAGAGCGACCGAGCCCCATGCTTCAGGAGGCCCTTGTGTCACACCCTTGTACACCTGGATAGGAGGAGCAGCTGGGGCGGCATATGGAGGAACCGATCCCCTCCATTTTCTTCCTGTAGCCGCTGAATGCCACCGGGGGGGGGGGGGGGAGGGGCTTTTAGTGACTCTATCCGGAAAATGGAGGGTATTGGTTCCTCCATATGCCACCCCTCCTCCTATCCAGGTATACAGGGGTGAGGCATGGGCCCCCTGGAGTATTGGGCTGGGATGAATGGCTGCAAGGAGTGGTGGTAGTGATGGGGGAATGGGATGAGTGACAGTGGTGGTGGGGGGGTGGGATCAGTGGCAGCAGTGATGGTGAGGTGGATGGGATTAGTGGCAGCGGTGGTGGTGAGGGAATGGGATCAGTGGCAGTGGTGGTGGTGGAGGGGATGGGATCAGTGGTAGCAGTGGTGGTGGTGAGGAGGGTGGGATCAGTGTCGGCGGTGGTGTTGAGGGGAGTGGCATTAGTGGCAGCGGTGGTGCCATCCTCTCCCACCACCACCTCTTCCTCTTACTGACCCCATCCCACCATCACAGATCTCATCCCTATCCCCCTCCCCCATCACCTCTATTGTAGATCTGCGGTGGTGGTGGGGTGGGATCAGCAAGAGGCAGAGGTGCTGGAGGTTGGGATCGATTGCACTGGCATTTTGTCACTTACTTGAGTCAATCAGTCGATTCCCCCTCAGAATTCCGTGCCTCCAGAGATACCTCTGCCTCATGGGTTTGCAGAGAGGAGTGCACCTCCCCTTTCACATGATTGGTGTCAGCTGGTCAGCTGACTTTCATGTTCAGCGTCCGTCCCGCCTTCCTACATGGATTCTCTCTGGAGTGGAGAGGATAGGTGGGGTGGTCTAGACTCTCAGCTCAGTTCCCCCCCAGTGGCCAGCAGGCAAGAGGCCCCACCCCCTCCTCCCGTGGCAAAATGAACGGACAGGCAGACAGGCAGGAGGGGGCCCTTCACACTGGCAGATGGGTGGGCAGGGGCCCCCTCACATGGGTGGACGGCAGGCCCCCCTGCAGTAACGGGACTCCAGGGCCCAGTCGCAAGTGCGACTGCTGTGACCCTGATCGTTCCGCCACTGCAATGAGGACATAACATAACACAAAATCACATATGCGAAGAAACACCTGTATACTACACAGTAAAAAATTGAATCATCATTCCCCTGCAAGATTGAGTGATGACTCACTTGCTGCGATATCCAACGCACTTGCTTTTCACAGGACTTAGCCCGCTTCTTCAGGAAAATAAGTAACAGTCAAGTTCTAAAATGAAACCTATACAATTAATGGTTTCAATGTATGTAGTATAGATCAGCATCTTTAGCTCCAACTCTTTAGCTCCAACATTCATGGGGAGCAGGGGTGAAGTTGGGAACATTTTTGGGCTTTTTACCTGATTTAAGATGTAAACCCCCCCCCCCCTCCAAGGTGGAACTAGCCTTCCTTTTCTAACTATATATACATGTAGGGGATGACTTGCTCACTAGTATATTACATTGCTTTTGTTATAGATAACTAATTGCAAATTTTGATGACTCGTGGATGAGGCACACTTGGATTACCACATTGATGGAGGGAGGTGGCAAAAGCTGGTCATACGGGAAATAAAGTTTTGTTTATATTGATGTTACTTAATGTAGAGAGCTCTGAGTTGAAGCTAAAGACTCTAATCTATAGTACATACATTAAAACCATTAACTGTATACGTTTCATTTTAGAGCTTGACGGTCACTTATTTTCCTGAAGAAGCGGGCTAAGTGCTGGGAAACGCAACTGCGTTGGAAATCGCAGCGAGTCATCACTCAATCTTGCAGGGGATGATGATTCAATTTCTTACTGTGTAGTATACAGATGCTTTTTCACATATGTGATTTTGGGTTATGTTATGTCCTCATTGTATGTCTTTTATGGTTTTACCAAGTTGTTATACAATACATTTTGATAACTTTTCAACAAAATCTATTGGTACCTTTAAAGTCCTTTGTTAGTTTATAGGTTTTTTTGTGCATAAATCTAACAGATAAAGCTGTATTGAGTTAATAAATAAAGTTCTGCATGTGAATGAGGTCTTAGGGCTCATTCACATGTTTGCTGTGACATGTATAGTTTGAATGAGTGGTTTGCTTATGTGGCTGGAGCCACCTGGACCTATGTGCAGGCAGCCAATGTTATGCTATAGGAGTGCATCGGCTGTACGATGTGGGGGGGGGAGATTTTTCCTAGACAGGGAAGTTGATCAGTGAGCTGGACAGCAGTTACTGGAAATGATTGCCACCCTGTGGCTCCCTCTTCGCAGATGAAAGCCAATGTAAGAGAGAGGGGAAGCCAGCTGCATTACAGAGGGAGCCACAGGGGGATCAGTTTCAGTGATCGCAACCTTGCCCCAGACCCCCCACCAATTACCGATCTCAAATTATATATATATATATATATATATACGTATGTATCGCATAGTAGGGGATTGTAAAACGTATACCCCCGAATAGAGTTCCGGTTGTTAAATATAAGTAAGAATTGGAAGGGATGATCAATAGAGGATTTAGGGCCCGTTTACACTTGCTTCAAAATAGGGCGTCAGACAGGCGTTGTTAAAGCTCCCTTAACGCCAGTCAAAGCTCATGTCACTAAATAAAATGGTTGGCTTACAGCCCTGTTTACACCTTGCGTTGGCTTAGCTGCGCTTCAGCTTCGCGTCAAATATTATACCCCATGTAGCTTTAGCCAGGCTTCAAAGCCTCTCCAACGCCTCATAGAAGTCTATGACAAAGCTTGTTTGAAGCTCGCTTGAAGCACCTGCGGCTTTTCAGAGGCTGTAATTCAGTTTTAGCTTCCCTTTGTTTTGGAGAAATTGCAGGTGTGAGATATCAACAAACACACAGGGTGTTTACCAAGCTTCAACAAGGCTTCAAAAGTGCATCACTCGTCGAAGCCTTGTTGAAGCCTCACTGAAGCCTCTTAGAAGCACTGTCGAAGCCTCAAAAACACATCATGAAAGCTTGTTAAAGCTGTATGAGCTTTAATGAGCGTTGAAGCCGAAGCAAGTGTAAACTAGCCCTTAAACAGGGTATTATCAATAAGAAGGAGAAGTTATTTTTAGTGCCAAGTGCTCCACACACTCCAATAATTTACTATTTACCTAAGATCCATAAAAACTAAACTTTCCCCTCGGGTCGCTCCATTGTTAGCGGCATAGATTCTGTTATGTCCTTGGTGGGCAAATATATTGACCATTACCTCCAACCATTGGTGCAGATGATGCCATTGTATGTCAAAGACACTAGGCACCTTATTAATCTGCTGTCTGTCTAACCTTACCCCAAAAAGAGGGTTATGGTTAGTGACAGGCGACGTGTCTTCTTTATACACAATTATCCCCCACCATTTACTGTAGGCCTTGAAGCTGTAAAGTTATACCTAGATTGCAACTCTGGACTCCCTGGGCTTCAGCTGGATTTTATTATGGAGCTGTTAGAATTTGCGGAAACGCATAACTATTCCTGGTATGGTAACCAGTTTTATCGTCAAGATAGGGGAGTGGCCACGGGGGCTAATCTATTCATGGCCAAGTGGGAGGAGGACGTCATCTATGCCCAACAGAGACCCCAGGTGGTCCCGTGGGCAAGGTATATAGCTGACGTCCTCCTCCTATGGGATGGTAGCAACTCTGAACTCTGTAAATTTATAGAGCTGCTTAATACCAAACAGTAATAAGGAGATTTCTTTAAATTTTGAGGCAAGTATGGAGGAGATTAATATTTTTAGATTTAAAGATTTTGATAAAAGGAGATAGATTTGTTACTACCACCTATTTTAAATCCACTGACAGGAACTTTTACTTCCCCTTAGACAGTTGCCACCATGAGTCGTGGCTAAGAGCAGTGCCTAAAAGCCAGTTTATGCGACTCAGACGCAACTGTTCTTAGGTGGAAGAGTTTTATACATGGGCAACTGTTTTATTTAAAAGGTTTGTGGAAAAGGGATACATTTCAGAATCCCTCCAAGCCACGATAAGATCTGTGTGTGATTTAGATAGGATGTCTGTGTTGAGAGAGAGATCTAAAGATAGGGACACCACTAAAATTTCCCTTACATTTATCACTACATTTCATTTTCTGTCCAACATCAGAACATAAAGAGATTAATACAAAAGCACTGGCACATCTTTGGTAATGACCGAGTGATTAGTACCGTTCTACCCAAGAAGCCCCAGGTAATTTTTAGGGGTGCCTCCTCCCTCAGGGACAGGATAATCCTGAGTGCCCAGGATCCACCCAAGGAGAATAGATGTTTCTTCCAAAATCTCACAGGTTATTACCACTGTAAAAAGTGCCAAGTACAGTACAACTCTTAATAATTGTAGAAGTAGGAGGGTGAATGGCTTCACCTCTATGGGCAATTCCTGTTTATTTGTGATTGAGCCATTCATTACATGCTCCACCCCTCTGGTGGTGTATTTAATGCAATGCCCGTGTGGGTTTCAATATGTGGGCAGGACCAAACAAGCCCTACAGGTAAGGTTCAATGAACACATAAACAACATCAGAAAGGGTTTTAAAAATCATTCAGTGTCCAGGCATTATGCTGCGATGCATAACAAATATCCCTCAAATACCCTTTTTTTTTTGGGAATTGATAAATACAGACCTCACTAGAGAGGGAGCTCTCTAGTGAGGGAGATTTCCAAACAGGAGATGGCCTGGGTATATAGGTTGAAATCTTATGTCCCTTACGATCTTAACGTTGACATTGAAGTTAATGCATTTATTAACAATTCTTAGATGCATGAAAGCACAAAGATTAGACTGATTTGATTGTGAGCTTAGATCTGAGCCGTGGGTTGTCTGGGTTTAGTTATTTTGAATGGGAGAAAATCATTATCTTTTGTTAGTGACTAATCTAGCCAGCAGCAATTTTTTATCCATCCACTAGATGCCACCATGGTGAAGTTTATGTAAGGCCCCTTTCACACTTGTGCGACTTGTTCTGTGACTTGGGACTGCAAAGTCGCATGACAAGTCGTACCCCATGATTTTCAATGAGTTCCATTCATATCTGTGCGACTTCAAGTCGCACTGACTTTAACCACTTCAGCCCCGGAAGGATTTCCCCCTTTAGGACCAGAGCACTTTTTGGTACTACGCCGCTTTAACTGACAATTACGCGGTCGTACGACGTTATACCCAAAATAAATTTGCGTCCTTTTTTCCCACAAATAGAGCTTTCTTTTAGTGCTATTTGATCACCTCTGCGTCACTTCTGATCACCGCTATAAACAGAAAAAGAGCTACAATTTTGCAAGAAAAAAACAATATTTCTTACTATTTGCTGAAATACAAATCCAAAAAAAAATATGTAAAAAAACACAATTTTTTCATTAGTTTTATCTGATTTATATTCTTCCTCATATGTTTTTGGGACCACTTGCATTTATACAGCGATCAGTGCTATAAAAATGCACTGATTACTGTATAAATGTCACTGGCGGGCAAGGGGTTAACCTGGGGGGACGCTCTAAGGTTTAACTGTGTTCCCTGTGTGTGTTACTAACTGTATAAGGGCTGGGCTGAGTGGAGGAGGAGAGTGATCGCAGATCCCATATACAGGGAGCCTGCGATCACATTCCTTCCCCCTGTCAGAATGGAGAGCCGTGTGTTTACATACACGGACCTCCCTTCTGTCACTGCGGGGGAGCAATTGTGGGTAGCCGATGGAGATCGAGTCCGTCCTACCCGCTCCCTTGGCTCCCTGACTCCCCCCGGAACAACCAATCCGCAATCTTGCAGCCGCCGGGCGGTCGGCAATGGTAGTCCCTGCACCACTACTTTGGTCCAATTTTGATGCGAGTTGAGGTCCATAGACCTCAAGTTTACACAGGCATTCCCTGAAATTGCGGCAAAATCGCAGCAAAATCACGTCAAAATGGGTGTAAAATCACGGCAAAATCGCACGACTTTCAAGTCGCGGCAGTGTGAAAGGGGCCTATGTGACACTTTGGGATGAATTCCATCATTTCCTTTTGTGGATAAACCACTTGGTGTGCTCTGCAGATTTGGAGAGACTAAATGCAGGAAAACATATTTAGGGTTGCCCGTTTTATAAGATGGGGATATATGGGAGAGTTTTTCATTGTAGTGGCTATCAGCAAGCGTACAGGCCCGCACTTCATCATTCTTGAAGATCACAACCAGCTCTAGTATTTGTCGATGAGATCAGAGTACAGCCAGCTGAGGTTCAGAACGAGGCTTGGTTATTTTGTATTGTATATAATGTGGTGACGCAGCATGCCGCCCATGCCCTGGATGACGTCATCTGTGATGAAACACGTAGGGCGGAGCGACGTGCTGATGTCACCATCTCCCTCGTGTCCCAGAAGGACAGGTTTGTTTGGTTGTGTCCTGGCCGACACACCACACTCAAGGCGTATTATTCTTAAAACTGTTGTAAGTGCAACTGTTATTATTTTAATAAAACAATGAAGGATTTTACACTGTGTGGAGTTTTCTGTCTTCTTGGTGAAAATTCACATCCATCCTACTAAGTGATGCCACAAGTGCTGGTGAGCCTTGCGATTTGGAGAGAGGCCCAGGCTGGGATTAAAGCCATAAGCGCAGCGTGACCCCCCTGCAATAAGTGGTCTACAGGAGCTGGTAAGCAGGTTTTTCAGCTTTTGGTGGTGGATGGTGGAGAGTGACACCGGGAAGTTTAGATCTACTATCACAAACATCTGTGGATTCACTAATGGACGTTCTGTTTTTTTCTTGTATTTTTTCTTGCTTTGATTATGTAGCATGATTCTATATTCCTATTATTGTCGAACTGTGATTATGTCATACAGGAGAATAGCTGCTCAGTTTTTTATATTTACAGGTACTTTATAGCGCATTTTTTTCTCTTCTGTATTGACATGGAATTGTGCATGCAAATCAACTAGAGGTGAGATTCAATTGGGATTCTTATAATGATGCTAGATCTAAGCTTTAGATGATAGAAATTGGACCACATTAACCAGATCAGTTAGCAAACAGTTGAACAGAAGGCGTTGAGTAGAGATACATGAATGTGCAGAGGAAACGGAGCCTTAGCCCTCATACACACGGGCGCTTTTTAACTCCATGTTTTTGGGCGTTCTTTACAGCTCTCCATGTTATTCTATGGCCCCCTAAAAACGCAGACGTTTTTGAGCAGTAGAGGGTGTCGGCGTTAGTGAGCTGTAACTAGAACGCGGGACCAGTGTGTTCAGAGGCTCTAACGTTTTGGGGTTTTTGAGGCCGGCACCGCAAAACACTCACTAACGCTCACTAACACCGTACCGGCGTTAACCTGCATTTTTGACGCCGACATTTTCTGGTTAAAAAATTGAGGAATGTTTTTTCTTTTAAAACGCCTATTGACGCCGACGCTCACTAACGCTCATTAACGCCGATGCAAAACGCCAAAAAATCCCACCAGTGTTCCAGCAGTTGCGATCGCCCCGGATGATCGAGTGCGGCACCGGCGGGGGGATTAACCCTTCAGTGTTCCAGCTGTCGCGATTGATCGAGTGTTCCAGCTGTTGCGGCTGCAACACTGATGGAGAGGAGCAGGAAGCCCAGCTACATGAAGAACACTAAGCCATGCTAGGACAAGATAAATGACAGCTATGGAATGGTGCTAACATCAGAGCACTGAGCCACACTGTGAGAGAATGCCAGGGGGCCGTGGAACGAGTGTAGTTTAGCAGCTGCAAAGGAGCAAGGAGTGACAGGGTTAGAGATCTACCTGTCAGTTGCCTGGGCACCCCGTTGCACTGATGGGGCCTGGGGCCTGTACAGAAGAATTGGTGGTACCCCCTTATCAGCAGCCCAGACAGTACCATACCTCCCAACTTTCTGAGATGGGAATTAGGGACACCTATTAGCAAAAGTATGTACTGTAGGCACAGGACACCCTCTGCCACACCCCCCTTAAAGGAGAATTGTACAAAAAGCAATTATTGGTTAAACCCACATGCGCTTTTCTACCATTACTATTCCTTTATATTGGCTTTTGGAATTTACAAATGCAGCAATTTAGAAATTGCATGAAGATTTAGCACTGGGAAACACTTTTTGAAAGATAAATAGTGCATTTTATATACAACTACCGTATTTTTCGCCGTATAAGACGCTCCGGAATATAAGACGCACCCAATTTTAAAGGAGGAAAATCTAGAAAAAAAAAATTCTGAACCAAATACTGTAGTAAAATATTTTCATCACGTAATGTCCACCATTGCCCCCACTCATCACTGTAATGTCCACCATTGCCCCCCACTCGTCATCACCATCACTGTTCCAGTGCAACATTGGCCCCACACTAATAATAATAGCCAGTAACATTGCCCCCACATTAGTAATAATAGCCAGTAACATTACTCCCACATTAGTAATAATAGCCAGTAACATTGCTCCCACATTAGTAATAATAGCCAGTAACATTGCCCCCACATTAGTAATAATAGCCAGTAACATTGCTCCCACATTAGTAATAATAGCCAGTAACATTACTCCCACATTAGTAATAATAGCCAGTAACATTGCCCCCACATTAGTAATAATAGCCAGTAACATTACTCCCACATTAGTAAT
>BLSH010310864.1:756306-771328 GCA_018402905.1 Glandirana rugosa
GACAGAACACCTTAAACGTGACCAATGTTTGATCCTAACCCATAACGTATCGAGGGTGGACAGGGACTAAAGCTCCCTGACAGGGACTAAGTCTTGTTTCAGGGAAATAGGGAGAAAGGAGGAGTAAACAGGAAGTAAAACCAGAATAGATATATGGCATAAAAAGCGGCGCCAGTAACATTGCCCCCAACATAGTAATAATACTCACTGTTGCAGAAGCGCGCTCTGGTAGGATCCGCCGCCGCCGGGTGTACCAAGATGGCCGACCGCTCCGGAGCTAGACCAAAGCCGCGGCCTTTCCTAAGGCTGCGGCGGCATTGCGCTCCGCGGAGGCAAACTGTCTATTCGTCGTATAAGACGCACCAACTTTTCCCCCCCAGTTTTGGGGAAGAAAAAGTGCGTCTTATACGGCGAAAAATACGGTATATAGATAAGACCAAAATGAAGGACAAATGAGGAGGAAAGAGGGATAAAGGGACTTTGTTCTGAATCAGGGACAGTCCCTCGAAATCAGGGACAGGTGGGAGCTATGCAATACCCAATCCTAGTTTGTAACCAGTGCAAATTCCACAAGACAGTACTGACCGAATACTGGAAGCTCTGCCATGTAGTTTTGAAGGAAGCATGCCAAATGCTTGGGACTATATTGTACACTGATTAATGGAATGCCTGTAATGCTCCATGAAACATTTAGTAAAGTTCATAAAAGCTACTGCAATGCCTCGTTACTGACCACAGAACATAGTACTTTATATCAAGTGACAATGCTATGGATAATGTAGAGTGCCTCAGAGGAGAGAAGCACAGCCAATACCTGGGGGGAGTGTTTAGCAGTTGGCTTGGGTTGTGAGCAGGTGGTGGTCCAAAGACAGAGGGCTTGTCGGTGCAGTGGCAGGGTAGGTTCCCCAAGTGCACTAACATCATATCTGCTAACACCATACCTGGGTAACCACTCTGTGGACCTCAGGTAAGGATGAGCCCTGCTTAGGGACCAGTCCTAAAACTACTGAAGAAATCAAGGCCTTGAAAATATATAGTGTATAGGTCTGGTCGCTGACCAAGCCTTAGGCCAACAAGCTTCTAAAACCTGTTCACATGTACAGTATAGAGCTGGTACTTACAATCACTGTTTTTCCACTTCCTGGCTGAGTGAGGCACTGGCAATGTAACCAGGACCTCACAAATCTATCCTGGGAAATTCCTGTCCCATATTTCCAGGAAGCAGACCCAGACTTCTAAGTAGAATTCCAGGAAGTAATAGAAGATCGATTCTTCTGCCCTTAGTAAAAGTGGCCACCATGAGAAAAATGGAGAGGAAAATAATGTAAAAAAATAAAAAGCCTGCAAATATTTACAGTATACATATGTAGATTTCCATTATCTAACATTACTAAAGATGCCATTGTTGTAATTTTTATGATAAGGATGAAGTTCCTCTCTAACAACCTGGCCACCAGGTGGTCCATCCTTCACGTTGGCCCAGACAAAGTGTTAGCGCTCTGTCTGGTGTACAGAAAAGTATAAGTTGTGGGAGAGTTTTATTTTTTTTTTTAAATAATATATTTTGTCCCAATGCTTGTGCTACTGCCAATACTATTCTCCCTTCAGAGTACCCTCAGGTCCTATTTTATCTAAAATATAGCAAAGCTTGGGAGAAAATGTGTGACACTAAGTTATACGCTGTGAAATGTCACCCTCTTTATTGACCACACCCCACATGTTTGTTAAACAGCAGCACACTTTGCATGATGCATTTTTCTTCTCAAACTCCTTAAAGCGGAATTCCACCATTTTAACAGTCAGCTTATTAACTTTTAATAAATGGCTACTCACCTGTCTCGAGCTACAGAGATGCGGCCGCTCGGAGTCTCGCCCCTCTCCCCCTCCCCTTTGTGGAGCCGGCATAGCAAGTATGGGCGCCCGGCTGTGGCCTCACTGCACTGTGCATGCGCAAGCTGCGCTGCGCATTATGAATGGCCGGGCAATTTTCTGGGACCTGTGACGTGTCCCAGAAGATTGCAGGGCGGGAGGGGAGAGAGGTGAACTTTCTTCCGGCGCCGCGGTGCCAGGAGAGGAAGTGGGAGCAAGGTACCTGTGAAAACTGGGTATCCACTCCCTCCTTAAAAAAATGACATGCCAATTGTGGCATGTCAGGGGGTCACCATCACTTAAAGCGGTAGTTCCACTTTTGGATGGAACTCCGCTTTAAGAAGGTTCTCCTAATTATTGCCAAATGTGGGCAACCAGGGCATGTGCAGAGGTAAACGTTGATTGCACAACATATATTATTTATGTCCACTCATACCAGAGTGAAAGGAATAAATTCAGGGCCCTCAATTACATTTAAATCTAAACTAATATGCTCTAAACTAGGCATAGTTCACCTTTACCAAAAATTGCCTATGCAGATAAGGTACATCTGTAGATAAAAATAAGCTGTGCAGCTTTGATCAAAGTTGAATAATGTCTTTGCTATAGGTGTGGGACATTATGTAACTCATGGCGCCTGACCGGAAACTCCCAGGATATTGCTAAGAGACTCCTAGCCCTTATTGTTCTTCTCCACCATCACAGGAGTGAGCTCCTTCTCTAATTCATACCCCCCTCATACGTGCTTTCTCTCCCCTGAAGCAGTAGCTCTGTGCTCAGTGGTTGAAAGTTTATTCCTGTGATGGTGACGTGAGCATATAAGGGGGGTAGACTTCCATGTTTCTCTCTCTTGGGTATCAAGCAAGGGTCACATGAGAAGTTTCCCCTTGGGGTGGGCTCTTTGGACTACGCTAGGCATTGAATGGTGTCATTAACCCTTGCACAGGGTAACACTTCACCCGAGGGCATGCTCACCAATAACTTGGGGCCAGGAAGGAGCCACAGTCATGTTAAAATTCAAACATTAAGGGGGTCTCCTAACTTCATGATAAGCCACATGTGTGCAGTACCCAAGATACGAAGATCTTCCTAAAGCTTCTTGGTCCCATGTTCTACACATTTGCTCTGATGTTTGTGTTTCATTCAGAGGGACTGGCTGAGCCTCTACCCACTCCACCAGTCAGCATACCTCGGTTACCTCACTCTCAGTAACAGAATGGGGTCCTGTTTAGTACATAGAGCGGTCCTCATACACGCTCTCACTTAAAGCGGAGCGCCAAACTTTTTTAAATCACCCCTGTGATAGTCGCAGCTTATGCAATCTAAATCGGCATATGCTTGCTGCCTTCGTTTATTTGTACTCACTGTACCCTCCGGATCCAGTAAGCTTACATCCTTAGTGTGGGCATCTGAAGCTCGCTCAGAGTTTCTTCTGGGAAACGGCGCAGCTGACTACCTAGCATGCACCGCATAAACTCACGGCTGCACGGTGTGAATAAAGTGCAGTCAACTCTGTGTATTGCAGGATGCCCATTGACTCCTCGGATTGATGACACTTATAACCCAGGGGCCAACGGGTGCCAGGATATGCTGTACTTTGCTGCGGCGAGATACAACAGATGTGAAGATGTTTATTGACCGTAAAAGGTTATATGCTTTAAAAAAAACATTCCGAACATTAATGGGCCGGAGCTCCACTTTAACTCATCTCTTTCCATACCAAGTGACCAAGCATAGATCTCCATAACAGAATTCCACTCCCGGTGATCAAGGGAGACAGACAGCTGGAGGGGGGGGGGGTCCGAGCACCAACTCCCTTGCTACTGAAGAACCTGTCACCTATCAGGTACCACGCCAATGACTGGTTCCTGTTTCACCTTGTAGCTACTCATAAACCTTTGCTGTAGCGATGTTACATATACCCCATATTGTGGTTGAAGACCCAAGTTCTTTACTAGTGCCTAGACCTCATGTGCACCCCTTTGAATAGCTTCAGACCAGGCTTGGAGCAGTTGCATCAACGGTTACTGTAAACTTGGTTACATGTATAGCATGCAACAACATTCTGTTCCTAACTGAACCTAGGCAAAAAAGCTTTTGACTTTAACACCTTCCTGTCCAGTGTATAGTAAAATGACGGCCAGGTGGAAGCAACGTTGTTCAGGGAGAATCTCATACGACGTCCTCCCACAATGCGCCTCCCACGCTGCCACAGGGCCACGCAGCAACACGATCTGTCACCGGCTGTATCCACCAGATGACGTATTACTGTACCAGCCCTCTGCCAGTACCATGTGATTGCTGTGACCAATCACAGCAGATCGCATTACAGTTGTAAACAATGGATGGGTTCCTTTCATGCCATCCATTGTATACAATTGTGTTGCTAGCTGTGTTTGGTCACAGTGATCGCATGGTACAGACAGAGTCAACCACAGCCCATCTGTACCATATGATTAGCTTTGGCCAATCACAGATAATCACAACAAATACACTAAGGCCTGGTTCACACCTATGCATTTTTTAGTGTGTTTTCAGTTTTGCATAAACACACTACAGCCCATTTAACATGGTTTCATACGGATGTAGTTCACATCTGTGCATTTTATGGAAAGGGCCAGGGATTTTTTTCTGTTTTTTAGCTCCATAGCCTTCAATGGATCAAAAATGTGTATTGAAAAATTCAAAATGCACCTGGAATATGCAAACTGCAACCTGCATAGGTGTGAATCAGGCCTTAATGAACCAATTTCATTCAATAAAAATCATAATGAGTAAATCATAAATCCTGATCACTTTCCCAGAGTAGTACAGTGTTACTATGGTAGAAGTAAAAGTTGGAGTTGCGCAACCTGAAATAACGTACATCCTAAAATAAATATCCTAGCAATATCACTTCTATATATCTTCTATATATATGCATTCAATATATAGGATCACATATCATGCCTTAATAATACTGCCAGTGAATAAAATCACAAACATCTGAAAGCAATGAAATAAGTATATTCACATTTGACAATGTTCACAGTGTGTTAGAAAAAAAAATCGTAAAAAAAAAAAATGTAATAAATAAGAAAAAAATAAAACAAAAAGGAAAAAAAATGTATGAAAATTGTTGTTTTTTTTACATAATGTCACCAGTCAGTGTCCCTGATCACTGCCACACCCGTTATATAACACTGTACCGCACCGGTGACAGTGTGTAAGACAAAAAAAAATGTCTTCATTTTCCAAAAAATCGTGACAAAAAAATACAACTTTAAAAAACTCACCATGCCTCTTACAAAAAGCCTTGAACTGTCTTCTTTACAAAAAGTGGATATTTGTATCATCCTGGCATTTTTGGGCCTCAAGAAATGAGTTGAGAGGTTAATTTTCAGATATATACCATAGTTTGTGGACTCTATAACTTTCCTACAGACTAAATAATATACACTAATTTGGGTTATTTTCACCAAAGAATTGTAGCAGAATACATTTTTACCTAAATTTATGAAGAACAATTACTTATTTGCAAAATTTAATAATTTATAATAATAATAATAATAATTAAATACCATCAAAAGAAAGCTCTATTTGTGTGAAAAAAATTATAAAAATGTACATGGCCACGCCATTGTCATTCAAAGAGTGAGAGCGCTGAAAGCTGAAAATTGGCCTGGGCAGGAAAGCGGGTGAAAGTGCCCAGTAGGCAAGTGGTTAATATCACTTTAAGGTTTTTGTTGCACAAAGTTCAGCTTAGCCCACATTCACACTGAAGGCGGGTTTGAAATCGTGCGAGTTAAGGTGAACATGCGTGATTTCAAAGCCGCATTTCAGTGCGATTTAAAAGACATCCATGTGGGTTCATGCACAGATGGCTATTGAAATCGCCCCGAAGTTGCCAAAAGTAGTGCAGGAACTACTTTTGGAAATCGGTGCGACGCCACAAAGTTGGTGGCGCACCGATTGGAACAGTGCCGTTGCTGGCAATAGACTGCGATTTGGCATGCAATTTGACATGTCAAATCGCTCTGATGTGAACGGGGGCTTAAGGCTAGGGTTGCCACCTCATCCCTTTAAAACGGAACACATATTAATTATACAGGTTCTGTGGCTAACTAAGGCTAGGTTCATACTAGACCAGTGGTTCTCAACTCCGGTCCTCGGGACCCCCCAACAGGCCAGGATTGCAGGATAACTGAAATACATCACAGGTGATATCATTTGCTGCTCAGTGATTGCAGTGTTCTAGTCTGCATCTCCCCAAGGTAATACTTAAAATCTGGCCTGTTGGTGGGCCCCGAGGACCGGAGTTGAGAACCACTGTACTAGACCGACACGAAAATGGTCTGACTTTGATACTGCTTTGCTCCGCGACCTGTGTCCTGCAATGATCCTACACTGGACCTACATCGGTCCAACTTCTGTGAACGGGATCCGACTTTGATCACGACAATGCCAGGCACCTTGTGCTCTGGGGATCTTGAAGGGGAACCCCCGCCAAATTTAACAAAAAAAAAAAACAGCATGGGGTTCCCCCCCCCCAAGAACATGCAAGGCCCTTCGGTCTGTATGGAGCCTGGCAGGTCAGGAAAGGGGGTGGGGACAAGCGAGCCCCCCGCCCCCTCCTGAACCATACCAGGCCACGTGCCCCCAAAATGGGGGATGGGTGCTTTGGGGCCCTGCATTCCCCCACCTCAAAGCACCCTGTCCACATGTTGGTGAGGACAAGGGCCTTTTCCCAACAACCCTGGCCGGTGGTTATCAGGGTCTGCGGGCGGGGGGCTTATCGGAATCTGGACCCGCTGACGTCATCCAGAGGCCTTGTGACGTAACTGCCCGGGGCAAGATGGGCAGTGATGTCACAAGGAGGTGGGGCCTCCAGATGACATCAGCGGATGGCCCTGCCCCCTGCAAATATAAGTCAAAGCACAGCACGGAGCCAGCATTCGTGTAGGAGATCACGTCAACATGGGAAGAAGAACAGAGGAAGAACAGAGGGAGAAGACAGAGGAGAAGACCCGGCAAAAGAGCAGAAGACGGTGCAGAGAGAAGAACCAGCAAAAGAACAGCTCGGAGAGGGAGAAGACCCCTCAGAAGAAAGAAGACCCCACAAAAGAGCAGAAGAAATAAGACGCCGGAGAGGGGAAAAGAAAAGGGAGGGAGAAGACGCTGGAGCTGATTTAATAAAATACTTTAAAAACCTGTGTAGTGTGTTTATTTTTGACACCTTTTGTTGTAGGTGAATGGGTAGGGGTACAATGTACCCCATACTCATTCATGTAGGGCGGGGGCCAGGATCTGGGGGCCCCCTTATTAAAGGGGGCTTCCAGATTTCGATAAGCCCCCTGCCCGCAGACCCCGACAACCACCGGCCAGGGTTGTCGGAAAGAGGCCCTTGTCCTCATCAAGGTGCTTTGGGTGGGGGGCGCAGGGCCCCCCCTGCCCCAAAGCACCCACCCCCCCCCAAGTTGAGGTCACGCAGCCTGGTATGGTTCAGGAGGCCTGGTATGGTTCGCTCGTCTCCACCCCCTTTCCTGACCTGCTGGACTGCGTGGTTGGATAAGGGTCTGGTATGGATTTTGGGGGGACCCCCACACCATTTTTTTTTTACATTTTGGCGCAGGGTTCCCCTTAAAATCCATAACAGACCTAAGGGCCTGGTATGCTCTTGGAGGGGGAACCCATTCCGTTTTTATTTTTTTAAATATGTCGTGGAGTTCCCCTTCAAGATCCCCAGAGCACAAGTCGCATGCCAAAGTCGGATCAGTTAGGACAATGATCTGACTTTGATCCGACTTCAATGATATTCAATGGGCTGAAGTAGGATGAAAGTCAGACAAAAGTAGTACAGGAACCTTTTTCAAAGTCGGTCCGACTTGTTTTGGACCAGTTAAGACGGCTCTCATAGGGAATCATTGATTTGATGATGTAATGCGACTTGTGCTCCTAATGTCGGTCTGTTTGTCAGACTAGAGTGAACCTAGCCTAGGGTGGTAATTAAACTCACTCGGTGTCTTATCTGCATTAAATTAGCCTTAGAACCTGTGTAAGCCTCGGTTCACACTGCTGCGGTGCGGGAACCCTGCGAATTCACTGCGCATGTCTCTGGGCGGCAGTTCACACTGCCATATGCACTGTGGGGAGTGTCAATATAATGTTAATGACACCCCCAAATCAGTACGCATATCGCACTGCGGACTGCAAACTGGCAAAGGAATCGGTTTGCATGGTGTGAACCACCATGCGATCCGATTCTGACCCTGCGAAAAAAAGGGTCCTGAGCGAGTTTGCTCCGATTGCGATGTAAATTCAGCCATACAATCTCTATGGCTGATTTTGCATCGCACAGAGATCGCATAGGACTCCCACTGCAGTACGAAATCATATGCGATCTCTGAGATCGGAGCAGTGTGAGCCCAGCCTTATTCAGATGTGTTCGGGTTTAAAGGGATGAGGCCCCTTTCACACTTGTGCGACTTTTCCTGGGACTGCAAAGTCGCATGACAAGTCATAACTCATGATTCCCAATGAGTACCGTTCCTATCTGTGCGGCTTCAAAGTAGTCCCTGCACTACTTTGATTCGGCTTTGATGTGACTTGAGGTCCATA
Organism: Glandirana rugosa; assembly: GCA_018402905.1. NCBI lineage: Eukaryota > Metazoa > Chordata > Amphibia > Anura > Ranidae > Glandirana > Glandirana rugosa. The sequence continues at coordinate 764,773 of BLSH010310864.1, forward strand.
GACCTCAATATTACACAGGCATTGCTGCAAGTCGCGTCAAAGTCGCATGACTTTCAGGGCATACAAGTGTAAAGGCTCCTTAGGTCTATGGACCTCAAACCGCATCAAAGTCAGACCAAAGTAATGCAGGGACTACTTTGAAGCCGCACAGATATGAACGGTACCCATTGGGAATCATGGGGTAGGACTTGTCAGGCAACTTTGCAGTCCCAAGTCCCAGGACAAGTTGCACAAGTGTGAAAGTTTTCTCTTTAGCGTTTCAGTTTTACATCTTAAAAAAGCTGTGTGTATAAACAGTAGTTTTCCTTTATGTTACAAAGCCTGCATTCTGGTGAAGGCTGAAAGTTTACTCAATGCAGCTTGCTAACCTCCAGCTATTGGCTCTCTGCCCAAAATAAAAATGGCACCCTCGGTTTTCTCATCCGACCCGTGATTGGGTGAGAGCGAGTCCAGGCAGCGGCCTCTAGCGGTACAAACCAGCAACTGCAGTTGAACTCGTCCCCAGATGGCCGCTTGACGTCAGCGAGCGGGAGGGCAGGCGGGAGCTGTGACCACCGGACGCGGCTTTCTCCTCCGGCAGCACCTTGTCATTCCCGGGCAGCGAGCGGCGGAGTCCGACTTCCATGAGGGCAACTTAGGGTAAGGCGGAGTGTGAGCCGTGCGGGACAGGGGAACTTTTCATGCGGGGTGACTTCCTCTCTCATAGACTTCTATGAACTTCCCAACACACTGGGGGCAAGGTGGGGCTGTTGCCCCTAGCAACCAAGTATGTCCCTTTGTTCTGATTGGCTGATCAGCCTCATACATTCAGGGTTGCCCTATCAGTTTTTGTCTTAAGCATTTTTAAAGTGTTGTTGCCCATAGCAACCAATCAGGTTTCTGGAATAAGCCGGATTAGGGATGCTATGGGCGCCTGTAAATTAACAAGCTGGAAATCTGTCCTTGGAAGGTTTTTTTTTTTTTTGGCTGCCCCATTTATCTGTTTAGAGTGTGGAGTAGTGCCTGTGTGCAGGAGAAGAAGGAATGAAAACCTTGCCAAGTGGTGGCGGTAACCTGTGTGACTCCTGAGGTCTCCCCCTCACCCGCTGCTGACTTCATACCAAGGCACCGCTCTCCTACAAGACCAAGAATAGAACATTGCAGCTTAGCAGACCCAACATGTGGAGGCCGCATTCGTTTTCTGTTTTTAGACTTTATTTTCAGTCTTGGGCTAAGTTTTACACTTGGGGTTGGGAGGTAAAAACAGATTAAGCTGTGTTTTTACTGCCCCTGCCCCCCTTTCCTCCCTCCCCTTCACCACCTCACTATCCCCCCCCCCCCCCTCTTAAATAGTTACTGAACCCACAACAGTAAAATCAGTCTGTCTATGCAGCATTGCATGCTTGTTATACTCACTGTGGAACTTAAGGGGTTAATCCTCTGCATTGTTTGTTTTTTCCTGTATGCATAGATTCTTCCCTCCTGCACTGTCTATCTGGGGAAGGCCATGTAATACACAGCAGGGTGGTAAGGCTGCACATGCTCAGTTTGGTTTCTTATGCTGGATAGAACATTTCCTGTATCAGTTGAATTGTTCAGGTCACATGATATTGACATAACACATGTGGGCGTGTATAGAGGCTGTAGTGGAAATCTCCTCCTACTTGAACACACAGCTATGGATAAACTGTGCAGGTTATCAGGAACCGTGGTATACAGATCATCCCAATAGGTATATGGTGGCAGTATTTTAATGTAAAAATTAGATGTATAAGTAGATGTATAAGCTGTGGGGGGTGGCAGACAAATTATTTTCATATTACTGGATTTAGTAACACTTTTTAAAGGAGTTGTAAAGTCTCTTGGTTTTTCAGCTTAAAGCAGAGTTCCCCCCCCCCCCCAAGAGTGGAATTTCCGCTTTAAGGGAAGGTGACCCCCGACATGACACGATTGGTGTGTCCTTGTTTTTGGAGGGGGCGGGGACTCTGTTTTCACAGGATCCCAGGTCCCACTTCCTCTCCTGGTGCTGCGGAACCAGAAGTAAGTTCACCCCCCCCCCCCCCCCCTTCCACCCGGCGATCTTCTGGGACACCTCACAGGTCCCAGAAGATACAGCGGCCATTCACAGTGCACAGATTGCGCAGTGCGCGCCCAGCTTTGAAGCCAAAGCCGGGCGCCCACACTTGTGATGCCGGCACCACACGGTGGAGGGGAGAGAGGGACAGGTGAGTGTCCGATTATTAAAAGTCAGTAGCTACACTTTTTGTAGCTGCTGACTTTTTTTAAAAGGGTGGAACTCCACTTAGAGGAAGTAAACCCTGATGGGTTTTACTTCCTCTTCATTACCCGGCAATGTAAAGGCATAATGGGCTGGTATGCATCGCATATTAGCCCATTATGTGGCACTTACCCGCATTGGATGCCCGCGATGTACCCGCAGTAGGAAGCGTCCATCTTCTGCCCTTCTTCCTTCCGGGGCCGTGATCTCCGGCTCTGTGACTGTGTGGGAGCTGCCGATCGCGGCACAATCTCAGTGAAGGAACGACATGGAGGCCATTTCTTCACTGCACATGTGCCTGATGATGTGGGCACAGCTAGTACACTGCATATCTCCTCAACTGAGCAGGTTTAGGAGATATGCAGGGAACCTACAGGTTAGACTTCTTATAGACTTCTTATAGACTTCTTATAGACTTCTTATAGACTTCTTATAGACTTCTTATAGACTTCTTATAGACTTCTTATAGACTTCTTATAGACTTCTTATAGACTTGCCTGTAGGTTAACGTGGCTGTCAACCACTTTAATGCATTAAGGTGAAAAACCTCCTGTGCTGCAACTGCCCCCTTTTTCTTACCTGAACTCAGGCATTCCAGCATTGAGGACGAGCCCAGAAGCTCCAGCCGCTGTCTGGATCCTCACTGGATAGATTGATAGCAGCGGGAGCCATTGCCGAGTCACGCTGTGTCAGTGGGCAGACAATTTTCTAGGACTTGTGACGTGTCCCAGAAGATTGCAGGAAGGGAGGGGTCATCTAGGGGGGAGAGGAGGAGTTGCCTAGGTGGCCAGGCGGTCAGACCTCCAAAAATGACATGCCAACTGGCATGTCGGGGGCGAGGAGTACTTAAAGTAGAAGTTTCACTTTTGGGTGGAACTTCCCTTTAAACTGTGAAACATTGCCAATAGTACATATTTCAGTTATGTTTTTTGTTGAGGTGGATCATTGCCCAATGAAAAGTTATATATTCCATATTTTTGCCAGTAGAGGCAATCAGTCATCAGATAAGCACATTTTTTTGTTTCCACGCATGCCTGTCCGTTTTGATGGACTCCGCTGCTTGGCAGGGATCAATCCGCTGATCCCCACTGAGCTGACGGATGACAGCTCCATCTCCATTCACTGTGCAGAGACGGACCTGTCAGAACCCTGCTCTCATCTATTGTGGATTGGATGAAAACTGATCCACTTCTCAGTGGAAAATAGGGTTTCCATCCATCTGGATTTAGTGGAACGGATTGGATGTCAGCGGACATGTGACCACTGACAAGGAGAATGGAACGTCTGTTCAGGTTCGCCTGAAAAACCGACAGACAGTCCTGAACACATATGTGTGAATGGGGAATTAGTGTCTGCAGCAATGGAACTGGATGTATGTAACTTAAAATACTTCACCACAGCACCCCCTTCTATTTATTTCCTTTTTATCTGCAATTATTCATCGCGTCCTGTCATGCCTCAAGTATGTGGCCTACATGGGGTGACTGTTTTGTGGTAAGGGTTGATAAATGGCAGCCTGTGTGTCATCCCTTTTTTTTTTTTTTTTTTTTTGTTTTTTTTTTTTTTCCCCTCAGCTTGCCATCCATACCAGTGATTAATGCTTGATATTTTTGGCCTGTTTGGTTGAATACGTCCTTATCTTGGGGAAGCCTTGGTTTTGAAGGATATTATTACTTACGGCTGGGCCTGCAGAATCTGTTCCGTCAGGAGAGACTTTAATGTATTGCCTCTCCATTAAAGCCTCGTACACACGCACCGATTATCGTAAAACCGCACGTCCAACGTTTGTCCAAATTGGCTGTCCGTGGTTTTGTATATAGTACTGATGGTAGTCAAGTAATCGTCCAACAAATTGTAGTCGGATGTAGTGACTTGTTACGAGCGTATAACGAGTAAGTTCAGGTGAATGTGAATTACAGACGCAGGTTTACACGACCGAACACTTCCTGGATTACGAGCATGCGTGTTTGTACTTACAACTTTTGTTTGGCCGACTTCTGTACACACGAGCCGAAAATTGGCCAATGCCTTGTTGGCAGACAAGTTTTCTAGTCTTTACACACAACTTCTGTTGGACGATAATTGGCTGTCGAATGGTGCGTAATAACGGTTGGATTATCAGACAACAGGCTGTCGTACGACCGTTGTTCGATAATTGTACCATGTGTACGGGCCTTTAGACCCCTTTCACACTGGCGGGGGTCCGGCAGTGGATCTTTCCTATTCTCCTATTGGATGCCTTTCTCAGAGGAGGAGGGGGATGCACGGCCAAAGCCAAACCGCTCGCCAGACACCACTGCCTGCCTGCTGCCCACTCCTAGATGGGGTAAGTGCAGGACTTTGATTTTCTGACTGCCCTGGGTGGGGTTCTGGGTGCTGTATACCCCTCTGGTCATGCTGTATACCCCTCTGGCCATGCTGTGTATACCCCTATCTGGCGATGCTGGGCTGTATACTCCTGATACAATGGGTGGAATCTATAAGGGGTGGGGCTTGTGAGGAGTCAAAAAGGAAGGGCGGGGTCTGGTGCTCCCCATCCTAAAATTTCACCAGCCACCACTGAGAGAGATCTTCTAGCTTGTTATCAATGTTCAGTTCAAAAGCCTGCATCTCTGATGGTATGGAGGTGTATTTGTGCGTATGGAATAGGCAGCTTGCACAATTGGAAAGGCACCATCAATGCTGAAAGCTATATCCAGGTTTTGGAGTAGTGTATGCTCCCATCCAGATGACGTCTTTTTCAGGCTGGGCCTTGTGTGTGCATATAGCAGCAGGACAATGCTAAATCTCATCTATGACAACAGCATGGCTTCGTAGTAGAAGAGCCTGCCTGCAGTTCAGACCTATATAAATCCTGTATAATAATAGCCAGAATTGTGCAGCTCTACTCTACCACTTCCCATATCCCTGTATATTGAGTTCAATAAGATGTCCATCTAAATTTTTATTGAAATTGGTGACTCTTCCCACTGAAACCAAACCACATTCTTACTGCACTAACAGTAAACTCCCTACACCATTTAATGCTAAACCGCTTCACATTCAACCTCACTGAGTGTCCACGTGTCGCCTTGAGTGACCGGAGACTGAATATTTTTTTCCCAGTGTTGGAATCGCCATTAAAGTGGTTGTAAAGTCAGAAGGTTTTTTTAATCTTAATGCATTCTATACATTAAGATAAAGAAAACCTTTGTGTGCAACAGCCCCCCCTAATACTTATCTGAGCCCATCAATGTGCAGGACAGCCTTGGCTGGCCTGGACTCTGCCTGGTCTCTCCCTCCCGATTGGCTGAGACAGCAGTGGAGCGCCTTTTGGCTCCCGCTGCTGTCAATCAAATTTTAGTAAGCCAATGAGAGTGGGGACTGACCGGGCCACAGCTCCATACCTGAATAGACACAGGGTGCTGTGGCTGGGCTCAGGTGCCCCCATAGCAAGCTGCTTGTTGTGGGGGCACTCGCCAGAGGAAGGGGCCAGGAGAGCAGAAGAGGGACCCGAGAAGAGGAGGATCCAGGCTGCTCTGTGCAAAACCACTGCACAGAGCAGGTAAGTATAACAAGTTTGTTATATTAATAAAAAAGTCAAAAAAAGAGACTTTATCACTTTAAGAATTTTATATATAGCTGTCATATTCCCTCTTTAAGCACCTCTTCTTCAAGGAGAGCAAGTTTAATGTTTGTAATTACTCCTTATAATGGAGGTCCTCCAGCACCCTTATTCGTTTTATTGCCCTAGAACCTAGACTCTCCAGTTCTAGCACATGCTTCCTGAGGATTGGTAACCAGAACTGGACGGCCTACTCAAGCTGCAGCCGAACCAGAGCTTTGTGAAGTGGTAGAATTCTAGTTTTATCCATTGAGTAAATCCGCTTTTTAATGCATGATGATATTCTACTGGCCTTGTCTTCTGCAGCTTGGCATTGCATGCTATTACGGAGTCTGTCATAAAATCTGACCCCCAGATATTTTTCCATCCTCAATTTCCCCCAAAGGTTCTCCACCCCTCCCACCCCCCGTTAGTGCGTAACTTGCATTCATATTTTTTAGCCCCAACTGCAATGGCCTTACATTTCCCTACATTGAACTTTATGTGCCGTGTGTGCCCACCCCTCTATTTTATTAAAGTCTTCCTGTAAGTTGCTATAGCCTGTTGTGAAGTTATTGCACTGCTTGGCTTGGCATCACCCGCAAATACAGGGATTGAGCTATTTGTCCCAACCTCTATATCATTTATGTACAAATTAAACAGGATTAGTCCCAGGACAGAGCCCTGGGGTAACCCCCTTATAACCTGTCTCTTAT
>BLSH010310864.1:777432-787909 GCA_018402905.1 Glandirana rugosa
AAAAAAAAAAAAAAAAAATTATCTTTCAATATAACCAAACAATTCTAACACTATGTCTTTGTCACTGTTTAAATCTCGATACATAATTTCTACTTTCTACATACGATATTGACTATACAGACAAATTTCGAATTTATGTGACTTGATAAGTCATAAGTTACTAATAATCCTAGTGGACTTCTTCTCTTATCGCTTTACGTATCACTAGGATAACACTCTAAAGTCCTTCGAGATATGGTCAGGCTCTCGAAAAAGAAGGGTAGCCAGTTGGTAACCCCTGCTGGTTCTTACCCTGACTGGAGTATTATAGTGTATATTAACACAATCGATGCAGCACATATTAGGTGCGTAGCCATATGAGGTCAGTCCCATTCTTGGTCGTCCCCAATGGTTGACCGATGGGAAGAAAAAGCTCTCGGACTGGTATAGAGCTTCCTGAAATCTCACAATAGGATCACTATGCATTTCGCTATTCTCTTCTTCAGGTGATCCTAATAATCATTGAATACTGAATAGTTCAGTGTATTTAAGCTTTAAACAGACATATCAGTTATAGCATACATCTTTCATCTTTAATACATAGCTCTAAATTTGTCACTGTTTCTGTATCACAATCTTAACAAACCAATATAACTTTCTATTAAAAAAAAAAAAAAAAAAATATATATATATTCATATTCTCATTCATTCATACATACACACACACACACACACACACAGGAAACTCTGGTCACTTTACCATATGTTACCCCTTAAGAAAAACCCATAAATGTGTAAGGTTAGGATAGTTATCCTGCCTGGGACTCACCAGGTACATTTTGCCAGTGTATATCTACCCTACGTATGGATCTTCCAACAAAAAAAAAAAAAACTTTTATATGCTCATCACACGTCACCACGTTTCGGCTTGTAGAAGCTTTGTTGTACGATTACTTGACTCATGTCAGTACATTAGACGCAACAGCCGATTTTGGGCAAGTGGAATGTGCAGTCGTACGACTGTTGCACCGTGTGTACGAGGCATTAGTGTCTGAGGTTACCCCTAGTGAAGTGCCACAGGTACACTGCGTTTTTCGGCGTTATGCATCGGTGTTAGTGAGCGTCGGCGTCAATAGGCGGTTTTTCAAAAAAAAATCATCCCTCCGCAATTTTTTAACCTAAAAACGTTGGCGTCAAAAAACCCCCGGTTAACGCCTGTACGGCGTTAGCGTTAATGAGCGGTTTGCGGCGTCGGCGTCAAAAAATGCCAAAATGTTACGGCCTCAGAACGCGCTGGCCGTGGGTTCTAGTTTCAGCTCACTAACGCAGACGCCCTCTACAGCTCAAAAACGTCAACCGTCTTTATGGGGCCATTGACTAACATGGAGAGATGCAAAAAACGCCAGAAAACGCCGGCGTCAAAAAACGTCCGTGTGTATGAGGCCTCATGCCCACATAAAATACACCTCTCTATCCTGTATCGCTCTGTCAGGAGCTGGCAGAAAAATCAGCGTAAATTTGTTGTGGCACATAATTATGAGCATATAGCTTTTTTTGAAGCATATGTGTGTAAGCTCCTTCTTTTGGGTAACATATTAGTTTATTGTAGCCTCTAGAATGACCTTACATGAGTGAGTGTGTGGGAATTATGCCAGTGAGCTCTCTGAACGCAGGTTTGGGGCATTTTTTTTTTTCCACAGAATTTAACCACTTGGAAACCACGCGCTGTATATTTACCGCGGCAGTGTGGCACTGTCTCGCAAATTACCGTATATAAGCGCGATCAGCGGGCGGGAGTGTGCACGCAGCTCGGGCGAACCCAATGTCCGCCAGCGAGCCATGATGACCTGCCAGAGAGAGAAAGGGAAACCACCGATGTAAACACGGCAGTTCCCCGCTCTGTCAGTGGGCATGTAGGAGATCTACTGATCCCTGTCACTGGGATCAATTACATCTCTTATGCCCATGGTAGCCCAGCCCCCTCAAAGTTGGAACACACACAGGGAACACAGTTAACCCCTAGATCTCCCCCTGCAAGTTAACCCCTTCACTGCCAATGACATTTACACAGTAATCAGTGGATATTTTAAATTTCTGATTGCTGTATAAATGTCATTGGTCCCAAAAAAGTGTCAAAAAATGTCCGACATGTCCGCTCCAATATCAAAGTCCCGATTAAAAATCGCAGATCGCCGCCATTTACTAGTAAAAAGAAAAAGGAAAAACACCAGAAATGAATTCTCATGGTTTGTAAATGCGGCAACTTTTGCGTAAACCATTCAAACACTGATTGCGATTTTTAACCAAAAAAATAAGTAAGAATATAAATCGGCCAAAACCGATGAATACATTTTTGTGTTTTTTTTTGTTTTTTTTTTTGTTTTTTGTTTTTTTTTTTTTTTTAATTCATTCATTCATTCATTTTTTTTGGATTTGTATTTTAGCAAAAAGTAACAAATATTTTTTTTATCTGCAAAACTGTCGCTCTTTTTTTGTTTATAGCGGTGATCAGAAATGACGCAGAGGTGATCAAATACCACCAAAAGAAAGCTCTATTTGTGGGGGGGAAAAGGAAAAAAGGAAAAAAGAATTTTGTTTGGGTGCAACATTGCACGACAACGCAATTGTCAGTTAAAACGACGCAGTTCTGAATCGCAAAAAGTTCTCTGGTCCTACAGTGGGAAATCCTTCCGGGGGTGAAGTGGTTAAGAACTGGAAATGGTTCGATAGAAACAAAAACTAGATCATGAGAGGTATGAAGCAGCATGGGGTAGTTGAAGATGACTAGTGAGAATCATTTGTAAAACATCTGTGAGATGTATGAGTCAGACAGAGCGTGGACTTTATTCTCGAATAAGCTATGTGAAAAAGGCATGGACCATGAAAGGAAGAATGGGTGACTCAACCAAAGTATTCTTATTATTCAGGATTTATATAGCGCCAACTGTTTACACAATACAATTACTTGTAAGAGCTTAGAATCTAAAAGACCTTATTACTTCAAGGTGGTAGAACTACTAGCTGCATTTTGCTGCTAGATCCCCCTGCTGATATACATTAGATGGTGAAACCATCCATAATTTTCTAAATAGTTAAATCTCTGTATTGGGGTGTTCTAGCCCTTTAGGCCCCTTTAACACTAGTCACATGACTGTAGGCAATGCCTGTGAGGTCTATGGACTTGGGACTTGAAGTGGCACAGATATGAACTGTACCCGTTGGAAATCATGGGTGCGACTTGTTATGCAACTTTTCAGTCCCAGGTCACAGGATAAATCGCTCAAGTTTGAAAGGTGCCTTAAAGTATTATTTAAATAGAAGTTTGACCAAAGCTATTTTGGCCATACCTCGCTTGTGGGTACAATTACTTTTGTCCTCCCATGACCCAGAGTCCGCTGATGGACTATTGCCCTATATGCCCTGTTCAGGTCTACGGCGCCGCTTCCCAGAACATCCATGTAGTGGAGCGCTTGTCGTGCGTATGTCACGGTACCCAGTTGGCTAGGGATTGCTTGCTCTTTCTAATGGGCACAAGCAGACTCGTCATGCATGAGAGGCTACATGGGGCCCTACAAGGGAAAGTCACCAAAAAAAGCTGCAATCAGGACCAGCACCCAGGGTCAAACTCCTTCTACATGGAAAGCAAAAGGCAATAACATGAAAGAGCAGCAAAAACTGTAAGAGTTCAACAGCATCTGAAATAACCACAATGACCGTGCAATGCTTTCCGGGTTCTGCAGGAAAAAAATAGTAAATACACCTTTTTTTTTTTTCATTTCTGAAATCTGTCCATTTAAATTTTATTTTTTGCAAAAGGTGGACTTGGTCTTTAAATACTGTAACAGGAAGAAAATAAGATCATCCACTTGGATTGATAAGTAACATACATCTCCTTTCCTGTATCTAATTAAAGCGGAGTTCCAGCTGTTTGTGTTTTTAATAACCACATCGCGGTCGGATAACTCTGAGAGGGCGTACTATGACGTCCTCTCAGAATCGTGCCCCCTGGAGCGGGCACCCAGGAATGTCCGTGACCGTCGCATCTCCCAGACCCGGCGTGTCACAGATCGGGGTAAAGGGCCAATGACAGCGGCCCTTTACCATGTGATCACGCTGTCCAATGACCGCGTGACCACTTGTAAACCAACCTAAGCTTGTCCAGTTCGGCTCCTTCCCTCTCATGCTGTTCGGTACAGCGTGCGAGGAGAGGGGGGAGCCGGGTGCAGCAGCACTGTGGGCTGGATCTGAAGTTAAAACAGCGCTGATCTGTGCCCAGCCATGGCCTCATGCGTGCTTTATCCATGGCTAATCCATCCATCCATCCATGCTTGTTCCATGCATGCTCCATCCATGGCTTATCCATCCATGCATGCTCCATCCATGGCTCATCCATCCATGCGTACTCTCTTCATCCGCGCTCCATCCTTGGCTCATCCGTGCCACATCAATGCCACTACGGTGCCCATCAGTGCCTTAAGTGTAATAGGTAGTCAAATTAGATTTTAAATTTATGTCCCTAGAGCACCCAATGATGCTCCCTGCATGTTTGGCCTCTCTGTGGCCAAGCTGTGTAAAAGTCTCTCGCGTGCTATCGCAATACTCTGTGGCAGAATATATTTTGTGGTGTAATTTTTTTTTCTATATACGTGCTATGTGTTGGAAATATCTTATAAATGGACGACTGCGTGAAAAAAAAATTGCATTTTCATTTTCTTTCCACAGTTTCCAAAAATTTGTGGGGAAAAAATGACCTGTTCATCATGCCTTATAGATTATACATTTGGGGTGTTTACGCTCCATAATGGGGTCATTTTTGGGTGTTTCTATTGTCTAGAAATATAAATATATAAAAAAAATGTGTGTGTGTGTGTGTGTGTGTGTGTGTGTAATTTGTGTCCCTAGAATGCCTGACGGTGCTCCCTGCATGTTGGGCCTCTGTATGTGGCCAGGCTGTGTAAACGTCTCACACATTTGGTATTGCCATACTCAGGAGAAGCAGAATGTGTTTTGGGGTGTAAGTTGTGGTATGCATATGCTGTGAGAAATAACCAGTTAATATGACCATTTGTGTGAAAAAAAAAAAAAAAAATCTTCATTTTGCAAAGAATTGTGGGGAAAAAATGACAACTTCAAAAAATTCACCATGCCTCTTACTAAATACCTTTTGGAATGTCTCCTTTCTAAAAAGGTGTCATTTGGGGGGTATTTGTACTATCCTGGCTTATTGGGCTCCATGCACACAGGAGGTTAAAAAAACGTTCTAAAAACGTCAGTAGCTTAGTATTGAGGTTTTCAGCTTCTATCAGCGTGTGTTTGTTTTTAAGCGTTTATGGACATTAGCATTTTTGCGGTCGTTTTCAAGCTTTCAGCGTTTTTTTTTTTTTTTTTTTTTTTTTTTTTTTTTTTGTGGTCCGAACGACTCTTGAACACGATTTTAGGGCGTTCTGACAACAGCCCATGATCTCTACTGCTGTTAAACGCCCAAAAACTACAGTTTAGCAGCTACAGTGTGCGTGGAGCCTCAGTGCCCGTTTACACAGTGGCGACTTGCGCTCCAACTTGAGTTGCCCCAAGTCGATTGACATCTGGAATCCCATTGAAGTGAATGGGAGCTCTCTTAATGTACACTACTGAAGTCACTCCGATTTTCATCAAAGGTTCCTGCATGACTTCAAGGCGTCTTCTGTCTGACTTGTCCCCATAGAATTCAATAGAAGTTGCCTCCAAGTTGGATCCCCCATCTACAGTATCTATCTCACAAAAGTGAGTACACCCCTCACATTTTTTAAAATATTTTATTATATCTTTTCATGTGACAACACTGAAGAAATTACACTTTGCTACAATTTAAAGTAGTAAGTGTGCAGCTTGTATAACAGTGTTAATTTGCTGTCCTCTCAAAATAACTCAACACACAGCCATTAATGTCTAAACTGCTGGCAACAAAAGTGAGTACACCCCTAAGTGAAAATTTCCAAATTGGGCCCAATTAGCCATTTTCCACACAGTCTCAGGTGTGAATGGGGAGCGGGTGTGTTAAATTTGGTGTTATCGCTTTCACTCTCTCATATTGGTCACTGGAAGTTTAACATGGCACCTTGTGGCAAAGAACTCTCCTGTGGATCTGAAAAAAAGATGGCCTAGGCTATAAGAAGATTGCCAAGACCCTGAAACTGAGCTGCAGCATGGTGGCCAAGACCATACAGCGGTTTAACAGGACAGGTTCCACTCAGAACAGCCTCGCCATGGTCGACCAAAGAAGGTTGTCTTTGGGAAATAGACGTATGAGTGCTGCCAGCATTGCTGCAGAGTTAAGGGGGTGGGGGGTCAGTGCTCAGACCATATGCCACACACTGCATCAAATTGGTCCACATGGCTGTTGTCCCACAAGGAAGCCTCTTCTAAAGATGATGCACAAGAAAGCCCACAAACCGTTTCCTGAAGACAAGCAGACTAAGGATGTGGATTACTGGAACCATGTCCTGTGGTCTGATGAGACCAAGATAAACTTATTTGGTTCAGATGATGTCAAGCGTGTGTGGAGGCAACCAGGTGAGGAGTACAAAGACAAGTGTGTTTTGCCTACAGTCAAGTATGGTGGTGGGAGTGTCATGGTCTGGGGCTCCATGAGTGCTGCCGGCACTAGGGAGCTACAGTTCATTGAGGGAACCATGAATGCCAACATGTACTGTGACATACTGAAGCAGAACATGATCCCCTAGCTTCAGAGATTGGGCCGCAGGGCAGTATTCCAACAGAACGACCCCAAACAAAACTCCAAGACGACCACTGCCTTGCTAAAGAAGCTGAGGGTAAGGGTGAGGGACTGGCCAAGCATGTCTCCAGACCTAAACCCTATTGAGCATCTGTGGTGCATCCTCAAATCGAAGGTGGGGGAGCGCAAGGTCTCTAACATCCACCAGCTCCATGATGTCATCAAGGATGAGTGGAAGAGGACTTCAGTGGCAACCTGTGAAGCTTTGGTGAACTCCATGCGCAAGAGGGTTAAGGCAGTGCTGGAAAATAATGGTGGCCACACAAAATATTTACACTTTGGGCCCAATTTGGACATTTTCACTTAGGGGTGTACTCACTTTTGTTTCCAGCAGTTTAGACATTAACCACTTGACCACTGGGCACTTAAACCCCTTAACAACCAGACCAATTTTCAGCTTTCGGTGCTCTCACATTTTGAATGACAATTACTCAGTCATGCCACACTGTACCGATATGAAATTTGTGTCCTTTTCACACACATAGAGCTTTCTTTTGGCGGTATTTATTCATCGCTGGGGTTTTTATTTTTTGCGCTAGAATTAAAAAAAGACCGAAAATTTTGTAAAAAAATGAATTTTTCTTCGTTTGTTATAAAATTTTGCAAATTAGTCATTTTTCTTCATAAATTTTGGCCAAAATGTATACTGCTACATATCTTTGGTAAAAAAATAAAATTTGTGTATATTATTTGGTCTTGGTTAAGGTTAGTCTACAAGCTATGGTGGCAATCACTGAATATTGATCACACCTAATGTATTGGTGTCCTATCTCATTTCTTGAGACCTTAACAAGCCAGGAAAGTACAATTTTTTTTGAAGTAGTAATTTTTTCCCACAATTCTTTGCAATATGAAGATTTTTTTTTTTTTTTTTTTCACAAAATTGTCATGTTAACAGGTTATTTCTCACACCCAGTATATGCATGCCACAAATTACACCCCAAAACACATTCTACTACTCCTGAGTATGGCGATACCCAGCATGCCCAGAAGCCCAACATGCAGGGATCACCATCAGGCGATCTAGGAGCATATATTGCACATAAAATTTCTTGACTACCTCTAGCACTTTTGAAGGTCCTGGAGCACCAGGGCAATGGAAACGCCCAAAAAATTACCCCATTTTGGAAAGTAAACACCCCAACGTATATTCTAGGAGGCATAATGAGTCTTTTGAACATGTCATGTTTTTTCCACAAGTTTTTGGAAAATGTGGAAAGAAAATGAAAGCTTTTTTTTTTTTTTTTTTTTTTTACACAGGGTTGTCCATTTATACAATATTACTAACGCACAGCATGTACATAGCAAAAATGACACCCCACAAAATATTCTGCTACTCCTCCCGAGTATGGCGATACCACATGTGTGATACTTTTACACAGCCTGACCACATACAGAGGCCCAACATGCAGGGAGCACCGTCAGGTGTTCTAGGGGCATACATTTCAAATCCAATTTGACTACCTTTTACACTATTGTGAGGCACTGTAGTGGCACGGCTGGACACTGTAGCAGCATGGATATGTCACGGATGAGAACTGATGTGGTATGGATGAGCATGAATGAGGCACAAATGAGCTATGGATGTGGATGGGTGAGCACGGATGGGGATGACTGAGCACGGCTGGTTGGGTGAGCATGGCTGGGCGAGGATGGCTGCGCATGGATGGATGGATGGGTGGCTGAGCATGGATGGATGGATGGGTGGCTGAGCATGGATGGATGGATGGGTGGCAGAGCATGGATGGGGTGAGGGTGGGTGAGCATGGATGGATGGGTGGATGGATGGGGTGAGGATGGCTGGGTGGGTGTGTATAGATGGTTGGGGGTGCAGCCTGTCCCCCACTGTCACTTAGCAGCGCTGTGGGCATTACACATCTCCCACAGCGCTGCGCACGTCCTCTCTCCTCTCACACTGCACCGATCGGTGAGGAGAGAAAAAAAGCCGGCGGAAGCCTGGGCAGACTGCCGAGTCTGGGCAAACTGCCAACTCAAGTTGATTAAGGCTGCATTCACACAGGGGTGACCCGACTTCAGTGTGACTTTGCTAGGCGATTTCAGCGCTTCTTCAGGTGACTTACAATAGGACTTATGCCAGGAAACTTTGCCTGTAGCCAATCGGAGAAGGGAGGATGGGGGCTGCCCCAAATAAATTCTATTCTTTAACACTACAAAGACTCTTGTATTTAGATGGGGAATCCGACTTGGAGGCGACTTCTATTCAATTCTATGGGCACAAGTCGGATAGAAGTCGCCTAGAAGTAGTACAATTTTATTGGCTCTTTACCCCGATCATGGAAGGCTGGAGTACCGTGGGACATGGCCGGTCCCCGATCGCAGCGATGCGGGCCCCTGGGGGCCTGCAAAGCGGCGAAAACAAGTGGACGTCATATGACGTCCACTTAGGATGGGGAGTGCATCTTGCCGACGTATCATTATTTATGAACAAATGTTTTTACTGTTTGCTAATTCTTTTATTGTTGGCATTTAGCAACCCTTTGGGGTTGGATAAATGGCTGCTCCTATTAATATTTAATCAAATATAGTTCGCTATCCTCTAATAAGGATTGTGTTTGAAATCAATACACCTTGGCACTAAGAAGTGTATCATTCCTTAGGAGGGATTTGTTGTACACTTGAGTTTTGGCATTCGTACCGAGCACCTGTTGCAGCAGTCAAAGGTAGATTTGCACTTTAGGAATTGTCTGAGGGAGCATCCATATTGCTTTCATATTTGTTGAGTGGAGAAACCAGATACAGCAGCAGTATGACTAAGATGTTTCATTTGCAAAAAAAAAAAAAACTCACAAAAGTGATTGTATCAACAAACACATGGACCAAAACCGAAAGTGCAATGTACTGAAAGCTTGTGGAAAGTCCCGGTACTTTTCAGCTGGCATCATGTAGAAGTGTTTTGGACTTTCCCAGCAATAATTACTGGTCTTAAAGTGGAACTATAGACACAACTTTTTTCCCTATTCTGGATGGGGCAAGGGAGGGTCACCTCTCCTGTCAGATTTTTTTTTTTTTTTTGACATGTCCCATTGCAGAGATTTCCCTTCATTTCCTGTCCCATAGCCAAACAGGAAGTGAGAGGAAAGCCCTGCAAATTAAGGGAATTCCTTGGGACCCCCCAGGCCACCATAACTAGTGTCCCCATTGGAAGTTTTCCCCTCCTATTAATTTTCTGAAGACAACCCACAATTTGGGAATTTCTTTTACTTTTAAAGAGAATGCTAAACAGGACAGATAGAGGGTGAATCGCCCATACGAGGACACAGCAATAGAAATTGACAGGGGTTCTAACATGCCATTGTTTGGTTTTTGTTTTTTTTTTGTTTTTTTTTTTTTATTTTTACAATTTTACTTTAAAAATTTTTTTTCCATCAACCCTGTTGGGGGGGGCTTTGGTGAGATGTCAGGGGTCTAAACAGACCCCCAACATCTCCCCTTTGGGACAGGAAGAAAGGGGCTGAGGATAGATTCCCCAGTCCCTTCCTCGGCAGCCTCAGCTGCACTGAAGATGAATGAAGAGGAGACAGCGGCTGCTCTCCATTCATAAACTGAGACATCGTAACACACAGTTTACAATGCTCATTTATAAATGGACAGAGTCACTGACTCTTTCTCCGCTCTCCATCCTGAACAATCCCAGGACAAAGGGAGAACAGAGGGGATCGGAGGGTAGTGTGGGGGTGGGGGGGGGAGGCCGGAGGAGGACAG
>BLSH010310864.1:791589-801640 GCA_018402905.1 Glandirana rugosa
CTGGCTAAAATGACAACTCCCAAATCATTGTGATTCATAACCTTACAAGATTGTGATGTCGATGCCACGACACTTTTTAATAAAAGAGGTAAGTACTAAAAAAAAAACGTATAACCAGTATGAACTAGTACTCTAATTTGTGATCCCCAGCTGGCTATAAACGGAAAAAAACTACTTAGCCGTAACAGAGCAGCCCAAGCGGCCGCAGAACTCCATTTGGCCACTGGGGCTGCTCTGCCTTCTCACTGTCTGAATGACACAGCGGCGCTCCTGAGTGTCCGGGAGCCCGCAGTCTAATGCGAGCTCCCGGCGCTGACGGGAGGGGGGCGGATATCTGCCTCATTTACACGACAATTGGCCGATGCCGATTCATCAAAAAAAGGCAAATATCGGTCGACCCCTAGTGTTTAATCTCATGATCAAGTATGACCAATATGCAAAAAAAAAATCATGAATGGAGAAAATAATTTTTCACAGCACCGTAGCTGTAGTGTTAGAACATTCCAATACTTAGTGTTACTAAACCCTCAACAGTAAAATCGGTCTGTATATGCAGTAAAGCATGCTTGTTATACTCACTGTTGAACCCAAGGGGTCAATCCTCTGCATTGTGTATAAAGGCTTTGTGATCCTGTCTTCTCTTTTTCTCCTCTTCTTTAACGGACTCCAACCCATCTCTTGAAAGAACATAGCATTCGGAGTCAGGCTGCACATGCTCAGTTTGTGTATTGCTGCAGTGTGTTTTTTTTTTTTTTTTTTTTTTTTAATCAGTCTTGTGATAGAAGTCACAAGACTGCTATATACTGCTGATAAGAAAAGGTATTTAACGGTTTATATTTACTAAAACTATTGCATGTTCTATGTACTGAGGCCAGATATAGTGAATGCAGATTCCTGGGTTTAGTAACTCTTTAAGAGCCAAGGGCTGGTGAGAAATTAAATATGGGGAATGGTATGGCACCTTGTGAGGCTTGCATTCCATATCTTGCATATTGTGTAGATTCACACGATTTGCCACAAAATTTGATAGACAATGAGCAATCATAAGTAAGCAACATCACGGTTATTGCTTCCATTAATCTGTAAAGTGCCCCCCCCCCCCACCACCACCTTTTTTGTGGTGTTTCCGGTGTTGATAGACACACAGGATATTTTCCATTGTTCCATTCTTTGAATGTTGGCTTAATACGTCATCATTTATTTATTTTTTATTTTTTTTATGTCCCTGATCCAAAACAAGGGGAAAAAGCATGAACATTTCTAGCAGGTGTTGCAACCAGCTGGATGACCCTGAATTTCTATGTATTGTTTATTTGGCTTGTGTTTTAAAGATAAAGGTAATGCTCAAATGTGCTATGAAAAATGTATCCAGCATTTATTGCTCTAGTTGTGTTGATGCGTCAGGGATTCCATATCCACTTGACCTCCAGGAGATTTATGTCTCTTCCTGACAGTGCCATACGGCACTGCGTTACTTTAACCACTTCCCGACCGGCTTGCGTACATTTACTGCTGCGTTTACTCTCGTGCCCGCCGCACTCTGCAGCAGTGTGGCCGCGGGTCCGGGGGATTTTATGCCGACCGGCTACCCACGATGACCTGGCAGAGAAGAAAAACGGGGAACCAACGATGTAAACACGGCGGTTCCCCGCTCTGTCAGGCGGCATGATAGAGATCTACTGATCCCTGTCACTGGGATCAGTAAGATCTCTTATGCCCCTGGCAGCTCAGCCCCCTCAGTTAGAACACGCCTAGGGTTAACTCCTTCACTGCCAATGACATTTACACAGTAATCAGTGGTTATTTAAGTTTCTGATCGCTGTATAAAGGTCATTGGTCCCAAAAAAGTGTAAAAAATGTCCGACATGTCTGCTGCAATATCGCAGTCCTGATAAAAATTGCAGATCGCTGCCATTACTAGTAAATAAAAGAAAATGGTAAAAGCGCCATAAATAAATTCTCATGGTTTGTAAACGCGGAAACTTTTGCGCAAATCAAATGCCGATCACTTTTTTTTTTTTCTCTACCACAAATATGAGGAAAAAATATATATATCGGCCAAAACTGATGAATATTTTTTTTTTTTGGGATGCACTGAAATTTCGGCAACCGAAACATTTCGGCTGAAAATGGTGTTTTCGGCATATTGCTGAGAGGAAAAAAAAAATGCCAATAACGAAAGGGGACGGGGTCCGTGCATAAGGAGAAGAACAGGCGTGTTACATTGCACAGATAGCGCGGCTTGTAAGAGCCATTCTGTGCTTGAAACGATCATTGTAATGTCACTGCTTGCAGAGAGAGACACACAAGCTGTCCGATTTCGCTGCTGATGTCAGGTGGGTGGGACCGAACAGCTAGCAAACACCAGCCAATGGGATAGGGGCTGGGCGGGTATTAGCTGTTTGCTCCCGCCCACCTGACATCAGCAGTGAAATCTGACAGTCTCCCCCTCCCCCCCGCTATCTGTTCAATGTAACACACTCCTCGTCTCCTGTCAGTGCCATCCAGCGCCACCTTCCAGTGCCACTTCATCTCTTGCCAGTGCCAACCAATGCCACCTGCATATGTCAATTGTATATGAACAATATAAATATTTTTTAAAAACTGTCATATTCGGCTAAGTGCATTTTCAGTTTTGGCACCAAAATTTCCATTCAGTGTACCACTAGTTTTTTTATATATTTTTTTATTTTTTTTTTTTGGATATGTATTTTAGCAAAAAGTAAAAAATATATATATTTTTTTAAATTGTCGCTATTTTTTTTGTTAATAGCGGTGATCAGAAGTGACGCAGTGGTGATCAAATACTACCAAAAGCAAGCTCTATTTGTGGGGAAAAAAGGGTGTCCATTTCATTTGGGTACAACGTCGCAGGACAACGCAATTGTCCGTTAAAATTAAGCAGTGCCGAAGCGCAAAAAGTGCTCTGGTCCTCACATGTGAAATCCCTCCGTTCCTCAACTGGTTAACGTAACAATTGTGTGTTTATGTGACGCTGTATATAAATTTATTCCCCCACACACACACATAGCTTTCTTTTGGTGGCATTTGATCACCACTGGGTTTTCTCATTTTTTGCGCTATAAACGGGAAAAAAAAGACCGACCATTTATAAAAAAAAAAAACCCTATTTTTTACTTTCTGCTATGAACATATCCTATAAAAGAAATAAATAAGGTATAAGAAAAATCCCAATAAGTCAGGGATTCACAAATTTGCTTAGAATTTAGGAGCCAGCTGAAAAAGTTAGGAGCCAGTTTTTTTTAAATTGGCTGCTCTGCGCTCAGAACTGCATGTCCTGGGCGTCGGGCAATAAGAATTGCTCATGCCTGATGCCAAGCAAAAAAAGACTGACATATTTTTTTTTTTTTTAAAGGTGTGTGTGTGTGTGTGTGTGTGTGTGTGTGTGTGTGTGTGTGTGTGTGTGTGTTTTTGTTTTAAGAGTTTGCAAATTATTTCCTTATTTTTCTCCACTGATGTGCACTGATAGGCTGCACTAATGGACACTGATGAGGGGGCACTGACAGGTAGCACTAATAGGCAGCACTGAGATGGCGCTGATCGGCAGCACTGACAGGTGTCACTGAGATGGCACTGACAGGTGTCACTGCTTGGCAGTACTGATTTGCACTGAGATGGCACCAACAGGTGGCACTGATGGGCTGCACTGAGATGGCGACACTTCCCATCCACAGCAGGGGTAAGGAATGGACGATCGAGACTGCAACCCAAACCCCAGCTGTCAAACTGGGAAGATGTCGGCGGTGAGCGGGCGGTGAGAGCGAGCCGCACTCATCACAGCACTGCCCATCAGGTGGTGCTGGTTCGCAAAAAGGAGCATGTATCATGCTCCATCAGGCCGCAAAGCCCCGGCCTCAATTTTTGCCAGCCTGACCTGAGTCCGGACACCCGAGGGGGGGCAACGAGGCTGGAATCCAGATCGCTTCTCCGGTGTATTGCGTCCTGGCGCCTGGGTTTTGTCGAGCCCTGCAATAAGTGTATATCGATTTGGTTTGCTGAAACATTAAATTGTCTAAAAACTAGGGGATATATGCTGGAATTTTTAATTGTTTTTTTATTTTTTGTTTATATTGGTAATGGTGGCAATCAGCGACTTGTAGCAGGACTGTGATATTGCGGGTGGTCAATCTAACACTGGGGGAACCAGTGACGAGTGCTAAAAATATGCGCTGTCACTGTACTAATGACTAATGGGTGGGAGG
The DNA here is from genome assembly GCA_018402905.1 of Glandirana rugosa. Lineage (NCBI taxonomy): Eukaryota > Metazoa > Chordata > Amphibia > Anura > Ranidae > Glandirana > Glandirana rugosa. Next base: position 795,813 of record BLSH010310864.1, read on the forward strand.
GAATTAAACATGTAAGGTGACCAATGGATTAAATGTTTGCTTAGCCAGTGTTTTTGTGTACTATGTGTGGTGCTTTTACTAAGGGATGTGCTGGAGTTTCAGGGAAATAAAATACATCACATCTCTGCTGACAGGATGGAGCTCTGCATTATTTACATAGGCAGAGCTCCGTTCAGCCGCTCCCCTCAATGTTCGCGGGTGTCGGCGGATATCCATTTAACGGCACCCGCTGATTGGCTTCTGTTGTGACCAATCACCAACAGCAAGGCAAATTCTATCCGAATTTTATATGTAATGATCAAAATAATGTGGTTCAAGGGAGAGCATTGACAATGAGGATTGCTGAGCTTACACACATAGGATGGGGATTGCGGGGCTTGGAACATCTTGTACTATAGTTGCTACTTAGATCTGAAATACCAACCGGGGTGCTTTGGGCATCTTACAAGAATGCCCTATAGAAGTCTGCAAATAATGCTGTAGCAGGCCCTTCCCAGGGCAGATCCAGAATGGAATGAATTGCATGAAATATCCCTAAAATGACTGAATGCCTTAGCTGTGCCAAACTTGTGCCTGCCTGCCTTTTCTCCCCTTACATGACTAATGCCCGGTACACACAATGAGATTATCGGGCAAATGAATGTACTTTTTATTTTTTTTTTTTTTTTTTTTTTTTTTTTTTTTTGCATGCTAATCTCGGATCTGAAGAGTTTACTTTAGTCACGAAAATTCTCGTACGACCAGAATAAAAATCAAAAGCGATGTTGTGTTGTAGTGTATTTGTATTGCATTTTTAAATGGCAGCTTCACTGATGAAATGAAAATCGTACGATCGGGCGCCGTGCGAGAAAATTTTCTGATCATGTCTGGATGGAAAACGTCAGATGAACTGTCATGATCGACTCTTGAAAGCTCTGTACTAACAATCCGATTATCATACGATCGCTCTGAACACAGTATTTTCCGTGCAATTTTCTCATCGTGTGTACAGAGCTTTAGTAGCATGTAAATGGTGGTGTGTGAGCGAATGCAGTTTTATAAGCCTAGGCATGCCTCAGAACGTACCTTTCCATGTAAGTCTTCCCATTGCTGTGTTGTAGTTGTTGTGTACTAATGGTCTGTTTTTTGTTTTATTTCAGATCCTTGCAACAATCGCATTTTTATTTTTATTTTTTTTTTTACTTTTTTGTTTTTTACTTTTTTGCGTGTGGTTAAAGATGAAGAACGAAATTTCTGCAGTCGTATTTTTTCTGTCAAAGCTATTAAAAAATAATATAAATTTAAGTGAGGAGGATATTGAGATCTTTTCTGAAGAGCTGAGCAGAATTCTGTATGATAAGTATGTTAATCACTGGTACCCGGAAACACCAACGAAAGGACAAGCCTATAGGTATGTGTATACCGGTAAAAAATGAGCCTATTGAATGCATCTACAACTGGTTTTTGTTTTGCTTGGCTTTTGGCAGGTTAATTAAAGTGGAGTCCAAGCCAAAAATAAAACTAGGTCTTAAACAAAAGACCACCCCCCACCCCCATTTTTGGTTATTTTTTTTTTTTCTTTTGTTTTGTACCTTTTTTCCTGTGTACTTCCGTCCTATCGCCGCCGCAGCGAGGTGCGTAATTTCCGCATCTGGATCGGACCCCTAAGCCTCTCCCCGGATTTACAGCCGGTTTTTCTTAGTTTCAATGGCGGCACTTGCACCAGAGGCGATGGACAAATCTGCTTCGGGGGCTGACATTGCAGGATCGCTGGACAGGTAAGCATCCTTATATTAAAAGTCAGCAGCTACATTATTTTCCAGAGTCTGGAACGCCCCTTTAACCACTTCCATACCGCGCAAATTCCAGCACACCTCTCCTACATGTAAGATTCATCATATTTTTGCTAGAAAATTACTTAAAACCCCCAAGCATTATATATTTTTAGCAGAGACCCTAGGGAATAAAATGGCGGTAATTGTAACTTTTCATGTCGTATGGTATTTGCGCTGTGATTTTTCAAACGCTTTTTGTTTTTTTGGGAATGAAAAACTTGCATGAATAAAAAAAAGCAAACCAGTAAAGTTAGCCCAATTATGTTTGTATAATGTGACAGATGATGTTGCGCCAAGTAAATGGATACCTCACATGTCACGCTTTAAAATTGCTCACACTCGTGGAATGGCGCCAAACTTAAGTACTTAAAAAAAAAAAAAAAAATCTTCATAGGCGAAACTTTAAAAAAAATTTTTTACAGGTTACAGAGGAGGTCTAGTTCTAGAATTATTGCTCTCGCTCTAATGTTCGTGGTGATACCTCACATGTGGTGTTTGAATGTCGTTTACTTCTGCGTGTGAGCTCGCGGGGACGGGAAGCTTTACATTTTTTTTTCTTTTTTTTTTTTTTTTTTACACTTTCCCTTTTAAAAAAAAAGTCTTGATCACATTTATTCCTATTGCAAGGAATGTAAACATCCCTTGTAATAGGAATACTGCGAGATACTGGAGAGATGCAGGGTCAAAAAAAAATAGCTATCTGATGCTTTCTAGTCGTGTAAACGGCTTTGTTTACTTTTGCCAGCCCGGACGTGATGTCATAACGTCGCGCCCGGGCCTCCGAAAGCCATAGAGATGACCAGGGACCATCTGTCCCTCAGTTTTCTCTGGTACTTCTGGCTACGGCCGATTCCTTCACCGACTTTTGCTCAGGTGACTCGGGAGAAGCATCGGCGGGGCGGAGTAATGTCCCCTCCCGCTACCTGTAAGATAGATCAAGCGGCTGAACTGCCACTATGATCTTATGGTGACGGGAATCGCCCGCTGAAAAAGAACGATATCTGAATGATACCTGTAGCTGCAGCCATCATTCAGATATTACCACTCAAAGCCCAGGACGTCATTTGTCTATAGGCCGGGCGGGAAGTGGTTAAAGTAGTAGAACATATGTTGACATTTTCTAATACCGTTATAACTAATGCAGCCTACATTACTGTTTTTTCTTTGATCTAGGTCAAAGGGTCCAGGGTTAGTGTTTGGGTCAAGGTCAAGGCCAGGATTTTTTATTTATTTTTTATATTGGTGTTAGTGCCAGTGTGTTTTAGGTAGGATTAAAGAAAGCAAAATCGACACTATTTTTTTTGGGCAGTACTACGGGTACATAAAATGCTGCAATCGGCAGAAGCAGGAGACTTTAATTTGGGTTTTCTTTGGTGGAAGGTTAAAGGTAATACTAAGAAATATACAGCAAAATTTTTTATATATATATATATATATATATATATATATATATAATATATAAAATATATATTTTTTTTTTTTTTTTTAACTTTTCTGGGCCAGGCTTCCTTTTGATAACTAAAACAAAAACCGGGAGCTATCCATTACCATTCACCACCAAACGAAGGCTTAGTTTGTCCTGAAAAAAACAAGGTATAAGCCAACTGGATGCACAAAGTAGTTGTGATCATATGTACGGTTTTACTAACGCATGTCAAAGTTGACGGCCTGATGATTGGACAGTGACGATGCAGTATGAGATGTGGTAATCTCTCCTCTTAAGCCTCGTACACACGCGCAGATTGTTGGACAACCTAACGTCCAGCTTTTGTCCAAATCGGCGGTTTCGTCTAGCGTACTGGCCGTAGTAAAGTAATCTCCCAACAACGACAAACAGTGAAGTGTTATGAGCGTATAAAGAGGAAGTTCCGGTGAATGTGATTTGTGAATTAGGAACACAGGTTTACATGACTGAATACTTCCTGGATTCCGAGCATGTGTGTTTGCACTTCCAACTCTTGGGCCAAATTCTGTACACACGAGCCAGCAATTGGCCAACTCCTTGTTGGCCAACAAATGTTTTCTAGTCTTTTCAGCCAACTTCTGTTGGCCAACAATTGGAAATTGGCTGTTGGATCGTGCGTACTAACGGTCAGATTATCGGACAGCAGGCTGTTGGACAACCGTTGTTGGCCAATTATTGTACCATGTGTACGGCCTTTAGTGGCATGTATTTTGTCAGCACATTGCATGCTGCAGACCTGATTAAATCATGTGTGCAATCAGCGCCCCCATATATAGTTTATTATATTTTTATTGTAACCCCTACACTAACACCCCTTTTACACTGAGGTGCTTTTCAGGTGCTTTCACGCTAAAAAAAGCGCCTGAAAAGCTCACGAAAACTTATTTCCATTAAAATCAATGAATATTTTCACACTGGGGCAATGCGCTGGCAGGGCGGTGAAAAAACGCCCCTGTCCATTGAAATGAATGGAAAGCTCTTCAAAAGCGCTCAGTGTTTTACTGGCAGTTTAGAAGTGCCTCCATGTGAAAGGGGCCTGTTCTCCACACTAAAGAATAATCAATATATAATGGATGCTGGCTGCACCTGTTTTGTTGCTGTGGAGCCTACCATCTCAGCTCCTGGAGGACATTCCCCCGGAGGGCTTGCTACCCTCAATATTTTCAGCTCTGAGATATAGAGATTATGTGAGTAAAATCTAGGGCACAGATTTATCATATATAAAAAAATATTTTCAAGAATGTCAGCCCTTTTAGTTATTTGTGCAATTTACAGATGACAAAAACTCACTTGCTCCTGAAGAGTGATGCAAAATCGCGAAGCGCGTAGAGCTAATGTGTTGTGTTTCTTTATCAATCATCATATGTTCTAAACCCGCAATGAATTGTTTTACATCAATCATGTTTTCTAAATTTTTTGTATGGTATAAAGTGTATTTTATTATCGATTTCCGTGTGTGTGTGTGTGTGTGTGTGTGTGTATGTATATATATATATATGTATATGTATTTATTACGTGCTTGGTATAGTCTACCCTAATATTAGATATAGACATGTGATTATGCATAATATACTTTTTAAATTAACTTAATATTTTGAGCCACCGCATCCTTCATTTAAAGTCCTGCCTTTCTTGCATACATGCAAATCGTGATGGAGACGCGTGACTTTGTCACTGCCTCATATAAAGTCACACCAAAAATCCCCTCTCCTAGATGATCAATATATAAACTTGTATAAATCCCCAAACAATCGTCAGACTGCTCACCACACTGTTCTGTGAGCGTTCACTTTACCTGGTGGTGGTGGTGGCACTAATTAATTTGTTTATGAAGATTTGAGCACGGCGGTGGAATATATATTTATAAAGGACTTTTACTTTACACATCTATATGTTTTATTATGTTTATTTACTCATTATTGTCTTTTGTGATTGATTAGGCATAGTTCACAGTATTGAAGATATTCAGCAGTGCTGCACCACGTTTATATATTACATACCTGATTGGCTCCTAATCCTGCCTTTTCCTATATCGCTGAGATAGAGATAGATATCAGATATTTCTAGAGGCTAAAGCCAAGTCGAATTCCTGTAAATTTGTGTGTGATTGAACAGCGCTTGCTAATATGCTTTGTTTTGGTACCCGTTCTTATTCTTATGTAATGCTGCTGTAGCCCATGTGTTTTTTCAATCACTGTGTTCAAAATATTGTTATTATTCCTACCACATAAATTATAGTCAATAAAATTCTAGCCAAATAATTCTATCGCATTCATGGTGCTATATATCAAAAAAATATAATAAAATAATATAATTGCTGTGCATCCACTGTATCATCAATATTCTTATATCTTATAGACAGGTATGACAAATCCTTATAAATGCTCGCCCTATATTTTAAACTGTGGTCCTTTTGCGGCCCCTTAGTATAATTTAATATGTGACAATAGTGCTCTCAAGTGCTATTATAGTGCATATATATACATATTGTGATTTATGATTTTATTTATATAAGGTGCCTGTGCTTTCTATTTTTTAATCCAGTTTTC
>BLSH010310864.1:808077-829892 GCA_018402905.1 Glandirana rugosa
CCCCCCCCCCCCCCCCCCCCCCACCTAACAACTGTACATTTATTTTCTCCATTAGCCCATCCCCCACAACTATTACTTTTTTGTACCTCTTCATTCTCCCTCTTGGATTGTAAGGTCTAGCGAGCAGGGTCCTCTGATTCCTGTTGTATTGTAACTGTACTGCCTGCCCTTATATTGTGAAGCGCCGCACAACTGTTATTTTTTTATTCTGTAATTTCACCACATGTGCTAAATTCTGAGGGAAAATTCCCTTGCAAAGTCATACTGCCCTTGCAAAGTGAACTTGATTTACCTTTTAGTAAATGTCCATGGCAGCTGTTAACAGAAATGGTTGTTAATGTTATGTGTGGTGTAGTAGCCATGATCAGTCCTTTTGCATGGATCTGCCTGCAGTATTTTGTAACCTAGATGGCACATTGTACGTCAGCATTGCCATTTGCATGGACTTGCAAAATATGCCTGCTGTGCTTCTCCTTGCAATTCATCAACAATTTATTATTATTACAATTTTTTTATTTTGTTTGATGTTCCAAAAAGTCCAAAGAAATCTTGTGAAATAGGAACTCATCTAAGCAGTGTTTATATCTCAGCAGGCCATAAAACATGACCACAGTGAGGAATCAGAAAAGCAACATCTCATTCTGTGACAATCATTTTCTGCCTACGAGACTGCTGTGCCTTTAACAGGGAGATGCTTGGAACAGATTTCCAGCAGAGGTAGTGAGTCCGTCCACAGTAAGTGGATTCAAACATGTTTGGGACAAACCTAGAGCTATACTATACCAGAAAAAAATAAAATACTAAGGCTGGGTTCACACTAGTGCAATGCCAGACATTGCATGTGATTTGCAATGTATTGCAGTGCAGATCACATTTGTTTATATGGCTGTTTGTATGGCTGAATTTACAAAGTGTTTGCACCAAAATGGTGCAGGACCCTTTTTTTTTTTTTTTTTTTTTTTTTTTTTTTTTTTTTTTTTGTCCGCACTGGAATTGGATCACATGGGTGTTCACACCTATGCGATCTGATTCCTGCACCATTTGACCGTAAACGCTGCGATCTGCTAACCAATCTGGGGGTGTCATTAACTTTGTATTGACACCCGCAGCGGTTCACAGAGGGCAGTGTGAACTGCTGGCAATTCAGGTGCGATGTGTGAACCAAGCCTAAAACCTGTATAGTCAAATCTGCTTAATGCTTAGAATGCATTAAGTTAAAAAACCTTGAGGCTTTATAACCACTTCCCACCCGCCATATAGCAAAATGACGGCTGGAAAGTGATTTCATTATCCAGCAGGATAAGCCGCTAACGTGCCCACAGGTGCGCACGGCATGGCTAGCAGTTGTGTGGTGTGTCAGTCTGACACACTGCATCTCGGATACCGGCAAAGAGCCTCTGACGTAGGCTCTTTTACCATGTGGTCAACTGTGTCCGATCACAGTGTACAAAAGAAGAGCCGTTTATCGGCTTTTCCTCCACTCGCACTGACAGGCGCTAGTAGCCGACCAGCTGCTCTCCTGATGTGGGTGTGGGGGGGGGGGATGTTTTGTCTGCACTGATGATCAGCGCATTTATTATCCATGCAGACCCATCGAGGATGCCCACTGGAGACCACGAGGTCAGCCCACCAGGGATGCCAATCGGTGCCCACTAGGATGGAAATCTGTGCCAATCAGTGATGCCTATCGGTGCTGCCCACCAGTGCCACCTATGAGTGCCCATCAGTACTGCCTAACAGTGCTGCCTATCAGTACCGCATTTAAGTGCATCAGTGCCAATCAGTACTGCCTCATCACTGCCTGTCAGTGCAGCCTCATCAGTGAAGGAGAAAACATACTTTTTTACAGAGTTTTGCAACCGACATTTTTTTGTTTGGTGCATAAAAAATAAAACCCCAGAGATGATTAAATGCCACCAAAAGAAAGCTCTATTTGTGGGGAAAAAATGATAAAAATTTTGTTTGGGTACAGTGTAGCATGACTGAGTAATTGTCATTCAAAATGCAAAGGCGCTGAGAATTGGACACAGGCAGGAAGGGGGGAAAGTACCTGGTATTGAAGTGGTTAAGATACTTTATCCTGTATTAATAGTGGAACATAAACAGCAGAAGACATCTGTGAAGGGATAAAAGTTCAACATAATTTAAAAAAACTAAGCACATTGCTATGGTATTTTGGGCAGACATGAAGCTCTTGGGGTGGTAGTAAATGGAATAAGCTTAGTGGCTGTAGAGTAGAGGAATGGCTCAAAGTATCCATGCCTCTGTAGCTGTGTACGGGAATCACAGCGGGCCCTTGTGCTTCAGCATGTTGTTGTTGTGACAGATATAATTTCCTTCTGTTCTCATTGAGCTTTTGGTCATTCCTTGGAAAAACTGTCAAAAAAAAACACAGGAGGGCGCAAACACCTAGAGCATTACCAAGAGCTTAATGTATAAGCCTTTAAGGCAAGGGGCACCAACTGGTGATGTTTTCAGGCTCTCCATTACTTTGCACAGGTGATCTGATCAGTTTCACTGCCTTAGTAATTACCACAGCCGGTTTCACCTGAGGGAAATCCTGAAAACATGACCTGTTGGTGTGCTTTGAGGACTGGAACTGAGAAATACTGCTTTAAAGAGTATGTCAAGTCAATGAGTGGGAAAGAGTAGGACTCCTGTCTGGATTTCACTTCTATCTGGGCCTCCGTTAGAGTGATCTATGCTCACTTCATGACCTGCTGACAACCATTTCACAAGACAGGAAGTGAGGGAAAATTTGCATCGCATATTCAAAGCATTCTGCTGCTCTACTAATTACATAGTCACATAGTTACGTAGTCAAGGAGGTTGAAAAAAGACACAAGTCCATCAATTCCAACCTGTGTGTTTAATGTCAGTATTAAATTGTATACCCCTTAATGTTGTGGTCCCTTAGGTGTGCATCTAAGGTCCCCTTTCATATGAGCGGAGCCCGTTTTGACGGGTTCCGCTGCTCAGCAGGGATCCATCCGTTTATCCCCGCTGAGCCGGCGGATGACAGGACCGCCTCTGCACTCCGTGTAAAGGCTGACCTCTCGGCTCCATTCTCCTCTATGGAGGATTAGATCAACACTAGACCGTCTGTCAGTGTTCATCCGATCCGCCAGACAGATGGAAAATAGGGTTTCCATCCATCTGTTTTTGGCGGATCGGGTGTCAGCGGAAATGTCACCGCTGACATCCGTCGCTCCATAGAGGACAATGGACCATCCGTACGGGTCCGCCTGAAAAACTGACAGGCGGACCCGAACGATCTGCTTGTGTGAAAGAGCCCTTATAGTTTTTTTTTTTTTTTTTTTTTTTTTAATCATCTAGACTCCCAGCAGAGACTACTGCTTACGGAAGAGAATTCCACGTCCTCACTGCTGTTACCGTAAAGAACCCTCTACGATTTTTAAGGTTAAACCACCTTTCTTCTATTTTTAGTGAATGGCTGCGTGTCTTTGTGTGCTCCCTTGCACAGAATAGTTTTGTACCTACTGTGGGGTCACCAGTACAGTATTTGTACATCATATTCCCTCTCAAGCGTCTCCTCTCCAGAGAGAATAAGTTCAGTGCTTTGTGGCCCTTCTCTGTACCCTTTCCAATACCAGGACATCCTTCCTGAGGACTGGTGCCCAGAACTGGACGGCATATTCCAGGTGCAGCCTCGCCAGAGACTTGTATAGTGAGAGAATTATTGATTTATCCCTGGAGTTGATCCCTTTCCTGATGCATGCCTACACTTTGCTATCTTTGCTTGCAGCAGCTTGGCATTTCATGCCACTGCTGAGCCTGTTCTCCACTAGGACCCCTAGGTCTTTTTCCATCCTAGATTCCCCCAGAGGCTCCCCCCTAGTGAGTAGTTTGTTTTCTTGTTCTTGGTACCCAAATGCATTATCTTACGTTGTTCTACGTTAAATCTCATTTGCCACTTGTCTGCCCACCCCATTAATTTATTCAGATCTTCTTGCAAGGTTTCCACATCTTGTGGCGAGTGTATTGCTCTGCTTAGCTTTGTATCATCCACAAATATTGAGATTGAGCTGTTCACCCCGTCCTCCAAGTCGTTTATGAAAAGGAAAAAGATTTTTTTTCTTTGTCTTGCTGTTGGAGGGTTGCTGTTCCTTTCTGCCTAGTTATCAGCAGGACAGCAAATGAGAACAAATCTCTGAAAACTCAGTCTTGTATAGCCGTGAGAGGCTGACAAGCGCTCCTTTCCTCCTCCAAAAGTTTTTGGCTGAACATATACACATTAAAGTCATCTGATTTCAGCTTGCAGTATACTGGAATTCTGCACTAATACTTTGGTTTTGTGGGTAAACCAGTGAGTAATCTGCTGGGACTTGTGGTTCTGAGGTAGCTAGAGCATTAAGTGCATTTCATTTAAACCTATGCCCTTACACTGTTTCTGGGGAAATGGCTGTTTTTGGTGTGCGTTGCTTGTCTGGATCAGCCACCTCTACCTAGAACATTGCTCAATTAAGCACGTCTCCAAGTCTAATATTCTTGTATGGAAAATTCTGTAATGCGGCACTTACAGAGCCTCATAATGGCAGGATTAGAAAGGTACAGCATGTAACAATGAATGTATTTGGCAGCTACATTACTAATGTCCTCTGGAGTCCAGAGTATGGCCCAGGCAGTTGTTACATTAAGAAGAGCTAAACCTCTCTTGGTGATATAAAAAACAAAAGGCTATGTTTGAAAATGGTAATAAACCCAAAAACAATAATTTATTGTACTGCAGCTTACCAGTTTTTGGATGTGGTGGCTGCATTTATTTTCTTTTAAAGTATTTCATTTTTTTTTTTTTTTTTTTCACTTGGTGATCCTGAAAGTAAGTCTGCAGTGCACACTAGCACATTATGGGATAAACAGGCTGAGAACACAATTTTTTTTTTTTTTTTTTTAAGCTACCTCTTTAAAGGTTGCACTACCCTACAGTCTTCTAACCTGATGCTGACTGTGTCTTGGGCCCCTTTCACACCGGGGCAGATCCGTCTGAGTGGAATCCACCTACTCAGCGGGGGATCTCTCTGCTGGTCCCTGCTGAGCAGGCGTATGACAGGTCCTTTCCACTCTACTATGCAGAGCGGACAAGTATTGAGCCTGCTCTTCTCTCTGCGGCGGTCGGATGGAAATGGACAGCATGTCCATTTGTCATCCGATCCAACCCGCTGGACAGATGGTGAGCATATTGCCATCGTCTGTTTTCAGCGGATTTTGTCAGATCGGATGCCAGGCGGGTGTCAGGGGACACGTCCTCTGACATCCACCTCCCCATAGAGGACAAAGGGTAGCCCCATCGGGTCCGCCTGAAAAACAGACAGGTGGACCCGATCGGTCGAATTGTGTGAAAGGGGCCTTATGTTCCATAGCTTAGCTATGTCTAGACTGGGTGTTAATAGTTACACTCCACTTTGGCAGAACCAATCTTTTCCTGAACTTTGTTTGGTGCCACATCCTCAGGTGTTGGCATGGTATCGCTTGTTTTCGCTCAAATCCTAACTGGTGAACAGCTCCTTTTTGGTTGTAAGAGAGGAATTAAATTCTCTGAATTCTATGCTTTTCACATACCTTCAGCATGGACGTGCGGTCACCAGGCGGTTTGGCCTTGTTTTACCTGTGCTCCAAACAAAGGATTTTGGAATTCTACAGTCTTCCAGGACCCTAAGCCCAGGCTTATGATAGAAAGATTTTGCGTGAGGCTGATTTAGGTGATGATCAGACCTGGGTTCTAAGTAACCACCAATTAGTTTCCATAGAATGTACTGATCAGCTCATTCATCTATTTACACTTAATCTTATTTATTTGATGCCAGTTCAGTTCCAAAGATCTAAACAGTCTTATAACTCATTATACCCCTGGGTCCTGCCCACGGATACAGGCTTACTCAAAGAAAATAGAGCAAATCACATGACATCATGGGTTCCCCATACAATTCGATCCTTTTGCATAAAGTATTTACTGCCAAGGTGTGGATTCAAGCTGGGGTGTCTACCTTAGAACACTGGAAAAATGAATAAAACACAACTGTATAGGAAACTGATCTATGACCATAGAGGCTGCCTGAAAACCTTTTTCAGAAAATTTTAGGGGTGCGGGTGTATGTGGTTGGCAGAATTGTCTACTTCTCCATTAGACTCCGCTCCAACTTAATTTTGAATGGTTTGGGTCTGATGTACTGCAGTGTCATATACTAATTTGTGATCGGTTATGTCTGAGGGTACTACCAAGTTCCAAAACGCTCTAGATTTGAGATGGCATATGACCCCTTCTCTTCTTTTTTGTTTAGGTTATACTCGGTACGGGCTTTGCTGTGTTATTTTGTACAGTGGGAATTGCCCCCCCTTTTTTAAATCATATTTTGTTGCTTTGCAGCTTGAAATAAAGACCGTTTCTTTGTTTTATCCAAGTAAAAGATACAACGCCAACATGTCAGAAAAAAAAAATCAAAAACTGGATCACGGAGTTTGAAAAAGGATCATTCCCTTGTGTCTGTATTTTATTGACCACCTTTTAATTTAATTACAGCCTTTTGTTTGTTGGGATATGTCTCTACTAACTTTGCACATCTAGACTCCTGCAAAGAAGAGTGGGCTAACATTGCAAACTGCTCAAGTTCAGTTTGAACTTTTGTTTTGTGGAATGACTTTAGTCCACAAATTGATTTTTAATGGGATTTAAGTCTGGGCTCTGACTAAGCCATGTAAGGACATGTAATATTGGAAGGTAAACCTTCTTCCCATTGACAACTTTCTGGCAGCAGATTTTCCTCAAGAATTTGAAGGTATTTTGCCCCATCCATTTCTCCCTCTATCCTGACATGTGCTCCAGTCCCTGCTACAGAGAAAGACCCCCATAACAGGATATTTCCACCTTCATGCTTTACTGTAGGAATGGTGTTATTTGGATGGTCAGCTGTATTGGATTTCTGCCAGACACATTGTTTGGTGTTAAGGCCACATAATTCAATTTTAGACTCATCTGACCACACCACCTCAGAATCTTCAAGGTGTGTTTTTGGCAAAGCTTAGTTGGGGAGTATGGGTGCTTTGGGGCAGGGGGAGCTCTGCGCCCCCCCCCCCTCCACCCCAATGTACCTTGACCCCATGTTGATGAGGACAAACAAGGGCCTCTAAACGACAACCCTTGCCAGTGGTTGTCGAGGTCTGTGGGTGGGGGCTCATTGGAATCTGGAAACCACCTTTAACAACTCTAGTCTAGGCCTGACAGTGGTAGTTTTATGGGACATGATTCCAGTCCTCTAGCATTAAGGGAATATGGTATATCCCCTGTCTCCTCCAAAAGCATACCGTTGTACTCATAAGTTTACATACCCTGGCTGAATTTATGATTTCTTTGCCATTTTTCAGAGCATATGAATGATAACACAGACATTTCTTTCACTCATGGTTAGTGTTTGGCTGAAGCCATTTATTATCAATCAACTGTGTTTACTCTTTTTAAATCATGACGACAAAAACTACCCAAATGACCCTGATCAAAAGTTTACACACCCCACTTCTTAATTCAGTGTATTGTCCCCTTTAACATCAATGAGGGCTTGAATTATTTTGTGGTATGTGGATGAGGCTCTTTATCTTCTCAGATGGTAAAGCTGCCCATTCCTCTTGGCAAAAATATATAGATATTGAGGTCAGGAGACTGAGATGGCCACTCCAGAACTTTCACTTTATTCTGCTGTAGCCAATGACAGGTTGACTTGGCCTTGTGTTTTGGATCATTGTAATGTTGGAATGTCCCATGCGCAGCTTCCTGGCTGATGAATGCAAATGTTCCTCCAATATTTGTAGCTCACACATCCCCCAAAACCTCAGCGATCCACCTCCGTGTTTCACAGTAGGAATGGTGTACCTTTTTCGTTATAGGCCTTGTTGACTCCTCTCCAAATGTAGTGTTTATGGTTGTGGCCAAAAAGCTCAATTTTTGTTTTATCACTCCAAATGACTTTGTGCCAGAAGGTTTGAGGCTTGTCTCTGTGCTTTTTGGCATATTGTAAGCAGGATACTTTGTGGTATTTGCGTAGTAATGGCTTTCTTCTAGCAACTCGACCATGCAGCCCATCTTTCTTCAAGCGCCGCCTAATTGTGCAATGAAAACAGCCACACCACATGTTTTTAGAGAGTCCTGTATTTCACCTGAAGTTATTTATGGGTTTTTCTTTGCATCCTGGACAATTTTCCTGGCAGTTGTGGCTGAAGTTTTTCGTTGGTCTACCTGACCGTGGTTTGGTGTCAACAGAACCCCTCATTTTCCTCTTCTTGATTAGAGTTGAACAACTGCTAATTGGCATTCTCAATTTCTTGGATATCTTTTTTTATATCCCTTTCCTGTTTTATACAGTTGAACTACCTTTTCCTGCAGATCCTTTGACAATTCTTTTGCTTTCCCAATGACTCAGAATCTAGAAATGTCAGTGCAGCACTGAATGAAAGATGCAAGGGTCTGTCAGAATTCTGGAAACTCATTGACCTTTTATACATATACACACACACACACACACACACACACACACACACACACACACACACACACACACACACACACACACACACACACACACACACACACACATATACACACACACATACACACACACATACACATACACACACACATACACACACACATACACACACACATACACACACACACACACACACACACACACACACACACACACACACACATACATACACACGTACGTGAGGATGGTTACCTTTAATAGCCATTCAAACCCCTTTGTGTCAACTTTTGTGCATGTTATCAGGCCAAAATCACCAGGGTATGTAAACTTTTGATCAGGGTCATTTCGGTAGTTTTTTTTGTTATGATTTAAAGAGTTGACACAGTTGATTGATAATAAATGGCTTCAGATATAGATATCTCTCACACACTCATAATATTTGTGTGTATTTTGAACTTTTTATTAGCAGGTGATATTGCGGTTGGTGCAGCTCTGCATAGAAACCAATCGGCTTCCAGTTTGTTTGTTTTTTAGAAGCTGATTGGCTCCCATGAACAGCTGCACCAGATTTTGTACTCTCCAGTTTTAGTAAATCATCCCCATTGTGTTAGGAAAATAAGGAAAGCTTTCTGTCTTTTAGGTTGCCTATCAAAAGTAGGCCTATTTGTTAAACTTGGTGAAATTCCTAAGTCCTAATAAATTCCTAGTATAACAAATTACTTCATAATTCTTTTCACATACAGAACAATCCATGTTTCTGCTTAAAGCGGAGTTCCATCCATATTTTTCACCCCTCACTGTGCATCCTTAAAATGAATTGCTGATTTATTTTTTTTCTTGTTCACTTACCTGATTTATGCCTATATCTAATTTCACTTCCTCCTTAAGGGGGCCGTGGCGCCGTACGTCATTAACGGCTTTGCATTGGCTCCTGGGAGATCTTGGTCAGCTTAACATGGCACTGCTCCTGTAACATTTTAACATTGACTTCTATGGAAAATCTTGGTCAGCTTGACATGGCACTGCTTCAGTGCCGTGTCAAGCTGACCAAGATTTTCCATAGACGCCATTGTTAAATGTTACTGGAGCCGTGCCATGTCAAGCTGACCAAGATTGCACCGCACTGCACATGCACGAGATTGGCAGGTGCATGCTGTGTAGCCAGCGTGCACAAAATCCAGGGAGAACACTGCGGCTTCAGATGCCCACACTGGAAATGTGAAGGAACTTCACAAAGTAAGAAAACCATGCTGCACAAATAGAAAATTGTTTGCATAGTTTACAGCATATCTTTGTTACGTTGCATGAGGCATTATTATTCTAGGGGTGTTTTTATCTTAAAAAGTCATATTTTGGCCGGAACTCCTCTTTAAGATCTGTTCTGCTATTTCCAATATAGCTAAACTCTATCCATGTTTGGGCAGAGTGGAAATGGTGGGATGCAAAGAAAGAAAGCTCTGACCTGTGCCCAGTGGCGATGATTGCATTGAGTGTCAGTTTATTGCTGTCCTTCCTTTTTGTCATAATAGGTATGGAGAGAAGAACCCTTCTTTTGTGGTGGCCAGCTTTGACAGCAAAGATGATGAAAAGATGGAGATTTCTCAGAAAGTGAATTATGCCATGGACAAAGTTACATCCGATTACCATTCCGGATCTTCATCAGAAGACGAAGTGTTTATAGGTCATAAAAAGACCCCGCCCCCTCTAGTAATTCCCAGAACATGTGACGTATACCAGGTAATCAGTCTTGGGTTTTTTTGCATGCGTCGGGGGGGTGTCCTTGATCTAACTGTAAAGTCGCCTTTTTTTTTTTTTTGTTTTTGTTTTGTTTTTCTTTTTAAACCTTGTAAATACTGTTTTTCATATGGAAATGTCAGATTTTTTTTTTTTTTTCCCTGCATAATAACAAAACTCTACAATCAAGTCTATACTCAGATCTTTCCTTTTCTACTACAGTGCCAGATCATCACAAATGATGCTTATAATTAGGAGCTTTGCTTGTAAAAGTTGTGCTCCAGTCAGCCTTGGACCTTCAGCCCTCAGCTCCCCCCAAATCTGTTTTCTTTCTTTTAAAAAATGTACATTCCTTCCTACCAGCTGTCTGCTGGTCAGTCCAGTGCCATCTACTTTGGTGTTCAGCAATCCTTACCGAAGGATGCTCACATAATGACGTGTAGGCTCTGTGCAGAGCTGAAGTAGCACCCCCTCATCCCCATTCAGGTGTGTCCATGACATCCTGGGCTCAGGGGAAGTAGTTTCAATAATCCCGGTTGTAATTTTACCTGGCAAGTACAGCATTTACTTTTATGCACATTGGCCACAAAAAACAATTTTGTGTACTCTCCCATCATGCACTTTACCGGGAAAGGAATAGTTAATGACCTGTGCAGCAAGTAGAGCTGAGGTCATGTTTAAATCTGATATCAGATCTTCTCATTTCCTTTTTTTTTTTTTTTTTTTGCATTTGCATTTGAATGTCAGGCTCATTTTGCTCCTAAGCAACAGTAACTGGTTCTAAAACCAGCTGTATATAGAGGACTGCCTTTGCACACTGCAGTGTGGTGTGAGCCTGCCGCCTGGAAAGCTTGGTGCAGACAAATTCATCCTTAATAAACTTGACTCTGTATCCATAAGGAATTTGATGTACATGTTGGATGTGGTTAGAGATCACTGAAGAACATCATAAAGGGAACCTATAGTGGCAGAAATTAGGGAATTGCAATTGCAGACTTTTTTTTGAAGGTTGAAGCTTCAGGGCTGTCAGACTTGTCCTTGGAAAGCCCTTGACCCGGAACAAGCATATGTATATTAGGTGGTAGGACATATGGTGATACAGCGGGTGAAAAGTATGGAACACTTCACCATTTTTGTAGGTAAATATTTCTAAAAGTGCTATTGACATTTTTTTTTCAACGCATGTCGGTAACCACTAGAGCTGCACGATTAATCGTATGAAGATCGCGATCTCGATCTACCCCCCCTGCGATCTCCATTGGGCATTACCGCGATTTTCAGTGCTTTTAATGGGATCCGACTTGGGGGGCGAATCAGCGCGACTTGACAGTAATAAAAAGTGCCTGAAGCCTTTTGAAGTCGGAGAGACTTGAGTCTCAGGGAAACAGCCAAGTCTGGGCAGACAGCCAGCTTCTGAGTCATCATTGATACAAGAGATACATCAAAGGCATTGAACTCTGAATGAACTCCCCTTGTATAGTCCTTTGGTTTAACCATTTAAAGACTCAATTTTCCCTGACACTTGCTGTTTACAAATAAAAATCAATTTTTTTTGTGCTTGAAAATGACTTAGAACCCCCAAACATTATAATTTTTTTTAGCAGAGACCCTAGAGAATAAAATGGCGGTTGTTGCAATATTTTATGCCACATGCTGTTTGCGCAGCAGACTTTTAAACGCAATTTTTTTGGAAAAATTACCCCTTTCAAAAACCTAAACAGTGCTCTTAGCCCAATTTTTTTTTTTTATATATTTAATATGTTACGCCGCGAGAATCGTGAGAGAATCGTGATCTTTATTCTAAGCAAAAAAATCGTGATTCTTATTTTGGCCAGAATCGTGCAGCTCTAGTAACCACCCATGCAATCCATCCAAGAAACCAAAACAAATAAGTTCATAAATTAAGTTCTGTCTAATAAAATGGAATGACAGGGAAAAAGTATGAACATGTGGAGAAGGGGAGGTGCAAAAGGCATGGAAAGCCAAGACACCAGCTGAAATCTATCAGGAATTAGAAAGCAATCCTGCCCCTTCTCTGTTCAAATTAATATTAGTCTGGTTCATTCTCAACTAATGGCCTATAAAAAGGTCTAGGTTACTAAGATGTCACACAAGAAACTGCTCATTATGGATAAAAACCAAGAGCTCTCTCAAGACCTTCGCAACCTGTTACAGAAGGATTTCTAAACTTCTGAATGTTTTATTGAGGCCACGACCAGGTGCTCCTCGCAAGATTTCTGACCGAGAAAGAATCATCAGAAGAGTTGTCCAAGAGACAAGGACCACTTGTGGAGGGCTTCAGAAAGACCTGGAATTAGCAGGTACAATTGTTTCAAAGAAAATAAGTAATGCACTCAACCACCATGGTCTGTTTGCACGCTACCCCCACAAGACTCCATTGCTGAAGAAAAAGCATGTTGAAGCACGTTTAAAGTTTGCTGCGCAACATTTAGACAAGCCTGTGAAATACTGGGAGAATATAATCTGGTCAGATGAGACCAAAATTGAACTCTTTGAATGTCATAATACACACCGTGTTTGAAGGTCAAATGGCACTGCACATCACCCCAAAACACCCCATACCAACAGTGAAGTTTGTTGGGAACATGGTGTGGGTCTGTTTTTCAGCATATGGTACTGGCAAACTTCATATCATTGAAGGAAGGATGAATGGAAAAAATGTGTCAAGACATCCTTGAAAAAAATTGCTGTCATTTACCAGGATGATGAAGATGAAATGAGGTGGGACATTTCAGCAAGACAATGATCCCAAACACAAAGCCAAGGAAACTCAATTGGTTTGTAAGATTGAAAATCAAGCTTCCAGAATGGCCCAGCCAATCACCCGACTTGAATCCAATAGAAAATCTATGGAAAGAACTAAAGCTCAGAGTTCATAGAAAAGGCCCACGGAACCTTCAAGATTTGAAGACCCTGTGGAAGAATGGGCCAAAATGACTCTTGAGCAATGAGGAGACGTCTTGAAGCTGTCCTTGCCAACAAAAGTATTTAGTACCAAGTTTAAATACACTTCGGTTAGCGTGTTCAATACTTTTTTACATGTGTCATTCCATTTTATTACACAACTTCATTTCTGAATGTATTTGCTTTCTTTGTATGTATGGATTGCATGGGTTGTTACCGAACAGAGTGATCTCGCCCAATGCAGTAAAGTCTCAGCTCTCCCTCCGTGTACACTCAGACTGTCATCCGGTGCAGATGTAAAACACCAGGGTCACCACCGCTTCTAACTCACAATGCGCAGCCTCATATGGAACGCTAAACAGCTGATCCAGGCATCCGGTCTGGGAACCACCAGCCACACACCTCTGGGAGCTCAGAGTGTTAGAAACAGTTGTGACCTTGGAGTTTTACATCTACACCGGATGACAGTCTGAGTGTACACGGAGCAAAAGCGGAGACTTTACTGCATTGGGTGAGATCACTTTGGTTACAGTTGCCCATCTTTCCCCCAGTGACCCCGGAACTGAGATGTTTATCTCACTACTACCGGTGTCGCTCGTCCCTGTGCAGGGATTTATAAGTGTGGCATTTGATCCTGCAGATACCTCGATTTCTGTTGCGGACCTTACCATTGGCGTTAGCCGGCTTAGAGAGTTCATGATTGGTGCCCCCTGTTCCTGTTGCATACTGCAGTGAGACTTTGTTTTGTACCGCCATCCACACTTTTGATCCTGCCACCATTCCCAGTTCTTGCGCAGCCTGTCTGCTCTGAGTGAACTTTGACACACCCAGATATTTGACCAGACTTCAATCTTAAGTGGGATATTCACCACGCTCTGCATTTTTCTATGATCTAGCCACTGTTTTTCATCTACCCAGTCATGGACTTCCCACACTGCTGTTTATTCCCTATTCCGGGTCAAACGTTGATTGCATGGTGTATGGTTACTTGAGAGAGCGGATGGCGTCTGGGTGATTTTTGTGTCTTGACAATGGCCAGTTATTCATGGTGGAGGGATTTTGGTGTTACCCCATTGTCTGTGTAAAACTTTGACATTTACATGCATTAACCACTTGTGCCCCGGAATGATTTCCCACTGTAGGACCAGAGCACTTTTTGCGATTCGGCACTGCGTCGCATTAACTGACAATTCCATGGTCGTGCGACGATGTACCCAAACATAATTGACGCCCTTTTTTTTTTTTTTTCCACAAATAGAGCTTTTTTTTGGTGGTATTTGATCACCTCTGCATCATTTCTGATCACTGCTGTAAACAAAAAAAGAGCGACAATTTTGGGGAAAAAAAACAGTTTTTACTTTTTTCTAAAATACATATCCAAAAAAAAAAATGTATTCCTCAATTTTGGCCGATTTTTTATATTCTTCCTCATATTTGTGGTAAAAAAAAATTGCGATTGGCGTTTATTGATCGGTTTGCGCAAAAGTTACCATGTTTACAAACCATGAGAATTCAATTTGTTTGTTTTTTTTTTTTTTTTTTTTTTTTTTTGGGGGACTACAATATTGCAGCGGACATGACGGACATTTTTGACACTTTTTTTGGGACCAATGACCTTTTATACAGCTATCAGAAATCTTAAATAGCCACTGATTACTGTGTAAATGTTATTGGCAATGAAGAAGTTAACCTGCAGGGGGCAGTCCAGGGGTTAACTGTGTTCCCTAGGTGTGTTCTAACTGTGAGGGGGCTGGGCTGCCAGAGGCATAAGAGATCTAACTAATCCCAGTGACAGGGATAGGTAGATCTCTTACATGCTGCCTGACAGAGCGGGGAACCGCCGTGTTTACATCAGTGGTTCCCCGTTTTCCTTATGTGCCAGGTGATCGCGGGTCACCAGCGGACATCGAGTCCGCCCGACCTGTGGCCATACTGCTGGAGAGTGGGGCGGGCACGAGTGCGTGCCGCCCTCCCGCCCATTAGCCGCCATTTGTCATGCCACTCTGTAGCAGTAAATGTGCGCAAGCCGGTAATAAGATATTTTATACTTTTTATACAATTTTTGATTCCTTTATGGTTAGACAATGTCCCCGGCAGCTCCTCATTATGTTACTTTGGGCAGCCCTCTGAGCTGATCTGTGTTTTTGTATGCCTCTCTTTGCAATAGAGCCCCAGGTGCCATTTCCTGAGTTGGATGGGTTTTGCCCTATTTGTGTGGTTCCCTCCAACCCCCCTCCCCGTTATTTTTGTTTCTCTATTAAGTACCAAGTCATGTTTTGCTTGTGGATCAAATTCTTATTTTACTCACTGAACTGCAACTCAACATTTTGTATTGTGTTTTTTCTGGATTTTGGTTGATATTCTGTCATTTAAAATACTCCTATGATAAAAATTAGTGGTGCACTGAATGGAAATTTTGGTACCAAAAATGACAGTTTTTAAAAAATATTTATATTTTTATATATAATTATCTAATGCAGCCTACCTGTGCCTGGGCACGGACAGGCAGCACTGATTGGCACGGATGGGTGGCACTTGATGGTACTGGCGGGTGGCACTGACAGGCCACACTGGATGGTACTGGCAGTTGGCACTGACAGGCCGCACTGGATGGTACTGGCAGGTGGCACTGGATGGTACTGGCAGAGGAAATGAGAAGATTCACAATGCACAGAGCCGCTCTGGGCATGAAACTGTCACATAATTACACTGAATGCAGGGAGAGAGCTGTCAGATCTTCACGATGAGATCTGAGGTGGGTGGGACCGAACAGCTAACACCCGCCCAGCCCCTGTCCCATTGGCTGGCGTTTGATAGCTGTTCGGTCCCGCCCACCTCCTGACATCAACTTGAAAATCTGACCGCTCTCTCTTCAGTGTAATTATGTGACAGTTTCATGCCCAGAACGGCTCGTACAAGTAGCACGCTCTGTGAATTTTCCCATCTCCGGCATCCATTGCGGGGTATGTGATGCACACATACCCCCGCAATGGACGGTACCCGGGGCGGACCCCGTCCCCTTTTTTGCATCGGGACGTTTTTTTGTTTCGGCCAATACCAAAAACACAGATTTTGGCCGAAAATGCTGCTAATTTTCGGCGGCCGAAATTTTGGTGCATCCCTAATAAAAATTATAGACTAATTTCTTTGTAAGTGGGCAAACTTACAAAATCTGCAGGGGATCAAATAATAATTTTCCCCACTGTACATACCTTTTCAGTTGGCCCATCTTGATGTGTGTGCTTCACTGCTTTCCAGCAAAATGCAGGTATTCGAGAAAATAAAGCGTGTTGCAGGAGACTGGTGTTCCACTTACATCAAAAAAGTTGGCTACTGGCAGCTGCCAGGGAGCAGTGAAGTGGCAGCATATAAAGACTGGCAACTGGAAAGGTAAGTGTAGATGAATATAGGACTGCATTTTTATTTATTTATTTATTTATTTATTTTTAACCCTGCGGTGACTAAGGAGGGAGATGCCTGATCATCATCATCATCCTGATCCTTTGGTTCCATTACCAGCTTAGCCAGCATCTGTCTGGACCTTGTTTGATTCTACTTTCTGTTTTTATTGTTTTTGTCCAGGTGCCTGAATTTGTGCCACAACTGACTCTTCCAATTTGGAACAAGAACCCAAAGAGGAGGCAGAATTCCCATTTCCAATACCAGCCACAGTTTGTGCCTAACTATCAACAAGGAAGGAATAAGATATATGGGCAAGTACCATGGATCCCGCCTATGATGCAGAATGAACAGAATCACTGGACTAATCTACATATGCTGAGTGCTGGCCGCCAGTGCTTAGCCTAAGGATGAAGTGTAGTCACAATATGGATGGGCGTGTACGCGTGTGTAGCACATAGGTTAAAATGTTACCGTATTGTGTTGCCATAAGTGCACGATTTCCAGAGCAATTAAAAACCCCCTTTTTTTATTTAGCACTTTCTTGTGTAGTACGTGGAGATTTTTTTCCTCCTCCAGCAACATATAACATGACTTTATTTTTCTAATGGCTTCATCTTCTGGCCAACTGTAATATTGCAGTGGTTGGACTGCAGTCATCCTGCCTGGGGTTGCAGTGCCTCCTGGATTACTGCAATGATGTTCCTAGCAGATTGAAAGGTTCCTGTCATTCAGTCATTTTTTGTCTCATGTTAACGCAAGGAATTGTCCAAACTGCAAAACTGTATGATGTCGCCATAGAGATGTGTGTAGTTCAGGGTGCATTCACTATACCATGAATACATCTCTATGCCTCTATGCATGTATAATGTTGGTGCTGGACCAAACTGCATAAGCATCCTTCATTTTTTTTTTTTTTCTTTTTACAACATTTGTTGCACTTTTTGTACAAGTAATTTGAGAAGCACTCTTGTTGTGGTTAGGGTTCTAGTTAAGTGCCTGGGTATTTTTTAATATTTATATATTGTGACTTGCACAAAATCATGTTAATCAATTGTTGTCCTAGAAGTTTCTATACCAAATATTTATTTTCAAGCTCAATTTAATATTTTATGTATTAGACTAATAAATGTCATTTTATTGTAATAGAAATAATAAATATAATAAAAATAATGTATTGCAGCAACATTGAACCATGTTGAAATGATTGAGCAGATGTTACAAAGATGCTATTTGTATCATATTTATGTATTTGTAACACACTGATATACTACATAAAAGTTATTGAAATAACACCGCACATCCTGGATTGTGTATCATTTGTCAATTTCCAAGCTGAGATGACATCTTCACTTCAAGTTCTACCAGTGAGCTTTACATCAGAACTCCAGCCAAAAAAGAAATCCTAAAATGATCAGCCCAGAAGATATAAAATGATCCAGCTTTTGCAGCATTTGCCCTTTTTAATCCACAAATTTCCCATTTAGTAGTTTTTTTTTTTTTTTTTTGCCACTAGATATCCTCTGTGTCTACCCCAGCCGATGACTGGCCAGTAAGAGGAGATGCAGCAATGTGATGAGTTGAACTCTGTCACACTTTCTCTTTCTATCGGCATGCTTCTTGTCAGCACGTGAACTGATTGGCCCCTTGTACTGTTTTCTTCCACACACTCCCAGCTGTACAGGGACTGCAAGAGGCTGGTACTAGGTCAAATCCAAGTCTTTACACAGCTTGCATTTATTGATGTATAATTACATCACCTTCTCCTTACCCCATTCCCCCTCTGCCCCTGCACTGCAAGTTGGGTCTAGGGGGCAGAGAAATAATGTGTAGTTGGAAAAAGGAAGAATACTGCGCTTGTTTTCCGCTACCAAAATATTGCTTACGCTGCAAACCCATTAGTAAGATATTGGTCACCAAAATAGAATGAATATACAAAGTGCTGCACTGTAAATCTTTAGCATCAAACAATGGGACAAATGTAAAAAGTGAAAAAAGTATCAAAGTCCCAAGTGTACATAAACAGTCCTTTAACCGCGTAAGGACCGCCCTACGTACATATACCCTGTCAGGGCGGTCCTAAAGCGCGAAATCACAAACCTGTACGTGATTTCCTTCTTTGGCTGTGGAGTGTGCGCCGCGGGAGCCAATCAGCAGGTCCAGTGGATGTGATGTCTGCCAGGAACACGGCGATCACTCGTAGAGAGGCAGAATGGCGGTGTGCCTATGTAAACAAGGCAGACAAATGCCAGACAGGAAAACAGATCTTGTGTTTCTGCTAAGCAGAAACACAGATCTTTGTTTTCCTTTAGTCAAAGCACATCCCCCACAGTTGGCACACATAGGGAACACATTTAACCATTTGATTGCCAATCATAGGGAACACATTTTGCCCCTGATAACCACTGTATTGGTGTCGCTGGTCTCCAAAAAGTATCACTTAGTGTCAGATTTGTTCGCCGCAATGTCGCAGTCCCGCTAAAAAAAGTTTTAAAATTACTACTAAAAAATAAATAAGTCCCTGAATCTATCCCATACTTTTTGTAGACACAATAACTTTTGTGCAAACCAATCAATATACGCTTATTGGGATATTTGTTTTTTACCAAAAATATGTAGCAGAATATATATCGGCCTAAATTGATGAAGAAATTTTATTTCTTACACTGGATAGGTTTTTTAGCAGAAAGTATAGTTTATAGCACAAAAAATAGCTGCAGAGGTGATCAAATACCACCAAAAGAAAGCTCTATTTGTGGGGGAAAAAAAGGACATCAACGTTGTTTGTGTACAGCGTCGCATGACTGCGCAATTGTCAGTCAAAGTAACGCAGTGCCGTATTACAAAAAATGTCCTGCTCAGGAAGGGGGTAAAACCTTCCGGGGCTCAAGTGATTAACAAGTAAGTATGATTCTTCTTCTTGCAAATCACAGGAGAAACATGACAAATTCCCTTCACCATAGAGGCCGACCACCGATATGGACAAGGTGTGCGCTTACCATAAGGCCAGGACACCTTTAATTGAAGGCAGGTCTGGCAACTTTGGGGATTTCCTCTTTTTATATCCACATTCTGGTGTGCAGTCTTGAAGTAGGGGTAGATGCAGCCTTAGGGAAACTTCCACTCAACATCCAGAGCTCCCACAAGGGTATAAAAAAAGGAAAGCAGAAAAACACCAGATAGTGTAAAACCTTTTCCTGGCGCCTCCATGGCAGCATACAGGTGATAGAGCTCCGCCTCGACTCCTCCCTCAGGACCAGTGAATAGCATAAATTAAAGAGGTAGTCCCTCCCCCAATATTCTCCTTTTTTTCCCTCATACCTCTGATCAGTGAAGATGACAGCACCAGATCCATACCTCTGCTGATGAAGCAGTTCCGCCGGGTTCAGCCTCTCCCGGACGCAGTCCCTGTACTTGGGCCGCTATTAGCGCTAATAAGTCAGGGAACCCCTTCTGCGGATCTTTTGGGGTTTGCAGTGTTTCCTCTCAGGAACGAAGTCTGCTATTTCACAAGGTTTGGTGTATGCATGTGAGGAAAGCCCCAGGATCAGCCTTTCTTTTTCTCTTTGTTTTCTTTTTGCCCCCTTACCTTCTCTTCTCTTTTTCTTTTACTTTACCTGGTCCCTTTAAAAGTTTCTGTCTTGTTGTCTCCCCTGTACAGGCGGCCATCTTGTTGGTTGGTAATACTGTTGTAATATGGGGGGGTTTGTCCTATCTTCCCCATGCCCGGGGATTATGTATCCTTGCCCTCATTTTCTTCCTCCCCCTCCCTGCGCTCTTCCCGCCGCCTGTGTCCGAATGGCGGGCTCCGGGAGCCGCCTCGTGCTATTAGAATCGGCGGGGGGCGGGGCACATGCGCGATCGCGTCATTAGACGCCGGCGCATGCGCAGAAGCATCGGGAGGCCGCGGCGGCCATCTTGGATAAGGGAAAAACATGTTTTTGCCAGTACTTTGGTGGAGAGGGACCCTGACCCCTCCCACCTTGGTATCTTAAAGGCACACTATTCTGCAGCCCTCAGCATTGATGTTACGAACACTCTGCTGACACCTGGCTGCCATTTGGATTCCTCTGCCCTTTTTGGTAAGTACTGGAACTTTTCCTTTAGGCAAATATCACTGGTTCTAGGTTTATTACTGAATATCTTGTTCTTCATTAATATTCTTTTTCTTAGCTGATCCTGCCGCTGTACTCGCCATGAGTCATTCACCTCACGGTCAAGATCCGCGCATTTCCCTAAGGTATGTGGTCGGAACGTAAGTATAAAAAAAAAGTGTATCTTAAAAAAAAAAAAAAAAAAATGGGAAAGAAGAATGGAACTATCTTTTGTTATCTATCCATTTCAGTCCTGGCCGCTCCAGAAGTTCAAGGAGGTCTTCCAGACATCATGATGATTATCGGGGTCATAGCTCCAGACACAGGACCCATTATTCGCATCACAGATCGCCAAGAAGGTCCAGTTCAAGAAGACGCTACCACTCCAGATCACCCACTGAGCGTCCTGCCAGTAAAAAATGCTGGGCTTGCGGAGCTACGCCTCTTCCGGACAAGCTGGTGTGCAGATCCTGCTTTAGAGACTTCGCAGCAGACAGAGAAAGGGAGAGCGAGCAGGTTGTGGAGTTGCTCAAGAAGACTATGAAAGACTCCTTTTCAGAATTGGCAGCCATGAGATCGGATCAGCGGGCATCTCACGAGGATCATCTCCCAGAAGCGGACCTCGGCGCCCCAGGTCCATCCTCCGCCAGCACCCCAGTCCCTCCTTTGGGTCAAGTACCTAGAGATCCTCCTCAAGAGGATCTCTCCGATGATTCACCTGAGGATTCGGAACCATCCGGCTTTAGCTTTTCCCTCGTCCAGCCCTTCATTCAGGCCGTCAAGACAGCCATTGAGTGGGAAGAACAAGAGGAACAGCCACAGAAGGGCAAAAGATATTTTCCTCACCTTAAGAGGAAACGAGCAGTGTTCCCTTTTATGAATGAAGTCAGGGAGCTTATTGATGAAGAATGGAAAAAGACTGAAAAGAAGTTCTCACTAGCACGCTTTGGCAAGCTTTATCCTCTAGCTGAATCAGACACTCAAGCTTTGGACTCTATGCCTGTCGTAGACGCAGCTGTTGTTCGTCTTGCAAAAAATATTACTCTCCCTATGGAGGATTCAGCCTCCTTTAAGGATCCATTGGACAGACGGATAGACCTTGACCTAAAGAGAAGCTACCTAGCCGCAGGTGCTGCTTGCAAGCCCGCCATAGCTCTCACTTCAGTAT